>JAUPFV010000005.1:189663749-190263749 GCA_036936605.1 Limnanthes douglasii subsp. nivea
TTTGACACCTTTTGGGTGGCTTTTCGTAGACAGTTTGTTGGAAGTAAAGAGGTGAAGGGCAATGGAGACACAATTATCCATTGTGCTCAAGAACCAAATGAATCCTTAAAAGAATACATAAGTCGTTTTGTAAATACCAAAAATGGTTTGGTTGATTGCTTTGAAAAAGTAGCAATAGCTTTTTTAAGGCAGGGCTTGAACCCTGGAAACCTGGCTGATTCAGTAACCAGGGAAAAATCCATGACATGGGGGGGACTACTAAATCAGGTCGGTAAGCAGATCAATGTCGATGAAACAAAGAAAACTAGGGTGCACAGGCAGGTGAGGTCTGCTCCAGTTGCACCAAATCAAAATCAGAACCAGTCCGGGAACAAGGCCAAGGAGGCCGGACAGGGTCATAACAGAGCCAAAGCTCAGTCCCATCCAGCTGCACCGGCCCAGAGCCAACAATCCAAGAATAAACGAGGGCCTTGGGTTCAACCGGAGTGGTTTGCTGAGTTGAAATAAAACGTAGCCATCATTTATGACAAAACAAAAGACGAAGTACATTTCAGAAAGCCGGTTGCGTTGCAATCTCTTAGAGAGAGCCGTAATAATTGTTTCTGGCAATATCACCATGATATTGGCCATACTACTGAAGATTGTATTGCATTGAAACAAGAAGTGCAGAATTTGATTGAAAGGGGGAAGTTGGGAGATTACGTCAAAAGAAGAAGTGGAAATAAACGTGATAACACTCACCGGGCTGGTCCAAATAATGCAGCCACGTCGGCTCCGGATGAGGCTATGGTGATAATTGAAAGGTTTGATGTAGAATCAGAGTATTTGGACCCTGATCCAACCCGAAATAAGGTGGGTGTTATCACAGAGCATTGCAAGACGGTGTCCGGACTTATCCGTTTTTTTGAGTCAGTTACAATATTCGAGGGAGACACCATGACTGCACCAACTGCTTCTTCGAGAAAGAGGCATGTTCATACTCTAGCTACCCAACTTGAAGGAGGCATGACTTCCTATCAATCGCAAATTCCTTTTCCTTTTATTGTTTTGACGAGGATGACTTGAGGGATATTGCTGGTCCACATGAAGATGCTGTTGTCATATGAGCCTCCATTGGAGGCAATGATATAAGACGAATTTTGGTGGATACCGGAAGTTCAGCCAATATTCTCTTTTTAACTTCCTACAAAAAATGAAGAATCCAGCAGTAATTCAGCGTTTGAACATATCAATTATGGGTTTCACTGGGAGCTCAGCAGATGTGATCGGGGAGTTCGGGGAGGACGTTTTGTTGGGCAAAGGCCCCTTTAAAAAGATAGTTAGAATACTTTTTATTGTGGTGGATTGTCCTACTTGTTATAATGCTATTCTGGGAGATCTTGGCTTTCCAGGATGCATGCTGTGGCTTTAACAGTCCACCAGTGTTTGAAGTATGCTGTGCAGGGACAAGTGGGAGTTGTTCGAAGCAGCCAAAAGGTAGCAAGGGAGTGTTATGCGACAGCACTGGCCCCTCGAACATTGGGGGCAATCCAAATCAATGAGGAATAGCAGTTTGAGGGGCCTTCTAGGGGAGAAGGTGAAATTAATGACCCCAGAGAGACCCCTGGTGTTTTAATACCGGTTGAAGAAGTTGAAACTCACTCTCTGGCTGAAGGAAAAAGTGTCAAGATAGGATCCAAGATGACTTCAGAACAAAAGGGTTAAATGTTAGATTTATTGAAAGACCATCAGCATGTCTTTGCTTGGTGCAATGCTGATGTAACCGGAGTACCAACAAACATTATATCACACCAATTAGCCATCCGAAGAGACGTAGCACCTGTTGTACAAAGGAGGAGAGCCTTTTCTAAGGAAAAGTCTGATGTCATAGTTCAAGAGGTTGACCGACTTACTAAAATAGGGCACATAAAGGAATCTCAACACCCTTTATGGACATCCAATCCGGTGTTGGTAAAAAAGAAAAATGGTAAGTGGCGTATGTGCATCGATTTCACGGATCTCAACAGAGCTTGCCCAAAAGATTTATATCCAGTCCCCCGAATTGACCAGTTGGTGGATTCCACATCTGGGAACAAGCTGTTGTACTTTATGGATTCCTTCTCCGGGTATAATCAGATTCAAGTAGATACGAAGGATCAAGAACATACTATATTTGTTACTGATAGGGGCCTCCATTGTTACAAGGTGATGCCGTTTGGATTAAAAAATGCTGGGGCTACTTATCAAAAGTTAGTGAACAAGGCTTTTGCTGATCAGATTGGAAGAAACATGGAAGTTTACATCGTTGACATGATGGTAAAAAGTGTGGATGAAAAACTGCACTTGACAGATCTCCAAGAAACTTTTGCCAACTTGGTAAAGGTAAATTTAAAATTGAACCCAGAAAGTTTGTCTTTGGAGTGCAGTCCGGGAAATTCTTGGGGTATGTGATAAGTGAGAAAGGGATACAGCCTGATCCGGACCAGCTTAATGCTTTACTCCAGATGGAGCCGCCTTGGACTATTAAAGAAGTACAAAGATTGGCCGGGAGGCTAGCTGCATTAAACCGTTTCATTTCAAGGTCTTCGGACAGGTGTGCCCCGTTTTTTCAAACTTTGAAAGGTTTAACGGACTTCAATTGGTCCCCACAGTGTGATGAGGCCTTCGATGAAATTATAAAGTATTTGTCTTCCCCCAAGACTCAGTTTAAACCTGTTGATGGAGAAACCCTTTATGTGTATTTAGCAGTTTCTTATTGTGCAATAAGTGCAGTATTGGTAAGAGAGGTGGACAATTATCCTCGTCCGGTGTACTATATTAGCAAAAGCTTGATAGATGCAGAAAAACAATATTTGAAGCTTGAAAAATTGGCATTGGCCCTGGTGATTGTGGAAAGGAAAATGAGGCCCTATTTTCAGGCTCATTCTATCATCGTCCGGACGTCTTTTTCTTTGAAAAATGTTCTCCAAAAAGCTGACATTTCAAGTAGAATGACCAAGTGGTCAGTAGAGCTGGGAGACTACGATATTGATTTTGCTCCTCGAACAGCAGTCAAAGCCCAACCTGTGGCTGATTTCTTAGTTGAATTTCATTCAGATAGGGATACTAAGCAAGCAACCGGTGTAAAAGATAAAAAAGTATGGGTCGTCCGGACTGATGGTGGATCAAGTACATGGGATGTGGTGCTTGGATATGTTTAACATCTCCGTATGGTGATAGAATGTACCAAGCTATATGTTTTACCTTCAGGGCTTCCAATAATGAGTCTGAATATGAGGCTGTTATAGCTGGTTTAGAATTAGCTCTCATCTGTGGAGCTAGAAGGGTCAGGTTAATGAGCGATTCTCAACTTCTTATCCATCATGTACAAGGTCAATCGGAAGTCAAGAAAGAGCAACTGATTAAATACTTGTTCATCCTTAAAGAAGTGGCACTCAATTTCAACAACATCACCTATGAGCACATACCCCGAACGGAAAATACGCTAGCAGACTCTTTGGCAACCGTAGCCTACTCTGAGTCCTACCCTTGGATACATGTGCAAGAGTGCCCATCTATTCAAATCAATCTGGATAAGGAAGAAGAAATTTTAAATATACAAGTTAAACAACCCCAAGATTGAATATTTCCAATCCTTGAATATCTCTCATATGGCATCTTGCCTCCGGAAAAAGCAGTAGCAAGAAAAATAAAATACAAGGCTCGTGGTTTTGTCATCCTAAAGGATGTTCTTTATAAAAAAAATCCTATAGTAAACCCCTCTTACGATGTTTGGGAGTTGAAGAGTCCCAAATAGTGCTCTCTGAATTACATCATGGTGAGGGGTCAGCTCACTGTGGGTTCAGGGCTCTAACAAGAAGGGTTTTGTTGGCTGGGTACTACTGGCCCTCCATAATACAAGATGCCAAGGAGTTGGTAAAAAAGTGTGACCCATGCCAAAGATATAGTAATAAAATTCATACTCCAGCCATCCCTTTAGAGTCAATTTATGAACCAATACCTTTTGCTCGTTGGGGGCTGGATTTAGTAGGGTCTCTACCCATGACATCCGGAGGGTGCAAAACTATAATTTTTGTTATTGATTACTTCTCCAAATGGATAGAAGCAGCTCCATTAGCATGTACAACATCGAAACCTGTTATAAAATTCATCTTATCTAATATTTGTTGCAGATTTGGAATTCCACAAAAGATAACGCAGACAATGGGCCACAATTCGACAACAAGGAAATGGAGAATTTATGTGCCTCTAGAGACATACAACATTGCTTCTCTTCTCCTTTCCACCCACAGGAAAATGGTCAAGTCGAAGTGGCTAACATGGCCATCTTGTCTGGTCTTAAAAAGAATTTAGAAGGAGCTGCTGGAAAATGGCAGAGTTTTCTACAAGAAGTATTGTGGGCCTACCGGACCACTCCCAGGGCTGCAACACAAGAATCTCCTTTTGCTTTAGTGTATGGGATGGATTCTATAGCTCCCATAGAGGCTACTCTTCCTTCCTTTCGAGTTCATAATTTCTCCGAACACGCAAACAAAGTTGCGGTAAGAGGCCAGCTTGACTTGATGAAGGAAAGAAGAGTTAAGGCTCACCTCAGAGCCACACACTATCAAGGCCTCATGAGAAGCAGATTTGCTTCCAAAGTTAAGAGAAGGGACTTTCAGCCAGGGGATAAAGTATTGAGGAAAGTCTTCCTACACACTAAGGAGAAGCAGTTCGGCAAGCTAGCTCCAACTTGGGAAGGACCCTATGTGGTCAGTGAAAAGCTTAAGCCTGGGACATACCGGCTCCAAGATAAGGATGGAAGGGTTTTGAATCACCCCTGGAACATTGAGCACCTCAGGTTGTACTTGGAATGAAAACTATGTAAATTTTTACTTGTTTAAAAGTTCATGTAAATATTTGGGGGCATATTCTTTTCTACCCTGGTGGCGCGGGGAGGTTTTAATGAGGTGTTCGGGCTTTTTAATAAAATTCGATGCCTTCTTAAAAGATTCGGAGTGTTTCAGTTAGTGTTTTCTTTGAAATTTTCTATCAATGTCAGGTTGAATTGAATTGGTAGAGTGATGACTACTTAAACATTTGTCATCGGAGAATTTAAACACTCTCACTTTAAAATGCTTGTAAACTAACTAAGGGTTGTTTAAACATTAGCCACCAAAGCTGAAAAACTATGAAACAATGCAAGATTTGTGCAAAATAAAACTGCCCATTAAGATATACGAAGTGCCTTGACCACCCAAGGACTTTGAGTTTTCAAACAAAAAGGTTTATCCGGATAAGAGCCGGACACGATTACAAAAAATGCCTTGGCCATCCAAGGACTTTGGTTCAATCACAAAAAATTAAAAAAGATAGTTGATACTTTAAGACTGAGCTTTCTTAGATGGCCCAGCCTCACTTGGATTCTTCTTCTTAGAGTCATCGTTTTCCTCATCCAGACTCTCCCTGGTCTTTTCCTCTTTATCGGTTGTGTCATCCCAGCCACTGGAGTAGTTATGCCTGTCAACCTCAGCCATCCTATAGAATGGAAGGTCCTCGTACTCTACAAACCTCCATAGTTCTCCTAACGTCCTCTTTGGAAATTTCTCATGAAAGAGTAGGACCATGTCCGACTTCACTTCGGCATACTTTTCCTCCTGAGTGTCTATCACTTTGTTGGTATAAGTATCAATCCTAGCTTGGATTGTTTTCTCTTGCTCCTTTAGCAAATCAGCTTTTTCTTGTGCAGCCTTGGACACAGTTTCCTCGAGCGAGATCTTGTCATTAGTTAAAGTCTGAATGACGATGTCCTTAGCCCTCACCTCCTCTTTTGAAGAAGAAATATTTTTCTCCAAGTCGGATTGCTTTGATTTGAGTTCTTTGATAATTTCCTCCGAGGTGGCCAGCTTTGTGGCCCAATCCTCCTGACTTTTATTCAAATCCTCAATTTCCCTCTTCAATGCATCAGTATTTTGATAGGAAGTGAGGAGGTCGCTAGACAATTTCTCTTTGTCAGAGTTGAGGGTATTGATGATGAATGACTGATTTCATATGTGCTTCTCTAAGGTAAGCACTGGCTGGATATTTCTCAGTAAGGAGTGAGTGATGACATCTCTCTCACTTGAGACAGAAAAAGACCTACCATTGAATGTGACGATGTTCGAAGAACTTGGGGGAGGTAGGGTCCAGCAAAATCGTTTTTGTCAAGGTTTTCGAAGTAAAGACCAATCCTTTCAAGCCCACTGATGTCGACACCATCAATGTTGATATCCCCTCCTGCACCCTCTCCGGTGTGAAAGTCACCGAGGATCTCTTCTGCTTGGGTAGGGTCATTTGGGTTAACTGGAGGACAAGACTCCGGAGGCTGGAGAGAAACTTCATCTCCCTTTGAGGTTTTATTTTTCTTGATCTCCCTATCCCTGCCTTCTGCTCCCCATCCCTGTCTTTCTTAGAAGCCTTTGAGGGTTTTGGAGATCCAGCCACTTCCCTAGTACTTTCATGCACCACTACTTGTAGAAGAGTAACATCGATCTGTCCTTGGTCTGGCCCCTCTGGGTTTGTTGGAATAGTTTCTTCCACTTCGGTAGGATTGGCTTCAACCATACCTTGCTTGTTTTTTCCCTTCTTGACTTTCATCTTGCTTGGGGCTTTAACTCTACCTGGCAAATACAGATTTCCATCCTTTGCATCCGTTCTCCTGAGGATTACTTCCGAATGGGGTGGAGTGGTTAATTCCTCCCAAGATAAGTCCCTCCGGTCAGTTGTATTCCAAAGGTAGGATCTTGTTAGATTGCCTCCGGTAAAAGCATTGTGGAAGCGGTTTCCCCACTTCTCAGCAGCCCAAGCATTTAGCTTGGAACAAGTGATCTGCCCAGCCTTTAAGTAATCATTAAAGTCCTTAGGCAGCAGTACCACAAAAAATTAAGTGAAATTAGACAAACAAGTTTATTATAAGTAAAGGTGGAGATATGAGATGAGATTTTACCATCACTTCGCCATCTGCTGGTAAGCAGGCTTGGGTTGCCACCAGTTTTAATCTTCCTCCCATTCTCCTAGGCTCCATTAATAAACAAGAATTGAGTCTTCCAGTTCCTTTCTGAATCAAGTAGGTCATTCACAGCCTTGTAATCATCACCCATGTTAAAATGGTAGAAGGGGATAACGTGGTTTCTACAAAGGCTGGCCATAGCTGCGAACTGCTCCATTGGAAGAGGGATTCCGGAGAGCCTGGAAGCCATGATACAAGCCATGAGGGTATACCAAGCATTGGGGCTCAATTGGCTTGGGTAGAGTTTGATGAGGTGAAAGTATTTGACGATCTTTGGGTCTAGGGGAAACCTTAGCCCCCAATTGAATAGCTTAGTGAAGAAAACTATCTCACTGAGCTTGCAATCCATTGGTGTCTCCGGATCCACCGGTATCCTCACTTTGACATTCTCTGGAATCCCCCACTTTGTTCGCATTCGACCCAGTTCAGCTGTATGAATGAAAGCGTAATTAAGTTTCTGCAAAGCTAGTAGGTATTTGACACTTACCTTGTGGAAGCAAGGTCCCACTTTTCCCACAAGGCTCTCCGGCAGATCCGAGTGTTTTAGAAATAGCTTCTTCTTGCCCTTGTTTGTCTTGGCAGCAGTCTCACTGGTTTGCCCAAAGACGTCGGACTCAAAAGGGGCTTCCTCAATAGTATCCTCCATCACTTCTTCAATTATTATGGAAGGATTATCAGCTGTTTTTGGGTAAGAGGAACTAGTGGTTGGCTCAGCAGGCCCTTCGGATGGTTGGGCATTACAATCTTCTTGTCTAGCCTCCGGCTGGGGCTCAGATCCGGAGGTCTCTTTCCAGAGACTTGAACTGGTTGCCTCCGGACCGGACAACTTGTCCTTGGGAAATTTAACGGGTAGTTTTTGGAGCCTGCCATTTCACCAAACGACCTCTTTGTCGGTATACTAGCTTCTCTGGGGAGGCGTCAACGTCCGATCCCATGGAAATGAATGGGGAAGGTCTCTTAAAGCTTGTAACTGCCTGCTCTGGTTCAACAACATGCTCTGGTTCAACAACATGCTCTGATTCCTGGACCGATGAGCCCGAAACGATTGGTGAAAGGTTGGGCTGGAATAACCTCCTGGGTTTAGCACTCTTAGCTGAAGAGGAACCCCGGTCAGGCTTAGGACTTGGTGTTTCCGATTTATCAATAGGAGAAACAGGGAGTCCTGCAGCAATGCGCCTTTCTCGTTCGACCTTTTGAGCTTTTTCTAACTCTGACAAGTTGAGCCACCCACCTTTTACTAAGGCGTTTCTTGCTGTGAACATAAACTCACACCAAAAGAAGGGTTTTTTGAGAGGTGAAAGCTTTGAAATTTAACAGAGTAGAGATAATGAAGATGGTAAAACAGTGAAAAGTGGACTAATTTATAGTAAAGGAACAAAATATGCTTCGATACATAGGAGAATACGAAAGGATAGATGTAATGATTAATGACGGCGCTGATGTCACCCACATTAATTGAAGAGGTTACTTTTTGAAGTAAGTGGGATCGCCATTCTAGGAGAAAAACAGCCGGTGTGGCGAATAAGAGAAGAACACGTGTCCCACGATCTCTGGCAAAACCGTTTAGCTTCTAAGAGTTTTATCAGTCCGGGTAAAGTCATTACACAAGTTAAAATCTGTCCGGACATAGTTACAAGTGCACATGAACTATTTTTTAGGTCTTGCAAAGGCCTTCGAACACAACCTAAAAAAGGGGCTACTAATGAGTCCGGATTTTATCACCACTCACTATGGGGACCGGACAGGGGTAATTCGGACAAGATCCACCCACTGAACCATCCGAACTGAACTAATGTATTAAAAACTTAATCACTTCATGACTAAGCTAATTACCTACCTGCTTAAAAACTAATGGATCTTTAATGGGTCTTTGAACTCGACCCGAATTCATAATCATGACCCGAAAGCCCATGTGGCCCAAAGTTAAGGGTATAAATACCCAACTACTTTCATTAAATGAGGGTAATGAACATTAAATACAACCAGAAAACTTAAATCTCTCACTACAGTCTACTAAACATTAAATACCCTTGAAATACCTCAAAACTTTAGACAAAATTACCCTCAGTTGAAATTAATCCAAACCAATGATGATGAGATAAAATGACAACAATAAGGTGTCCGATCACATGTAATGACCTCTGTAAATCGGTCAATCACATGTAATGACCTCTATAAAACGACTTACACTCTAGTTTCTTCAAATCCTCGTGGTTTATCACATGTAATGACCTCTGTAAATCGGTCAATCACTTTTCTTTACTAACCGTATGAACAAGAATTAGAACAAAAACCAAATCATTATCATCTCTAAAGCGGACAATCCTGCCTCATCTTCGGATTTCAAACCCATATTGCGCTGCAATGTTATTTACAAAGTTATTTCTTTAGTTAACCGTTATGGTCCTAATATTATTCGTTTTGCTAGAATAAACAACAATAGTAAAGTTGCAGATATCATTTACAATGCATGGAACTAGCCCGTTCATATTTGCTCTGGTAGCAGATCTCCCCGTTCACAACTTTATGAAATTGCTAACAATATAAGTTTACTTCCCCGTTCATTCAGATATAGATGATGTTAAAGTTTGTCCTCCTAACCAGAAAAGTAAGATCTTTACTATTATCATCACTTATCATGTTATTCGTTTTTTGGCCCCTTAGGTCAACTGGGCCAACCTCGTTTAGATTAAGTTCAATATCTACATACACTATTTCATTGTCTAGTTGACCATTCAAAGGAAACTCACTACCATAGATTAGTTAATTTCACGATTGTTCCCTATGCAATAACTCTAACGAATCTATCAATTACCTTTTAATGGAATGTGATTCTCTCGCCTTATCTAAGAGACTTTAATTGTAAAACTTAGGTTCTCACTCCCTAGTTCTGATTGGACCTCTTGACAAACTGTCAGCTCCTGGACAACTACCTATAAGATCATGGCCATCTTGACACTCTGAATTATTCGCTGTGATATATCGCATTTGGCAAGCGAAGAACGCGAGAATCTTCACAAATACTTCTTCCATCGCATCAACGATCACTCATCACATGCTTTCCGAACTCTACTACCAATTTCATAGCTCAAGTTTAACTAGTGCTAATGATTTATTTTCTTCTGCAGATTTTGTGTATTATATAGTATCATATTTTTCAAAAATCTGTTAGATGACGACATTTGTTGCACCTCTATTGACGAATTCTTAGCCTAACTGTTATACCTTATTCTTTGATCGTTGTTGTTTTATGTTGTGTTTATGTTACTACATTGACCTCCTATCTTATCAAAAAATGTTACAATATATTTGTATATCAGCATTCTCTTTATGTCAAAAATATTTTAAAATAAATACAACAAAATTTCTTTTTAATAATATAAAAAAATTACAAATAAAATAAAAATACCAATGTCTTAAAAAAATCAATTGTAATTACTGCTTATAATAAACATTTGGGAATTGCTAAAAAAATTGCCAAAACTACTCTGTGAAGTCGCTTGTTTCTATTTTTCAATATTTACAAATTTTCCACTAGGGAAAAAAAACCAAAAAACCTTTGAAAGTCTAATTAATTACAACCCACGTCATTGAGCACTTCTAACTACTCCATGAAGTTGCAAACACATTTTCAAACATCCACCATAATAATCTTCTCCAAACTACCTAAAACCTCCAAAGTCAACAACCCATTTACCCATTTTTTTTAAAAACCTCCAAACCTTCAAAACATGGCCGGAGGAGAGTCGGAACCACTTCCCATCTAGAGCACTATGGACGCCGAGGAGTTACATTGCTTACTCCCCTCTTATTTTTGCGAAAATCAGATGTTTTGAAAAAACCCTTTTTTGTGTTCGTCGCCACGCGTTGGCGTGGTTGATGGGTCGTACACCATGAGTGTGGCGCACGTTATCATCATCACGCCAAACGATGGCGTGGTCACTCTTTCTTTCGCAACACGTATGGCGTAATCAAGATGTCCGGCGCCACACTCATGGCGAAATCCCGTTAACTAATCCGGAATGTCGGTTCAATTGGTTTAACTACTTCTTATGTATTGCAGGATGTTACAAAATGTCAAATTTCACTTGTTTCGGACTACGCTCATCATTTCACCACTCGCGACGAGTATAGCTTAGACTTGATGATCGAGTGGGTAAAAACCACGGTAAAATCGTTAGGTTTTTTTATTAACATAACATCTAAGGAGATGGGGAGAAGATGGAGAACACCGAGAATAGATTAACTAGACGATTGTAATGAATGAATGTAAACTTTGGATGTTTTTTGTTTGGATGTTTATCTTAAAAACAATAACACTTAAAATTCTTAATATGTCGATTGCATTAAAACATTACACTTTAATCAAAAGCATTGCATAATTAGAAATACATAAGCAAATAACTTAAAACAAATGATAGATAAGCTAACCCTGAGTTAGAATTGCACACTTAGTTTTATGGAGACGGATAGTTCCATCCATACTCAAAGCTTTCTCGAATGAATATCCCTCTTCCTCACTACTTCCTTCGGGAGTTAAGTTAGTATCAACGGCGCTGGCTATTGCGTCGGCTATTTCTTGCTCCATTTTCTGCATCGCATGTGACACCATCTCCTGCGTAATTGTACTTTGGAATGTCATGTTGAATACATTTCGGACTTTGCTTCGGACTTCGTAAGCCAACGAATCAATCTGTATAGTCACTGTTTTAAGATAAACTAACCTATCGAACACTTCTTCGCGTCCGCGTGGTCGGGGCATTAAACATCTTGGACACGATGCCTCCCTACCGTGGTTGAAGAACATTCTGCACAAAACCGCATCGATGAAACCAGGAATCTCCTCTTGCATCGTACCTCTGACGAAGTCAAATGCGCTTAGGAGGTTTGCATCTTCGTGCACGTTCCAGCCTGAATCACCCATTGTTATAGCTTAAATGTTTAGTTTCATAGTCAGATTCTAGTATTTATAGACTCGAAGTCGGTGGTTCAATTCTAAAATAATTAGCGGGAAAGGGTGTTTTTGTTCCCGCGTAAAACTTTTTGAGGCGGGAAACCTTCACTCCATTTGTTTTTTCCCGTCGGGGTACCTACTCTAATTTGTTATAGCAAGATACAAAAATATAATATTATAATATCAAACAAAAAGGAAAAAGTATCGTACATGAACCGAAACATCAAAATACAGAAAATAGTATCGTACATCAACCATCAACGAGAGCACCAAAATATAGAAAACAGTATCATACAATCCGAAATCCAAAATGATACGTTTGATACATAATATAAATAAAACGATCTCACAGCAAGGTGAGATTAACAACATTACATAGTGGACATATAATTTCTTAGTCGAAATCGTATATTATGTTCTCTAGAATAGGTTCGAAGTTCGCAATGTCATCTTCTATCTCAGCAACCCTACTTTCGAGATATTCTAACATATATCCAGTAACGAAATCTTCCCTAAACAGGTTCCACTCAACAAGTGCTACTTGTTGAACTTTGTAAGGCAAGTTGGACAAAAGCTGAAGTGGTTCAGCTTTTGCATGATTGTACCTGCTTTTGACTTCTTCACGACTGCGTGGCGGCGGATTTGGAAACTCCAATCGTCCATAATCATAAAACATCCTACAAAGCACTCGATCGAAAAAAGCATCGATCGTATCATCAGACATTATTAGCTTAACAAACTTCACAGCCTGAAGCAACCGATGGTCTTTGTTCATACAAAAGTCCATACCTAACTCCATCACCTGAAAATAGAAACGCAAATGTAAAGGCGTACTTGAAAATACTAAAAATCACTTGGAAATCTGTTTTTCTAACAAAAATAGCATAAACAGATATAATAGACACCAACAAAAAATATTAAACCGGTCCCTAGCCATTCCGGTGACCGGAGCAGCCAGCGCCACGCGTGGCGTAGTGACCCTGTTATTCGCCCTCGTGTGACGAAGAACACTTTCGCCATGGCGGAAGCTTCAAGCTTCTGCCAGATCCTTCCAACAGCCCTAAAACCCTTAAAACTACACTACTAGCCTAACTAAACCTAACTAAACTATCTAACAACAACGAAATCAACTTATAGTAGATTGTTTCGATTCCGATTCGGCAGATTTCCTCGCCGGTGGGTGGTGGTGTGTTCCGATGACGAAGTCGGCTTCGGTGGGTGGTTGGTTTGTTCGGTTACTGAGGGTTTGGGCTGAGTTTTGAGGTGAAGAGAGAGAAAAGAGGTGAAGAGATGGGTTTGAGTTTTGTTACTTAGGGTTTGGGTAGTTTAGGTTAGATTGAAGGGATAAATTTAGATTTATTTTAGGTTAGATTTAAGTTCGGGTTAGTTTAGGTTAGATTTAGGATTGATTTTTGTTTTAATTTTAGTTATAGTTTTAGTTATAATTTTTTTAAGTTTTTAGAGAGAAGGTAGAACAAAGTTAGAGAATTGAGGTTTTTTAAAATTATGATAACTTCGCGGAGTAAATTTGACTATTTATAAGATGGTAACCGTCAAACAAAATAACTTCACGGAATAATTTTTAAAAAAAAATTATAAACGACTTCGCGAAATGATTTTGACTTTTTCTTTAACAATTCCCTAAACATTTATAAAAAAACCTATCAATCTTCATCGCTTTAGGGAGTATCTTGGAGTGCGTGCCCCTACTAAGATAAAAAAGGAACAAATTGTTAACTTCCCAAGTGAAGGAGGCAGGCAGAGGCAGGCGGCCCATCATGTAACAGGCTAACAGCGACTTACGCTAGCCTCTCCGTCGTTCCTGACAACTTTTCTTTGATCCATCAATAGTTGATCTTTATCTTGTGATTAAAGCACTTTACAGAGCCGACAGCGACCTCACACGTTTTAGGAGTTTTATTATCATAAATTCATAATAAGTTTTTCTGAATGAATTCAGATTAGTTTTAATTTAAGTTTCTTTAACCTAAAGTGGAATCCATACAAAATTTATATTATAAACCATTGCATAAAATAAGCCGACCATCTCATATTCAATGTAAAAAATAGAACAACAATGTAAAGAGAAAATACATTAATTATTTTTGGTAGATATTCAATTTTGCGGTAAGCTTTTCTATAACGGTAAAATTAATAAATTTTGTATATATTCTTCAACTTCTATCTCACTTTTGTTTATCATTTACCTATCGGTTAATAAGGAAAATAAATAGAGTTTAACTTTTACAAGTTTAATGTGAAAAATAAATGTAGTTTTTCCAACAAAAGCTATTTAGGTTTGTCACTTGGATTAATAAGCAACCCGCTCATCCAATTCTCTCAAAAATTGACCGGGTCATGGTCAGTCCCGATTGGGACGACCTCTTCCCAATGTCTTATGTCCGTT
Organism: Limnanthes douglasii subsp. nivea; assembly: GCA_036936605.1. Lineage (NCBI taxonomy): Eukaryota > Viridiplantae > Streptophyta > Magnoliopsida > Brassicales > Limnanthaceae > Limnanthes > Limnanthes douglasii. The sequence goes on from JAUPFV010000005.1 coordinate 189,678,117, forward strand.
TTGGCTTCCTTAGATCCTCAGACCATACCACTGTAACTCTAAACCTTGGATTGCCTAGATCAAGACGTAAAAAAGCCTTTCGGTTTTTCAATATGTGGCAATCTCACCATTCTTTTAAGGAAATAGTCCTCAATAGCTGGAAATGCCCATCTTCTTCCTCTGGTATGAGGCTTGTTACTGATAAGCTAAAAAGGCTCCAACTCGAGCTCTCAAAACTTAACCGTAAAGAATTTAGCGATATCAGTAATAGAGTTAGCATCGCTCAATCCAAGCTATTTGAGACCCAATCAAACCTTGGCTTAGACCCCCTCAATCCGAGACTTATTTGTGATGAAATTGAGGCCTCCAAAGTCTATATATTTTATAGTCAGGTCGAGGAATCATTTCTAAAACAAAAATCTAGAGAAAATTGGATCAAGCTCGGTGACAAGAATACAAAATTCTTCCATAACAGTATTAAGTCCCGCCTCTTCAGAAATAAAATCGTATCGATTAATAATGACTCGGGAGTTACCATCTCGTCGCCAGCTGGTATCTCTAAAGCCATTGTCAATTTCTTTGAGAATTCCCTCGGCACGCAACACCCTTCTTCCTACCCGGGTCTGGATAGAGTCTCTTCCCTGATTACATCCACGGTTAATAATAATGATAGGGAATCAATGATTCGCGAAATCACTGGTGAAGAAATTAAATCTGCTTTATTTAGTATTGACAGTAATAAATCTTCTGGACCGGATGGGTACAACTCCTCCTTCTTTAAGTCCTCTTGGGGTGTGGTAGGACCTGATGTATGTAATGGGGTCCTTGAATTCTTTAATTCAGGAACTTTGGACAAATCTTGGAACTCAACTTCCATTGCCCTTATCCCTAAAATCAATTCTCCCTATGTTCTTGGGGACTTTAGACCTATTGCGTTATGCAATGTTGTCTACAAGATTATCTCCAAAATTCTAGCTAATAGAATTAAGGACTCATTTCCTTACCTAATTGACCATTCCCAATCGGCTTTCGTAGCCGGAAGGAATATCTCAGATAACATTTTATTGTCCCAAGAACTCTTGAGAGGTTATCATATCAATGCTGCGGGAAAAAAGATAGCTCTTAAAATAGATATCTTGAAAGCCTTTGATAATGTCCATTGGCACCTTGTTCTTGACATCCTGGTTGCAATGCGCTTTCCTGACAAAATGATCACTTGGATAATAAAATGTATCTCCTCTCCCGCTTACTCCATTACTATTAATGGAGACTCTTATGGTAACTTTAACGGGAAAAAGGGGCTAAGACAAGGTGATCCACTTTCACCTTTCCTTTTTGTTCTTATCATGCAAGTTGTTTCTGGGTTGCTCAAAGAGAAAAGCCAGGATAAAAACTTTAGATTTCACTAGAAGTGCCAAAAGCTTAAAATCATTAATCTCTGCTTCGCATACGACCTGATAATCTTTTGCCATGGGGACACAAATTCCCTTATTCTTATAAAAGAGGCTCTGGATGAATTCAATCATTTATCTGGTCTAAAAGTGAACCCCTTAAAAAGTCATATTTTCCTGTCGGGTATTGAGGATCCTCTCAAGTCTAGCCCGATGCCCATATTGGGATTCCCGGAAGGTTCTCTCCCAGTAAAATATCTAGGAGTCCCCCTTATAACGGGAAGGCTAACCCACTCTGACTGTCGACCGCTTCTTCATAAGATCACTAACCGCATTGAATCATGGACCTCCAAGCATCTCTCTTATGTTGGGAGGCTACAGTTGATTAAGTCTGTCTTATTTGCTGGTCAGGTATACTGGTCCTCTATTTTTATCCTTCCCTCTCGAATCATCAAAGAGCTAAATCAGTTTCTTAGTCGTTTCCTCTGGTCGGGAACGATTACGAAAATTCATGGGGCAAAAGTTGCTTGGACCTCTGTAACCTCTCCCACCAAAGAGGGTGGCCTTGGGATTTTAAATCTTAAGACTTGGAATCAGGCGGCTATCCTTAAACATCTCTGGTCTATTGTTAGTAATAAAATCCACTCCATTTGGAGTGAATGGATTAAAGTGGAAAAAATGAAAAGCAAAAACTTTTGGATCATTCATCCAGGATCCAACCCTTCGTGGATCTGGAGGAAAATTATTCGCGTGCGCCCTTTGGCAAGTAATTTGTACATGGTGGCTATAGGCAATGGTAAAACTACTTCTTTCTGGTATGACCCTTGGCTTCTTTCAAAGCCTTTAGCTTCTCATTATGGTTAGAACATCATCAGTGACTCTTGGCTGGGATCTAACCTAAAGGTCTCAGATATCATTCATAATGGAAATTGGAATTGGCCTGCTGATATCCGACCGGCGAGAGCCCGAAGTAGACATCATCTACTTGAAATTAATAACCTTATCCTATCTCTCCCCTTTCCCAACATCTCCTCAGTCGACGTTCCTTTCTGGACAGCAAGATCAGGAATTTCCACCTTCACTATCAAGGACACGTACAACGCAATTCGGCTGCCCAATCCTGTTGTGGGTTGGGCCGGGTTAATATGGCATAAATATAACATCCCTCGACACTCCTTTATGCTCTGGCTTGCTATCTTAGGGAAGCTTGCTACCAGGGACATAATTCTCGGCTGGGGTCTTAACTCCCCATCTGAATGTGTCCTATGTAATTCTGATTCTGAATCTATTTCTCATATTCTTTATGATTGTCGATTCACTCAGAATATCTGGTCCATGGCTAGTTCAAAACTAGGCTTTCATTTTTCATCTTCTTGTTGGCAATCTTGGATCATTGAGGCGTCAAAATGGTCAAACTCTCGTGACCATTTTCTCTGGCGTACTTGCTTTGGCGCGGTCATTTACCATGTCTGGAGATAGCGGAATGCAAGAATTTTTGGTTCCGCTCCAGCCCTGGGTTCTTTAACCTTCCATCGCATTGTAGATGATCTACGATTTCGATTTCAGGGCACCAAGATTAGCTGGCCATAATAAAATATTATGACATATTCTTACTCTTCTCTCTTACTTGCAGGATTTCCTTGCTCGATGTCTATCAGAGAATATGATCCAGTCAGATTGCAGAGCTTCGAGTATGGCGTGCTATCAGTCAGAGATATCTATGTCGTCCTATGTTCTACGTTGTATTTATTATTCAAAGTACACTCTGATTAAATGTCTCCTATCGGTTTATTTCAGTAGATTATCTCCTCGGGGTATTGTATGAACTATTTACATTAATTTAAAGTTTATTTTCACCAAAAAATATATATTTTATGATTGGATTTCAAACATGGTACTATATATGAAAATGTAATTTATCGGTATCATTCGAAATCTAAACTACTCATCTATAATAATTTAGAGTTTGAAAAAATATCGATAATCATATTATTTTGAAACTGAATTACTCTTAACCGTTTAAACTTTTTGTTATTAGAGTATGGAAAAGATCGACAATCATATTATTATAAAACTAAACTATTCATAACGGTTTTTTACTCTCCATCATATCTTTGTTTTGTTACTATAATCTTGATATGTTTTTTTTCATTTGATCAATCTCTTCTGCGATTTTAAATTTTTTGTTCTTCCTTCGATCAATCTCTTTTGCATTTGTCGATCATTTATTTTTTCTTTATTCTTTTTCATTTATGGATTGTTTATCGATTCATATGTGTTTTTCATTTTCTGTTTTTGGTATTTTTTATTATTTCGAGTTATTTTGTTGTTGTTTTTATAATTATATGATTGTCTTAGTTATGTTTGGTGTGGACAATAATCGCCTGAGGGTAGGCTGGTAATTTCAGTTGGTATTTTACGGTGGTATGTGGGTGTTTAACGTGTTTAGAGAGTAGAAAGATAATTAAGCAGCTTGGTAGCAGTTAATTCTCATTACCCATAGTTAATGCGGGTGGTTGGGTATTTATAGTGTGATGTTTGGGCCCTTATGGGCTTTTGGGTCATGTTTAATGGACCCGGATCATGTTCAAAGACCCATGAGCTCTAAGTAGGAGAGCAAGTAGCTTAGTCAAGAAGTGTTTAGGTTTTTTGGTACTTTTGTCATAGTTCGAACAGTCCTATGGTCATAGTGTTTGAAGTAATCTGTCCGGTCCATGTGACCTGTCCGATCTGTCCGGTCCGGAGGCTTTGGACTGATCGGTCCCTGTCCGGGGAGCATGTTGAATTCGGACTCATCAGAAGCCCCTTTTTTAGGTGTTTGAGCAAGTATTATTGTCAGAGACCTGAAAAACAGTCCGATGTTTAGAAGTAGTTTTCAATCCGGACAGGTCTACGGGTTTACCCGGACAGATAAAGCTTCAAGAATTCAAAACGGTTTTTGCCAGAGTTCGTGGGACACGTGTCGTCTTCTGATTGGTTACTTCAGCCGTTTTTTATCTTGAATTTCGAACCCACCTTCTTCGAAAAGCAACCTCTTTAATTACAAATGGTGACATCAGCGCCGTCTTTTAATCATTGCCAAACTTTTCGAATTCTCCTAGGAATCAACTCCTTTTTTCAGATTTACTATAAATTGAAACTCACTTTCTTCTGTTTTCACTATCTCTTTCACATTTACTCTGCAAATTTACTCAGAGCTTTCTCTCTTTAAAGCAAAAGTTTCCTTGACAGTTTATGTTTACAACAAGGACTGCATTGATCAAATATGGTTGGCTCAACCTTTCAGAGTTGGAGAAAGCACAGAAAGTTGAGAAGGAGAGACGAATCGCAGCAGGACTACCTTCATCACCTGTTGACAGACCAGCCGCCTCCGTTACAGAGTCAGATCGAGGCTCATCCTCCTCTAAAGGTACTAAGCCCAAAAAGTTATTTCAATCCACCCTCTCGCCTATAGTCTCTGGTTCCTCAGTTCAGGAGTCAGTACCTGCTGTCGAGCCATGAGTTACAGTTACAAGTGTTAAGAAACCGTCTCCTTTTATCGCTATGGGATCAGACATAGAGCACTCTCCGGAGAAGTTGGTGGTTAAGAGGACAACCCGGTTGGTAAAGGGGCAGGCCTCCAAGAATACTCCCTCAAAATCGGGGGCGAAAAATAGCAGCTCTGGGTCCGGAGTACCCCTCAGAGCTCCCCGGGAAAGACCATCCGGTCCGGAGGCGAGCAAACCAGTACCCCCACAAGAGACCTCTGCCTCAGAGCCCCAGCCTGAGACTAGGGGTCAAGAAGACATTGAAAATCGGCAGTCCGGAAGCCAGGCTGTGCCAAGTTTGAGCCCTCCCCGGACCACTGCCACTGATATTCCCCCAACAATCATGGAGGAAAGAATGGAGGACTCTGTTGAAGAAGTCCCCTTTGAGTCTGAGTCCTCCGGCCAGACTGACAATACTGCTGCTGCCAAAAAAGGCAAGGAAAAACTGTGCCTGAGGTATCCGGAGCTGCCGGAGTGCCTCGAGGGGAAGGTAGGGCCTTGTTTTCACAGGGTCGAACTTAAATATCTCTTGGCCTTACAGAAGACCAAGTATGCTTTCATTCATACGGCCGAGCTAGGTCGAATGCGCACAAAATGGGGGATCCCAGAAAACGTGAAAATAAGGATCCCCATAGATCCTGATACTCCTATGGATTGCAAGCTTAACGAGCTGGTCATCTTCACAGAACGTTTTAATTGGGGACTCAGATTCCCATTGGACCCGGAGATCGTCAGATATTTCCACCTGGTCAAGCTCTGCCCGAGCCAGCTGAGCCCCAACGGTTGGTATACTCTGATGTCATGTATCATGGCATCTAGACAGTCTGGGATCCCTCTCCCCATGGAAGAGTTCGCAGCAGTGTCCAACCTTTGCAAACATCACCAATTCCCCTTTTATCACTTTAATATGGGGGACAACTTCAAGGCTGTCAATGATCTGTTGGAGTCGGAGAGCAAGTGGAGGAGCCAGTTTTTGTTTGTTAGTGGCGCCTGGGAAAACGGCAAGAAGATCAAGGCCGGAGAGAACCCAAGCCTCCTCAGAAGCAGATGGAGGAGTGACCGTAAGTTTCACACTTCAAATCTTTGTTCATTTCTTCCTTTTTTAAGTTGGTTTAGATTAACTGGTCTTTTTTTTTGTTTTAACAGAACTGCCTAAAGAGTTCGGGGACTACTTGAAGGCTGGACAGGTCACTTGTGGCAAAATCAATGCATGGGCCGCAGAGAATTGGAGGAACCGATTCCACAGTGCCTTCACAAGTGGAAATCTGGCAAGGTCTCACCTGTGGAACACCACGGGTCGGATAGATTTAAGTTGGGAGGAGCTCACCACTCAACCGTCTCCGGACAGAGTGCTCAAGAGGTCCCATGAAGCAGATAGGACACTATTCTTGCCAGGTTGGGCCAAGGCCCCAAGCAAAATGAAGGGCAAGAAGAAAGGCAAAAAGGTGGTGAGCAATGCTAACCCTGCCGATGCTGAGAAGGATGCTCCAACTGACCCGGAGGGGCCGGCTCAGAGCCAAATTGATGCTGCTCTCTTGCAGGTAGTGGAGCAAGAGACTGTAAGACAAGAAGCAGAACTCCCAAAATCTCCAAGGGCTTCCAATAGGAAACGCAAGCAGGAGAGTGGTGGGGCAGACCAGGCAGCCAAGAAGAAAAATATGGCAAAGGGAGATGAGCTTGCTCTCCGGGATCCGCAGCCTTCTGTCCAGGCTGACCCTTCTGACCCAACACAAGCTGAGGAGATCCCAAGAGAGTTTCATACTGATGAAGTTGAGGGGGGAGATCTCAACCTTGATGAAGTGGACATCACTAGTCTAGGTGGGCTTGGTGAATACTTCCTTAGCCTCCCCAGAGACGACTTCGCAGGGCCTTACATTCCTCCGAGCAGCTCTAACACTGTCAATTTCAATGGTAAGACTTTCATTGTTTCTAGTGAAAAGGACACCATAGCCCATTCCTTGCTTAGCAATGTGCAGCCAGTACTCACACTGGAAAGACAAGTCCGGGGTCAAGCAGACATCATTAAAGACCTCAATTCTGAGAAGGAAAAGCTGTCCGGAGACCTTCGTACTGCTATTGCCAACGCTGACATGCTCAAGGAGGCAAACGATGAGCTGAAAAAGAGTCAAGGGGAAAGCACCATAAAGATTGCCACTCTAGAGGAGACCATTAAAGACCTCCGGGAGAAGCTGTCTGGTGTGGAGAAAGATCTTACTGCCTCAAAAGAAGAGACTAAAGCAAAGGACAAGACCATCACCAACCTTACCACATACAAGATTGCTCTTGAGAACGCAGTGTCCAAGGCTGCCGGGGAGAAAACCGCTTTGTTAAGGGATCAAGAGGCTACAATCAATGCCAAGATCAATGCCTATGCCAGCCAGATGATTAAAAGTGAAGAGTTATTGCTTGAGAGGGTGAAGTCTGACATGGTTCTACTCTTTCATGAAAAATTTCCGAAGAGGAACCTAGGGGACCTGTGGAGCTATGTAGATGATGATGACCTTCCATATCACACAATGGGTGAAGAAGATGGAGTCTCCAGTGCGTCCTCATCTGATGATGAAGAGAGGACCGGAGAGAGCCCAGACAGGGAGGAATATGATCCCAAAGGCAAAAAGGTAGTCGAAGGGAAAAGCGACTCTCAGGGCAAGAAGATAGATGAAGGTGAGCCATCTTCAAAGGCTCAACCTTAACCCACAATCTTCCTTGTTTATTTTTCATTTAAACTAAAGTCCTTGGAAGGCCAAGGCACTCTTTTTGTAATAGTGTCCGGAATTTGACCGGACAGGTTTTTTGTGTTCTACTTTGACTGTTTAAAAGTCCTTGGAAGGCCAAGGCAATTTTAAGTTGTTTTTCTCAATAAAAATCTCTGTTTCGTATAACCATCGTCTCCTTTCATTGTTCGTTTTAGTTTTGACAGCCAGAGTTTAAGTAGCTTTTAGTTGTCGCATTATAAGAGTGTTTAAATTCTCCGGCTAGAGTTTAAATAGCCTTTAGATATTTCAGTCCAGATAGTATGATAAGAGATTGGACTTTAAAAACACTTAGAAAATTTTGAAGAAGGCATCGAATTTTATTTAACAACCCGGACACCTCATTAAAACCTCTCCGCGCCACCGGGGAGGAAAGAGTATGCCCCCAAATATTTACATGGATGTTTAAACAAGTAAATATTTACACAAGTGTTATTCCAAGTACATACGGAGATGCTCAATATTCCAAGGATGAGTTAGAACTCTGCCATCTTTGTCTTCCAACCAATAAGTTTCAGGCTTGATTCTTTCAACCACTATATACGGACCCTCCCAGGTTGGGGCCAGCTTTCCGAAGAGCTTTTCTTTAGTGTGTAAGAAGACCTTCCTTAATACTTTGTCCCCTGGTCGGAAATCCCTTCTTTTAACTTTGGAAGCAAACCTGCTCCTCATCAAGCCCTGATAGTGTGTAACTCTAAGGTGAGCCTTAACCCGTCTTTCTTCTATCAAATCAAGTTGATTTCTGATTGCCATCTCATTAGTGTGTTCGGAGAAGTTGTGAACACGAAAGGAAGGGAGTGTCTTTTCTATGGGGGCTACTGCATCCATCCCATAGACCAAGGCAAAGGGTGATTCTTGTGTTGCAGTCCCAGGTGTGTTTCGGTAGGCCCACAAAACTTCTTGCAAATAACTAGGCCACTTCCCAGCAGCCCCTTCCAAATTCTTCTTTAAACCAGACATGATAGTTCTATTGGCCACTTCAACTTGCCCATTTGCTTGTGGATGGAAAGGTGAAGAAAAACAATGCTGTATACCCCTTGAGGCACAAAAGCTTTCCATTTCTCTATTGTCGAACTGTGGCCCGTTGTCTGTTGTTATTTTCTGTGGGACACCAAATCTGCAACATATGTTGGATAGAATGAATTTTATAACAGCTTTTGATGTTGTCCCTGCCAGAGGGGCTGCTTCTATCCACTTCAAGAAGTAGTCTATGGCCACAATTATAGTTTTGCGCCCTCCGGACGCCACGGGGAGAGGCCCTACTAAATCCAACCCCCATCGAGCGAAGGGAATGGGCTCAGAAATTGACTCTAGAGGAATGGCTGGTACATGAATTTCATTGCTGTACCTTTGGCATGGGTCACACCTCCTCACTAATTCCTTAGCATCTTTCATGATCGATGGCCAATAGTATCCGGAGAGTAATACTCTTCTTGTTAAAGCTCTAAACCCACAATGGGCTGACCCCTCACCATCATGCAATTCGGAGAGGACCATTTGTGACTCATCATCCCCCAAACAACGTAGGAGAGGTTTACTATAGGACTTTTTGTACAACACTTCTCTTAACACGATAAAACCACGAGCCTTGTGTTTCAACGTTCTGGCTAGTGACTTATCTAGTGGCAGGACACCATCGGAGAGATATTGTAGGAGGGGAAACCTCCAGCCTTGAGGCTGTTTCACTTGCATTTCAAAAATTTCCTCTTATTTACCCTTACTAAGTTGAATTGAAGGGCTTTCAAGCACATGGATCCATGGGTATGACTCCGTATATGCTATGGTTGCCAATGAGTCTGCTAACTCATTTTCTGTCCGGGGAATGTGCTCATAGACAACAACTTTAAATTTTAGTGCTTCATTCTTGAGGAGGAGTAAATACTTCATAAGCTGCTCCTTTCTAGCCTCAGATTGGCCTAAGGCATGGTGGACAAGCAATTGGGAGTCACTTAGTAGCTTGACCCTCTTAGCCCCACAAATGTAGGCTAACTTTAACCCAGCTATATCTGCTTCATATTCAGACTCGTTATTAGATGCCCTGAAAGCAAAACAAATAGCCTGGTACATATTGTCTCCATATGGGGAAGTTAAACATATTCCTGCACCACATCCCATAGTGCTAGATCCACCGTTTGTTCGGACGATCCATATTTTCTTTTCTTTTATATCAGTAGCTTGCTCTGAATCCCTATCGGAGTGGAATTCAACCAGAAAGTCAGCCACAACTTGGGCTTTCACTGCTGTCTGGGGAGAAAAGTCTATGTCGAAGTCCCCCAACTCTACTGACCACTTAGTCATTCTGCTCGAAATGTTTGCTTTTTGAAGGACATTCTTTAAGGGGAAAGAGGTCCGGACGATGATAGGATGAGCCTGGAAATAAGGCCTCATCTTCCTTGCAGCTATCACTAGGGCTAATGCCAATTTTTCAAGTTTCAGGTAACGTCTCTCAGCATCTATTAAGCTCTTGCTGATGTAGTATACTGGGTGGGGATGTCTATCGACCTCTCTTACCAGCACAACACTGATGGCACAACTTGAAACTGCCAAATATACGAAGAGAGTCTCCCCATCAACTGGTTTGAACAAAGTTTTGGGAGAGGACAGGTGTTTCTTGATTTCATTGAAAGCCTCATCACACTGTGGGGTCCATTCGAACCCCTTTGCACCCTTCAAAGTTTGAAAGAAAGGAGCACACCTGTCCGAAGACCTGGAGATAAATCTGTTTAAGGCTGCTAATCTCCCCGTTAATCGGTGTACTTCTTTAATGTTTCGAGGAGGCTCCATTTGGAATAGAGCATTGAGCTGGTCCGGATCGGGCTGTATTCCATGTTCACTTATGATATACCCTAGAAACTTCCCGGACTGCAATCCGAAGACACACTCTTCAGGGTTTAACTTTAGATTCACTTTCACCAAGTTGGCAAAAGTTTCTTGGAGATCGGACAAGTGCAACTGCTCATCCACACTTTTCACCATCATATCATCAATGTATACCTCCATATGTCTTCCAATTTGATTAGCAAATGCCTTGTTGACTAACCTCTGATAATTAGCCCCAGCATTTTTCAAACCAAAGGGCATAACTTTGTAGCAATGAAAACCTCTATCTGTGACAAATGTGGTATGCTCTTGATCCCTTGGATCTACTTGAATCTGATTGTATCCGGAGAAAGCGTCCATAAAGGAAAGCAGCTTGTTCCCAGAGGTAGAGTCTACTAACTGATCAATCCGGGGGACCGGATACAAGTCTTTTGGGCAAGCTCTATTGAGGTCTGTGAAGTCAATGCACATGCGCCACTTGCCATTCTTTTTTTTTCACCAAGACAGGATTGGCAGTCCACAAAGGGTATTGAGACTCCTTAATGTGCCCCATCTTTGTGAGTCTGTCAACCTCCTGCACAATGACATCAGCCTTTTCTTTGGAAAAAGCTCTTCTTTTCTGAACTACTGGAGCTACATCTCTCCGGACGGATAAGTGGTGGGATACCACCTCTGATGGAACCCCAGTTACATCAGTATTGCACCAAGAAAAAACGTGCTGATGGTCTTTCAAAAACTTCAACATTTCCTCTTTCAACATTGGTGGCATCTTGGACCCTATCTTGACACTTTTACCATCTTCCAGACAGTGCGTTTCAACTTCTTCGATTGGTATTAATACTCCAGGGGTCTCTCTGGGGTCATCAATTTCACCCTCACCCCCAGAAAGGCCCCCAAACTGCTATTGTTCGTTAATACGGACTGCCCCCAGCGTTCGAGGAGCCATGGCAGTAGCATAGCATTCTCTTGCAATCTTTTGGCTGCTCCGGACGACTCCAACCTGTCCCTGAATAGCATACTTCAAGCACTAGTGGACTGTTGAAGCCACATCATGCATCCTAGAGAGCCAAGACCTCCCCAGAATGGCATTATAGCAAGTGGGACAATCCACCACAATAAAGAGTATTCTGACCATTTTCTTGAAAGGGCCCCTCCCCAATAACACCTCTTCTTCGAACTCCCCGATCACGTCTGCTCAGCTGCCTGTGAAGCCCACAATTGACCTGTCTGAATTCTGAATTACAGCTGGGTTTTTCATTTTCTTGTAAGTGGTTAGGAAAAGGATATTGGCTGAGATTCCAGTATCCACTAGGATTCGTCGTATGTCATTGCCCCCTATAGATGCTCCTATGACAACAGCATCCTCATGAGGGCCAGCAATGTTTCTTAAATCATCCTCATCAAACACAATGAAGGGAAATGAGTTTGGTGACTGGTAAGATGTCATGCCTCCTTCTAGCTGGGAGGCCAAGGTATGAACGTGCCTATTCCTCGAAGAAGCAGTAGGAGCTGTCATAGTGTCCCCTCTGAAAATTTTAAGCGACTCGAAAAACTTAATGAGCCCGGAGACCGACCTAGAACATTCTTCTATAGTACCCACTCTGTTCCGAGTTGGATCGGGATCCAAGTACTCAGATTCCACGTCAAACCTTTCAACTATAACCATGGCTCCCTCCGGAGCAGCGTTACTTGGACCAACCCGGTAAGTGTTATCAGGCCTGTTACCCCCTTTTCTTTTCACATAGGCCCCCAACTTTCCTCTTTCATTCAGGTTCTGAACTTCTTGTTTCAATGCTATGCAATCATCAGTGGTGTGACCAATATCATTGTGATATTGGCAAAAAGAGTTGTTGCGATGCTCTCTGGGAGACTGCAATGTTGCCGGTCTCCGGTAGTGTACCTCATCCTTTGTTTTATCAAAGATAGTGGCCACGCTTTCTTTTAACTCAGCGAACCACTCCGGTTGGACCCATGGCCCCCTCTTGTTTCTGGATTGTTGACTTTGAGCAGGAGCAGCTGGCTGTGACTGAGCTTTTGCCCTACCATGCCCCTGTCCTGTTTCTCTTGCTTTGTTCCCGGACTGATTTTGATTTGGAGTTGGTGCCACTGGGGTGGATCTCACCTGCCTGTGCACCCTGGTTTTCTTTGTTTGATCGACGATTATTTGTTTGCCAACCTGATTCAGCAACCCTCCCTACGTCATAGCCTTCTTCCTGGTCACCGAATCAGCTAGATTGCCTGGGTTCAAACCCTGTCTCAGGGATGCTATTGCTACCTGTTCGAAGCAATCAGCCAACCCATTCTTTGTGTTCACAGAATGGCTAATGTATTCTTTCAAGGACTCATTGGGCTCCTGGGCACAATGGATTATTGTGTCTCCATTGCCCTTCAGCTCTTTACTCCATGCGAAGTGTCTTCGAAAAGCCACCCAAAAAGTATCGAAATCTTTAATACAACCTTGAGGCAAGTTGTTGTACCATTTCAGAGCACTCCCCGTAAATGATTGGGAGAATGCTCTACAAAGTAGTTTATCATCATCATCAAAGTTCATTATGAAGTTCTTGAATTGCTCCAGATGGTTGTCCGGATCAGTACTGCCATCGTACTTCTCCATTTTAGTGATGTCAAACCTCTTGGGGAGGCTTCCAAACAGGATTTTAGAAGACAGTGGAGACTGCCTCCAATTCCTTCCACGAATGAACACAGTATCCTCATTGGGAGTTGCAAAGATACCTGGCTCATCGTGGAAAGCAAAGGGATCCATCAGCATCTTGTCCGTATACCTCCGGTGGTGAGATGATCCTTTTCCAATATGTCTTTTCATTCTTCCATGCCTGTCTCTTTTTCTTGAATATTTCTTAACCTGCTTTTGCTTTTTCTTGGTTCGACCCTCATCGCTGCTAGAGGACAAGGATTTTTCATTTCCCTCACTGTCCGAAGAGCTACCCGAAGATTCTGAGCTCGAGTCAGAACTCTCCACAGGCTTGGACCGGTGAGACTTTTTGGAACTGGCATGAGTCTTTTTGGTGCTCACATTAGTTTTGGAAGCCTCATGCTCTCTGGGGTTATCGGTGTGATGAGCAACTGATGCTTTGGATTTTTCTTTCACGCCCATCTTGGCCTTTCAGCCCTCAGAGCTTATATTTCAAGCTTTAACTTGTCGCGCTCTTGGACAGTGTACTCATCGTTCTCTTCCACCACTTCGAGCAAAGCTGGTGGAAGATCTGGATTGTCCGGATTCATTCGGACAGATTTTCTTAGCTGGTTTTGAATGCTCGATTCAGGAACCTTCGTGCTCCCACTATGGTCGCCAATTTGGTGTGAACAATAATCGCCTGAGGGTAGGCTGGTAATTTCAGATGGTATTTTTACGGTGGTATGTGGGTGTTTAACGTCTTTAGAGAGTAGAGAGATAATTAAGCAGCTTAGTAGCAGTTAATTCTCATTACCCATAGTTAATGCGGGTGGTTGGGTATTTATAGTGTGATGTTTGGGCCCTTATGGGCTTTCGGGTCATGTTTAATGGACCCGAGTCATGTTCAAAGACCCATGAGCTCTAAGTAGGAGAGCAAGTAGCTTAGTCAAGAAGTGTTTAGGTTTTTTAGTACTTTTGTCATAGTTCGAACAGTCATATGGTCATAGTGTTCGAAGTGATCTGTCTGGTCCATGTGACCTGTCCGATCTGTCCGGTCCGGAGGCTTTGGACTGATCGGTCCCTGTCCGGGGAGCATGTTGAATTCGGACTCATCAATGTTGATTTTTTTTCCATATATTCAAGTAGATATTTTGACAATTATCTGAAAATAGTAATTTGGGTTAACAACTTTAGGTGCGAAACTATGTGTTAGCAGGTTGCAAAATTACGTTATAAGTGGTTGCGTAAAAGGGTTGCGAAAATAAGTTACATGTGGTTGCATAAAAGGATTGCAAAATTATGTTCTAGGTGGTTGTGTATAATGGTAAGTATTGGTGGTTGTGTATAATGATAAGTATTGGATATTGCGTAAAAGAGTTGCGAAATTACGTTATATTTGGTTATGAAAAAAACAAGTGTAATTACGTTATGGTTTAATGGTTGTGTAATTACTTTACAAATGGTTGCAGTCGTGAAATAACAATATATAAAGTAATGATGAAATAAAATTAATATTTCTAACAAAAAAATTATAGTTAAAAGAAATACATTAATACTTAAAAAATAGTTTAAAGAATTACAACTTTCACAAGTAAAACATTGTTGTGAATTTAACCTAAAAACATCTACCAATATTTTATTGTATGTATATTTCTAAAAAATAAAGTAAACATTTGAGATCTTTTTATTATCGTATAATCCGGGTCAAATGTTTTTGATTTTTTCAAGTTTCAATGAAGCACCTTGCATACTTGCACATAAAAGCTCCACACTTAATAGAACCAGGTTTCCATTATTTTTTGTCCAATGGGCTTTCAATTTTCATTGTTGGTTTTGCTATCATGAGTTATCTTTTAGATAAAGTAGTTGTACTCTAAAATCAAGTTGACAGAATCATTTGTATATTCTTTAAGAAAATATATTGATAATACTTACTACCTGTTTAGCTTACTTTATTGTTGGGTCAGTTTTACCATGTGTGCCGAGTTGTAGTTATATATAATGCATTCATCTAAATCGAATACACATAATGTCTAAGATTTGATATATGTTTAACTTTAGTTTATGTACATATTGGAACACTAATATATCTTGTTTATGTAAGTCTCGCCTTGTATATATCATCAAATAGTGGGGTGACATCTATTTATCTTGTATCGATGTTTATAACAGGATATATATATATATACAATCAAACTAATAGTAAAAATAAAGAATTTAATTTTTTTATTCTAACATAACAAATTAACTTACCAATACATTAGCTGATATATAGATTTATTTTCCAAAATTTTGAAGATTTAAGCCATAAGGTTGTGAAATATTTACATTATTATTTAGTCTTTCCAATTTGATGAATATGTATGCATTAATGGAAGATAAAAAAAATCAAAGGGTGAGAAATTAGGTATTAACTAGTTGTAAAAATACAAGTGTTAAATGTGTGCGTAATTACGTACAATATGGTTATAAAAATACAAAGAATAATTGGTTGTGAAATTAAAGTAACGAGGATGCATAAATATGAACAAATTGGGTATGTAAATATAATTTTAGGGTGCGTAATTACTTTGTAGTCTAGCTCACCATCATTTGCAATCTCCATCATGTTCTCTAATTGAACATAAAATGGAAATGACCATACATAAGGATTAATAACAAACCCAACTTCTTATTTCTTTTTCAAAATGAACAAATGTTTGACATCTTCTTCTAGATTAATTTCTTTGTATCGTTGTTGATTGGTCAATCATATTCCACTTTTATACTTTTTGGTCAAATGTTTCCATATCATAAAATAAAGATATATCCTCTTCATATACTTCAACTTCCTAAGGATCTTGCACAACTATTTGTTGAGGATGATGAGGTTTTATGACTGATTGTACAAGTGTTTGTTGAGGATGAGGATGAGGATGAGAAGGATGAGGTTTTACAACTGGTTGTACAACTTTTTTCTTTTGTTGAATATTTTTAGATTTATTTTTTAAGAATAACTATTACACCTACTTTAACCTTCTTTTCTGAACATATTATAACTATTTTAGTTTTTTCTGTTTGATTAGGAGCTTGTACATATTTTTTAACCTTATTTTTATTTTCCAATGCATCAAGAAAAGCTTTTACAACTCATGTAGCCTCTTTTTTGTTTCCCTTTCTTTTTTTGATTCTATTTTTTGATATTCATTTTTCTTTTTGAAGTCTCTGTCAATATGTGATATGTTTCATTTCTTTTACTTGAGTTTGTCGTTGTATCAACCTAATTAGATTTTTTTCAACTGCCCCAAAAAGGTTGTAACATAAGGAGTGTTAGTTCTCTTGATAGACTATATCTATCAAATTCCGATTCTTGTGTCTTCAGAATATGTTCCTTATCTTTGATTAGATGATCTTGCTCAGTTACTATCTGGGTTAGGGATGTATTGGCACCACTAATTCTTTTTATTCGATCATTCAAAGGAAGAACATTGTCGTTCAAAGATTTATTTTCCTTTTTCAGCTTTTAAAATTGTTGTGTTAGAGTATCATTTGATTGTTTTATTTCTTCAATATGTTGAAAGAGTTTTACTATTTTTTCGTTATATTTCTTCAATCTCTTTGTTGAGTTTATTTTTTTTCATTTTCAATTCTTTAATCTGATTGACCTCTGTTGGACCTATATATTTTGGATGAGAAATTAAAAATAAAGTGTTTATCAATTTCAGGTTACAAAACTAAGTGCAATTAGGTTTGAAAATGCAAGTTTCAAATGTAATTAAAAATGTTTGCAAAATTACGCGTTCATTGATTGCATAACAAATTGTAAAAGTGGTTGTAAAATTAAAATTATTATGAGTGCATAAATATGAACAAGTTGGTTGTGAAAATAGGATTTTCGGATTGTGTAAATAAAAATAAGTTACATTTTTAGTTGGATTTTGGAGGCTCTTGACCTCTTCGTGAAGTTTCCTTATTTTTTCCTCAAGAGTCATGTTCTCTAAAATTTCATGTCAACTTATGTTATCTTCATCACGTGATCTTTCCAAATGTTTCAGAATCCACGAGTTGGAGTTTTCTTGCACCCGTATTCCAAACTGATTTTTCTTTTTCTTTTTTGGAGCACTACTTGTCAACTAATATTTCTTTAGATGTTGTGAAAAGTAATGTTGGATAAACATACAACAATAGGAGTACAACTATATCTTTGATATCTTGTTCTCCTTGTGAAACTGCAGCGAGCTTGATTGCATCATGCAAAATATTTTTGTAATTTATTACATTTGGTTACGTAATTAAGAGTAAAATAGTTATCAAATTAGGGTTTTTAGTTGTGAAATCATGAAAACATGTGTTGATTGGATAATTAAGAGAAACATGGTTGCAAAAATAAGGTTTTCAATTGTAAAATTACAAATATATATTTTTTATCTGTGAGCCAAGAATCTGAAAAATAAGTTGTCATGATTCTTGATTGATGCTCTTCATTTTTAAAAACTTCAACTCCTCTCTTATTCATATAATATTTCTTTCCCTTAACTTGAATCCTAAAGTTATCATTACATCATTTTTATCATTTTAACAGGTTTTTCTGTAAATATAAAAGCTTCATTCATACGGTCGAAGGATTTTATTATTTATGTTATGACCTCCTAACTCTTCTTTGAAGTATTAGCAAGATTATTATGGTTATATGAATCTCCAATTAGGTGGTAGACATGCGTGTTTTGTAAATCTTGTAGGGGAGCTTCACGTATATGTAATGAATTCAATAGCCGAATTACAAGTACAAGTCCTGATATGTAATATACTGTTCATTTTGTCATATTTTATATAAATTTAAAAATTAAAATTATATTTATATTAGCATTTAATCTACTGTAAGTTGAGTGCAAAATTATGTTCAAACTGGTTGTATAAAAGGTTTTTTTATGTTTAAAAAACGAAAAAATAAAAATTGTCTGGAAACTTACTGTATTAAGGGTGCATAACTAGATTTAACTTGATTATGTAAAATCTTCATAGGTTTGAAATACCAAAAATAAAGTTGGCATGAAAACTAATTGTACGTTGGTGCAAAATTAGGTGAATATTGGTTGGCTAGAAACATTTTTAGGTTTGAAAAAAATATGAAAAACATTTGTCTCGAAACTCACTGCATTTTGGCCGAGAAATCATGTTCAAATTGGTTGCGTAAAATCCTATTTAAGTTTGAAAAACAAAAAAAAATCTATAAATTAACTGCACTAGGTTGCGTAAATATATTGCGAATTGTTACGATTTTTTTATCGAGAACCTTAAACAAATACACAAGTTGTTCTTAGGTTACTAACTGTACTTTTTATTTTGTACAAAGACATATATTCATAAAAACGAAATACGAACGATTCTTAGGATTAGAACACAACAATTAAAAAGGTAAAAATGAAAGAGAGTACTATCATCGTGAAAATGTGATTGTGTAGTTGCTTTGTGATGATTAGTTTCAGAACTCACTCAAATTTGTAGATTTTTTTTAATTTGATAGCTTTTAGAACTTTGATTTTAGAAAGCTAGAAATAGAGAGGGGGATGAGGATGGGGTTGGATTCGTGAAGTAAAAAAAATTGACAATACGTTGAGTTTATGTTTTTCTACGTGATGAATATTTATGATAAATATTTTGTAAGAGGTTATTTTCGATCAACTTGAAAATCCAAATTATTATTGATAGTTTCTAATCTTTCTCGAGTTGTTATTAGTAAATTATCTTATATAAAAATAAAATCATGAGTTTTTTCTTGTTTATTAAAGATATTTATTTATTTATTATATTATCATTAAATTTTTATTATTACACGCGTTATTATTGTTTTATACATTTTTTAGATTTAAAATATTTATTTTGATTTATACAAATAGATTAGGTAAAATCATATTTTTTTTTATAATTTTGGAGAAAAAGTAAAATTTTAAATTAAGTTAATTGATTATGTTTAACATAAATCAGTTCAGACAATCTTACATATTCGTAATATATTGGTTTTTATTTTAAGAATTAATTTTTTATGTTTAATTTGTTTAGTGATTTGTTGGCGAGCATTGGTCGGAGTTTGGTCTATTGATGGATCCATTTAAAGTACATTATCTAAAAGCATTTAGCTAAGTTTATAGTATTTTTCTAGGTTATAAGCAAATAATTCAACAACGTTTTTATACTAAATAATTTTTTTTTATTTTTATTAATATTTTTTTTATTTTATTTTTTCAAAAGTTTGTATTTTTCAAGTTGTAATTTAGAATAAAAAGACCTAAAATTACTATCTATTTTTTTAAAGACGAACAAAACTTGGTCTATAAATGAGATTTTTTGATTTTTTTTTCGCCATATCCATATAGGCCATTTTCGCATCTCACATTATCAAGTAGGCTGGTCTCGCGCCCAGTATATTCAAAGGATTTAGAGGTAGACAAATATGTCATGACATAACTAATTTTGAGAAAAATGTTTAGTATAGTTGGTAGAGAGCCTTGTTATTCTACGTGAGGTGAACCTCATGCGACCCAACAATAATTACATTTTTACTTTACATAGTTCTTTTTTTTCTCAACGTGATTGAACCACTTACCTTTTTTTTTGCCCCCATTCCAATTTTTTCCGTCTTATTATCAACCTTAAATAAACTTCAAGAGTTCAAGTTCAGACTTTAGAGTATATATACACCCAAATATTCTCTAACATCTTTTGCCTTCAATTGATATACTCAAGTAGGCATGGACATATGGGTATGGAACCGAAGAACCGAACCGAACCGAACCGAAATAACGGATTCGATTCAGTTGCGGTTTCTTATAAATACTCGTACGGTTCTATATCTTAAATACCCACGGTTCTCGGTTCGGTTCGGTTCGGAACCGAGAACCGAATAGTACCCATAAAGAACCGAATAAACAATAGTACCTTTGAATAACCATGGTTTTTTGTTCGGTTCCAAACGGTTCTTTTCCCTTTCTTTTTTTGATTCTATTTTTTGATATTCATTTTTCTTTTTGAAGTCTCTGTCAATATGTGATATGTTTCATTTATTTTACTCGAGTTTGTCGTTGTATCAACCTAATTAGATATTTTCAACTGCCCAAAAAGGTTGTAACAGAAGGAGTGTTAGTTCTCTTGATAGACTATATCTATCAAATTCCGATTCTTGTGTCTTGAGAATATGTTCCTTATCTTTGATTAGATGATTTTGCTCAGTTACTATCTGGGTTAGGGATGTATTGGCACCACTAATTCTTTTTATTCGATCATTCAAAGGAAGAACATTGTCGTTCAAAGATTTATTTTCCTTTTTCAGCTTTTAAAATTGTTGTGTTAGAGTATCATTTGATTGTTTTATTTCTTCAATATGTTGAAAGAGTTTTACTATTTTTTCGTTATATTTCTTCAATCTCTTTGTTGAGTTTATTGTTTTTCATTTTCAATTCTTTAATCTGATTGACCTCTGTTGAACCTATATATTTTGGATGAGAAATTAAAAATAAAGTGTTTATCAATTTCAGGTTACAAAATTAAGTGCAATAAGGTTTGAAAATGCAAGTTTCAAATGTAATTAAAAATGTTTGCAAAATTACGCGTTCATTGATTGCATAACAAATTGTAAAAGTGGTTGTAAAATTAAAATTATTATGAGTGCATAAATATGAACAAGTTGGTTGTGAAAATAGGATTTTTGGATTGTGTAAATAAAAATAAGTTACATTTTTAGTTGGATTTTGGAGGCTCTTGACCTCTTCGTGAAGTTTCCTTATTTTTTCCTCAAGAGTCATGTTCTCTAAAATTCATGTCAACTTATGTTATCTTCATCACGTGATCTTTCCAAATGTTTCAGAATCCACGAGTTGGAGTTTTCTTGCACCCGTATTCCAAACTGATTTTTCTTTTTCTTTTTTGGAGCACTACTTGTCAACTAATATTTCTTTAGATGTTGTGAAAAGTAATGTTGGATAAACATACAACAATATGAGTACAACTATATCTTTGATATCTTGTTCTCCTTGTGAAACTGCAACGAGCTTGATTGCATCATGCAAAATATTTTTGTAATTTATTACATTTGGTTACGTAATTAAGAGTAAACTAGTTATCAAATTAGGGTTTTTAGTTGTGAAATCATGAAAACATGTGTTGATTGGATATTAAGAGAAACGTGGTTGCAAAAATAAGGTTCTCAATTTTAAAATTACAAAAACTTATATATTTTTTATCGGTGAGCCAAGAATCTGAAAAATAAGTTGTCATGATTCTTGATTGATGCTCTTCATTTGTAAAAACTTCAACTCCTCTCTTATTCATATAATATTTCTTTCCCTTGACTTGAATCCTAAAATTATCATTACATCATTTTTATCATTTTAACAGGTTTTTCTGTAAATATAAAGCTTCATTCATACGGTCGAAGGATTTTATTATTTATGTTATGACCTCCTAACTCTTCTTTGAAGTATTAGCAAGATTATTATGGTTATATGAATCTTCAATTAGGTGGTAGACATGCGTGTTTTGTAAATCTTGTAGGGGAGCTTCTCGTATATGTAATGAATTCAATAGCCGAATTACAAGTACAAGTCTTAATATGTAATATACTGTTCATTTTGTCATATTTTATATAAATTTAAAACTTAAAATTATATTTATATTAGCATTTAATCTATTGTAAGTTGAGTGCAAAATTATGTTCGAACAAGTTGTATAAAAGTTTTTTTTATGTTTAAAAAACGAAAAAAATAAAATTTGTCTGGAAACTTACTGTATTAAGGGTGCGGAACTAGATTTAACTTGATTATGTAAAATCTTCATAGGTTTGAAATACCAAAAATAAAGTTGGCATGAAAACTAATTGTACGTTGGTGCAAAATTAGGTGAATATTGGTTGGCTAGAAACATTTTTGGGTTTGAAAAAAATATGAAAAACATTTGTCTCGAAACTCACTGCATTTTGGCTGAGAAATCATGTTCAAATTCGTTGCGTAAAATCCTATTTAAGTTTGAAAAACAAAAAAAAATCTATAAATTAACTGCACTAGGTTGCGTAAATATATTGTGAATGGTTACGATTTTTTTTATCGAGAACCTTAAACAAATACACAAGTTGTTCTTAGGTTACTAACTGTACTTTTTATTTTGTACAAAGACATATATTCATAAAAAAGAAATACGAACGATTCTTAGGATTGGAATACAACAATTAAAAAAGTAAAAATGAAAGAGAGTACTATCATCGTGAAAATGTGATTGTGTAGTTGCTTTGTGATGATTAGTTTTAGAACTCACTCAAATTTGTAGATTTTTTTAATTTGATAGATTTTAGAACTTTGATTTTAGAAAGCTAGAAATAGAGAAGGGGATGAGGATGGGGTTGGATTTGTGAAGTAAAAAAAAATTGACAATACGTTGTGTTTATGTTTTTCTACGTGATGAATATTTATGATAAATATTTTGTAAGAGGTTATTTTCGATCAACTTGAAAATCCAAATTATTATTGATAGTTCTAATCTTTCTCTAGTTGTTATTAGTATATTATCTTATATAAAAAGAAAATCATGAGTTTTTTCTTGTTTATTAAAGATATTTATTTATTTATTATATTATCATTAAATTTTTATTATTACACGCGTTATTATTGTTTTATACATTTTTTAGATTTAAAATATTTATTTTGATTTATACAAATAGATTAGGTAAAATCATATTTTTTTTATAATTTTGGAGAAAAAGTAAATTTTAAAATTAAGTTAATTGATTATGTTTAACATAAATTAATTGAGACAATCTTATATATTCGTAATATATTGGTTTTTATTTTAAAAATTAATTTTTTATGTTTAATTTGTTTAGTGATTTGTTGGCGAGCATTGGTCGGAGTTTGGTCTATTGATGGATCCATTTAAAGTACATTATCTAAAAGCATTTAGCTAAGTTTATAGTATTTTTCTAGGTTATAAGCAAATAATTCAACAACGTTTTTATACTAAATAATTTTTTATTTTATTTTTATTATTTTTTTTTATTTTTTTTTTCAAAAGTTTGTATTTTTCAAATTGTAATTTAGAATAAAAAGACCTAAAATTACCATCGATTTTTGTAAAAACGAACAAAACTTGGTCTATAAATGAGATTTTTTGATTTTTTTTTCGCCATATCCAAATAGGCCAGTTTCGCATCTCACATTATCAAGTAGGCTGGTCTCGCGCCCAGAATATTCAAAGGATTTAGAGGTAGCCAAATATGTCATGACTAACTAATTTTGAGAAAAATGTTTAGTATAGTTGGTAGAGAGCCTTGTTATTCTACGTGAGGTGAACCTCATGCGACCCAACAATAATTACATTTTTACTTTACATAGTTCTTTTTTTTCTCAACGTGATTGAACCACTTACCTTTTTTTTTCCCATTCCAAAAATTTTCCGTCTTATTATCAACCTTAAATAAACTTCAAGAGTTCAAGTTTAGACTTTAGAGTATATATACACCCAAATATTCTCTAACATCGTTTGCCTTCAATTGATATACTCAAGTAGTCATGGGCATATGGGTATGGAACCGAAAAACCGAACCGAAATAACGGATTCGGTTCAATTGCGGTTCCTTATAAATATCCGTACGGTTCTATATCTTAAATACCCACGGTTCTCGGTTCGGTTCGGTTCGGAACCGAGAACCGAATAGTACCCATAAAGAACCGAATAAACAATAGTACCTTTGAATATCCATGGTTTTCTGTTCGGTTCCAAACGGTTCTTTTGGCTACAAAGTAACCATTTGGTTAGAAAGTAACCATTTGGTTCTTTTCGGGTTCAGTTCCAAACAGTTTTTTTGGTTAGAAAGTAACCATTTGGTTAGAAAATAACCATTTCGTTCCTTTCGGGTTCGGTTCCAAACGGTTCTTCTGGTTACAAAGTAACCATCTGGTTAGAAAGTAACCATTTGGAACTGAAACCCGAATGTAACTGAACCGAACCGAGAAGAAGCGAACCGAACTGAATTTTAATCAGTTCCTAAATGGGTACTAGTTTTAAAGAACCGAAAGAACCGAGAACCGAACCGAACAGAACCGAATTTTAATCGGTTCCTAAATGGGTACTAGTTTTAAAGAACCGAAAGAACCGAGAACCGAAAGAACCGAACCGAAGAACCGAACCGAAGAACCGAATGCCCATACCTATACTCAAGTATTCCCAAACCCCAAATCTCTTAGTATTTGATGTTTGTTGAAATCAAAATTCCATATTTTTTTAATCAAAATAAAAAAACCAAAACCATTTTAAAATCAGAGTTCGGGTACTTAGGAATAATTTGACATTTTTTGTTGCTACAAAGGTTTCATTGTCGTTTCCACCGTCTGATGTTCCAAAGATAGCATTTATAGGTATAGGCATGCATTATTCTAGTTGTGGCCATCAATCTGTTATTCAGTTGTTTTGAATTATTTTCTTCAGTTATTCGTTTGATTGTCTAACTCACGAGCTCTCAGTTTTAACTCAGAATTAGTCACTATAACCTTTGTTTGGTAATCAAAATAGCAACTTTTAAACTGTTTTTTTACTTATTTTGAGTTGTAAGGGAAAAAGTTGTTGCAAACTTAACAATTGAAAAAGAGGTGAAATAAGATTTTCATGTAGATTTGTCTCTCTCTCTTAAAATAATTTTAGTTTTACTTTTTGTGAAGGTAATTGATTTGGTTTCTCTACTTTAGCAGATTACTGATTTTGTGAGTTGAAATAAGATTTCTATAGAGATTTACCTCGGTTAAAATAATTCAGTTTCTATTTTTGTGCAGGTCATTTGGTTTTTTTGGCAGGTTCCTGATTTTGTTTAGATATACTCCATTGCGGCATTGATAGAATAAATATATCATGTATATTTATTTAGTAAATTAATTGTATTAAATTTAGATGTTTATTTGTTTTTATAAAATTTCTATATGAATAATTTATATAAACCTATTAATCATATGTAAAACAATTTATGAATGGTTAAATAGTTACAATGTTTTTTCATAAATTTAGTACATAAATTATATATAAGTTTATTATTCATATTTATGTAATTTATTAAATGTATTTAAGTAATAATTGTTTTATACCAAATTTATTAATTAAATAATTATATTTAAATAAAAAACTATATAAGACTATTAACCATATTTAATACTCAAATATTTATTTTTTGTTAAACATTTTAGTATTATTTTTGGCATACTCTTAATTTTAGTTCTAGATCCGCCCGTGATTTCACATCTTCTTCATTAGATCATGCATTGTCTCACATCTGTCTAGTAGTACATGTCTTACATCTTTTTATCACATCATGATTTGTCTCGCATCTCTCCATTTCATCATGCCTTGTCTGTCGTCTATCGTCTTTCATCTTTCGTCTCTTATCTTGTCTCACATCTCTCCATTACACCATACATGGTATCGCATCTTTTTAATACTACATGTCTTGCATCTCTCCATTGCATCATGCACTGTCTCACATCTATCTAGTAGTATATGTCTCACATATGTCTATTATATCATGTCTTGTCTCACATCTCTCCATTTCATCATGCCTTGTATCTCTATCTCATCATGTCGTGTCTCACATCTCGCTATTTCATCATGTCCGGTCTCGCATATTCTAGTAGTATATGTGTTGCATCTCTCCATTTCATCATCCCTTGTCTCTATAGTAGTATATGTCTTACATCTCTCCATTACATCATGCTTTGTCTCGCATGCATCATGTATTATCTCTCGTCTCTCCATTATATTATGTCTTATCTATCTCGTAGTACATGTCTCACATCTCCCCATTACATCATGCGGAGTTTCCTCCCCCCCTCATTATTGATGATTTTTTTCTTTTAGAGATAAATAAATTTGATTTATTTTTATTTTTATTATCAAGTTAGGATCAAGTTTTTCTAGTTATACTGAGTCTATTTTGATGTTGCTATCAATTTTGAGATATTTTCGTTAATTGATTTTTCTTTGAAAATAAGACACTCAAAAATTTCATGCATCGGTCCAAAATAGGCATGTATGATATATTTTTTCGAAAAGACACAATTGTTGTACCTCATTATTTGGGATAAAATTTCTTATTGTGGAACAAGTATTGAGAAGGTTTATGTGTGGTATGGCACACCACATGTATGTATCATTTTTAACTAGAGGTTGTTAGTTTATGGATGGTGGAAATACGGGCGGTGAAAATAGTAGACGATCACCAATTATTCAGGTGGATTATGAGATCCACGCATGTTTTGTGCATCAATAATTTTTTTAGTTCAACTATCCACTCGTATAATTAAACCATTTCAAAAACTTCCAGAGGAGATCGTTAGATCTAAAGGGTGTATGAAGATTTTTTTAGCATGTGTTTAATGGTATTTGCCTCTCGTATGGCCGGATCCCTTAGATAATGGTTCCATACATTAGATGAATACAGAACACTTTTGTTCTAACAATGTTGTTGACATGTCAAAATTTTATTAGAGACTCTTCTCTAATGGAGATAAAGATTAACAATAATATTTTAAGCTGATGCAAAAAAGACATATCACATATTTACGATCGTGAATATCACTACCAAATAATGTAAAATGGTACTACATGTTCAACGGATACAATGACCCAAATTTACGACATACTTATATCACATTTTTTGCACAAAGAAGTATATCATGAGTCACAAAAGAAAATTGCAACATCCGGTAATGAATTTGCAAAGACCACAATGGGGAAATACACTAGTTGAATCTTTCGAGGATAAAAAGATTATACGAGCAAGAAAGATACTTCAAGTTAATGATGAACAATAAAAGATAACTGATAAAATCATGTCAGAAACCTTAGATAGAGATAAAATGCAAGGATAAAGAATGCACATGTTTCTCAGAGAAGAAACCGCACTTAAAAAAAATCAAAAAGAGTTTCCAGAAAACTAGAAGGTATAAGAACAGAAAAACCTTTAAATTTTTCTAAAATAAAAATTTTAGGAGGTCATCAACAAAATCTGAAAAATATTTTGTGTTCGGGCTAAAGGGACAATTCTAAAAAATATGCCATACAAACTAGAAAAGGCTGTATGAATGTTGTATCAAGTACAAAATAGTTTTTTAATGGAAATTAGGGACACTAATGTTGAGTATCTGTTATCAGAATAAGAAAAAATAATAATTTCTCCAAACATATCATCCTCGAAAGAATACTTCTCAAAAGATGACTCACAGAACAACTATTTGTATGACAATGATAAAGATATTCCTATCTACACTGCTCAAACATGCTATGTCCAACTAACAACGGTGGTTCCACTACTACATATACGTGTACTCCACCATAAATATGATACATCTATCCTTGATATTGGGTTTATGGATACTTGAGCACATCAAAGGAAGACTAATCCTGTCATTCTTTCCCCGAAATATTGGATAAAACATATTGACTATTTTAAAGTAGTTTATGGAAGAGTCTTCAAAATGGATTTGATCACAAATAGTTCGATAAGCACCCAATTTTTCCTCAAATGTATAATATGAACAAAGGTATTGGGAACACATATGCATAGAAAATATATATTGGTCGATTTTTACATATATCAATAAGCAAAAAGACTACAAATCCTATATGACAAAGTTATATTAAATAGAATTTTGAAACCATACACAATGATGCATAAGTTGGTTTCTATTTTAGAGAAAACAACAAACTACTCTGAGATCAAGATGAAGCTTCTCCCTCTATGCACATATTCTTATGCTGACTTTCAACATCTGAATCCTTTATGGAAGAATTGTTACCATTCAAAATCAATGAATATCTGAATCATACTAAAGTGATGCACCCGTGTATGTCCGTATCCGATTTAGTTTCGAACCAAATAAGTTTATAAAACAATGGGTTATTGAGCCTATAAAATTAAAATGGGCTTGTTAGGATTTTTATATGGAAAAATACTCTGAAAATACAAAAGGGAAGAAAATTCTCATTATAGATTACAAGCCACTCAATCGCTTCATAAAAGATAACATGTTTACATTACCATGAGTAAACAATTATTTTATAAATCTCAAGGAAGCCATGTTTTCTATAAGTTTGATCTAAAATTTGGAGATCTAAGTGAGAGATCCAAAACAGAATTCTATATTCCTAATACGTTTTACTAATGGATAGTTATTCTATTTGGACTCAAAGTTACCTCTTCAATCTTTCAAAGGGAAACGACCAAGATATTTCAGCCCATCATTTATCATGCGCTAGTATATATTGATAATATCTGGGAAAAAAAAGAGAAACAAATAACGAATTGCTTGGTCAGTTGCAGTAAATTGTACAAGAGTATGAAACTATGACATCTGAAAATATGAGCCAACTAGGATAGTGTAGCTTCAACATTTTGGCTATGTAGTTTTCAAACGAGAAATATCTACCCATGCCATACATTGCTCAAGAAATTTAGAACTTCCCAAATAAAACCGGACGATAAAATGTATACAACAATTCTTGGGTATATTTAACTACCTAAAATATTTTTGACCACATACGTCTCTAGAGACAAGTCAGTTATCAAATATGCTAAAGAAGACATCGCCACCATGGGGACCATCACAAAATTCCTCATTCCCCAAAGTTTTATAATTCTGGAACAAGTCACCCCAAGTAAAACAACTCCTCAAACTTAAAGCATAGTTTTTAAATATGATTTAAAGTACAACACATCAATAATGATCATAATTTGATATGATACCACATATCTTGATCCACAACATCGATTTAACTCCTTAACTCTGTTCGACATTTTCCATTAATCTTTATGGTTCAACCCTTCCTACGGACTGGGCCAACAGAAGCAACCATTAAAAATGATTTTCCTCCTAATGTTATGATCAGAATCATATTTGATTGCCAAACTATATAAAAAAATCCACTTATTCTACTAGATGATGAAGATGTACAAAAATACAAAAAAAATTAATACCTCATGATACAATTAATATGAACAAACCTTTTCCATATCATCTATCAATTTGATCCAAATACCTAGTGTTACGAGTCTCAACTCTGCTACCTTTGATGTTATACTTTTCTGTACTGTTCTCCTTTCACATTTGAAGTTACTCATGCTAAAATACCTCAAAATACCCTCTAGATCGAACGATCTTCTCTAGATGTTTTCAGAATACTTTCATCCAATTTTGTGGTGGATAAATGAACTCAAAGAATTCAAAACCGTTGATGCACAAAACATGTATAGACCTCATAATCGACCTAAAGAATTGTAGGTCGTATATAGTTTCCGCTAATCGTATTTCCACAATCTAGAAACTAACCAACTCCTTGGGTAAAAAAATAATACATAGCTATGGTGTGCCGTACCATGTATTTTTTTATACTTTCCCCATAATCATTGAAGAAATAAAACCCATATGACAAGGTGCGACAATTGTGTATTTAAAAAAAAATATCATGCATACCTCTTTTGGACCCATACATGCAATATTTGAATTCCATATTTTTGAAGGATAACCAGGATATCACAAAATCAAGTGTTAAGAACATAAAAATATACCCAATAAGATATGGAGGACTTGATGTTGACCTAATGGTAAATATAAAGACACCAAGCTCATCTATTGTTAAAGAAGAAAGCCTATCAATAATGATAGGGAACTGGAATTACGTAAAGAAATTAAAACTGAACCTAAAGGAATAAAAAAGGTTAGAAATTGCAACAACACAAGATCCATGCCCACTGGACTTAATTAATGGACATTATATTGGGCTAAAATACTTTGACAGGCCTATTGGATTTTATAAATGGATATGATATTAGGCCAAAGTAATTTGACGGGACCCATCACCAAGCCACTACTAATGAGGAAGACACGTGTCAGCGTCTATAATGACGTATCAAAAATCTAGGTAAACACATTGTTTCTTGTATGTAATGTTCACTTATCTCTAATATACTACAAAATCAGAATATCTTTTATGATCTCATTCTAAAAAGATAATTTCTGATCTAAAGGGGAAACCTTTACCGTAAGGGATCACAATATATTCAATATATTTGTTTTTACTTTATAAAATTAGTTTATTGCAAAATCTTTGTGATTCTCTATTAAATTTTTTTATTTTATAAATATAGTTTATTGCAAAATTTTAGTGATTCTCTATTAAAATTTGTGAGTGTATGTATAAATTTTTTTATTATTATTATTATGGATAAGTGTGTCCCACACTTACTCTTTAGGGACCATATGTATCAGACAACATTCTTTTTAAGATTCTGAGATTCCAAACTCTTATTGATAATACCTAAGTTCATCGTGCTATATAAAAATAGCTAATATGGACCCATATATTATTGGAGTAACGTTTCTTAGCATATGACATAATGAGTCGAAGTAATGATTAAAAGAATATTTTGAATCATTTTACGAGGGGGCTTCGTATTCTCAAGTATTGATATTTTTATGCAAAAAATTAGATATTTTTGTTTGGCCTGCACATGTCATTACATGAGTCCCGACTCTGGTAGCCTACCACAAAATGTCAATCAACAATTGTTGTTGGCAACTCAAATGAAGGTGTCAACCATTCTCCCATGAGAAAATTGAAACGATCATTGTATAAGTAAAATGATTAAGTCAAATTGGGCATATCAGAAAATCATTATACCATGTATGAACCACAAATTTGATCATTGGTAAAATGAGAACGACAAATGGAAGATATGAGTGGACTTTACCAACATCGATCGAGAATCCTCGAAGGATCCATTCTCAGTCAAGAGAATTGACCATCTTATTGATGTTATTTTGAGAAGCACGTTAGTCTTATTCATGGATGGTTACTCATACTATAATTAAATATCTATAATCATTGACGACGAGGAGCATACAATATTCATGTGAGAGCGAGGTTCCCGTTGCTATAAAATAATTCCCTTAACTCTGTGCGATATATCAACAAATTATAAATAAAGCCTTATTCGCATATATATAGCGGAACAATTAATATTATATGTTGATATGTTAGTTAGTGATAGTAAAACCTGGTTCAACGGTAAAATCGGAAGAAAACCTTTAGCTGGTTGATATTAAGTATTTTTGTAAGAAGTTTTGAGAGAAAAGTGAAGTGTGCTTGTATTTAATGATGTTGGTTGAGGTATTTATACTGTTTTTCTCTGACCCATGGGACGTGCGGATTGGATCTTACATTTGGGTCAATGATATGAGCCCCCAAGCCCAAGAACTAAGGTACTAAGAATATTTATGAGTCATGGTTTCACTTAAGTTACTATTTATTCATTGAGTTCTATTCAATCTGTCTGAAATACATTCGAATAATACCAAACCCTTATGATAGGCTTCCAACGATTTCCGATCTGATCATTAGTTACTAACCGTTAAGAAAACAAAATCCACCTAATAGAACTCAAAGAGAGCTTCAATAACCTTTAACCATTAAATCTCAAACTCAATCTAGAGAAATGCAAATTCAGAGTGTGCTATGGGAAGTTCTTAAGATACTTGGTCATCAAAAGAGGGATCAAGGCATATCGAGTTCAACAATAAAATAATCGTGACTAACAAAAAGGTATAAATCCTAATCGACAGGTTAGATGTCCTCAATTTCGGATCTTCTGAAAAGTGTGTACTCTTCTTCAAAGTACTAAAAGGAAAATTCTTATTTATCTAGACATCTGAATGCCGATGCATTCCAAAACATCAAAGAGAACATGGCTTCCCCCGAATTCCTCACATGACCAAAACCAGGTAACACTGTATATGAC
Source organism: Limnanthes douglasii subsp. nivea (assembly GCA_036936605.1). Classification (NCBI taxonomy): domain Eukaryota; kingdom Viridiplantae; phylum Streptophyta; class Magnoliopsida; order Brassicales; family Limnanthaceae; genus Limnanthes; species Limnanthes douglasii. Next base: position 189,710,021 of record JAUPFV010000005.1, read on the forward strand.
TATGTTGCAAGTTTAGATTTGGCCAAAGGAGAATAATTTTTTTCATTTCCAAAGTCAGACAGTCCATCATCTCTGCTATAACATCGTACCTAAAACTTGAGAAGCTAGCATTAGATCTAATAATGATCGTCACAAAAACAAAGTTATATTTCCAAAGCCACACAATTTTGGTCCGAACATATTTTACACTGAGGAACATTATTAAAACCCCGGTCTCGGGGAGGCTCATACGGTGATCTGTAGAATTAGGAGATTTTGATATGAAGTTCAAACCACAAACAACTATAAAAATTGATGAGAGAATTTCATTCGCATATTTGTGTCAAAAAGTCAAGAATATAAATGATCAAAAGTAATTTTATTAGTAACTGGATTAACCTCTTTTATAATGATTAAGCCTCTACTTATAGATAATCTATCTCCTAAACTATAGAGATTAATGCCATATGTATCTTATGACCGTGCCAGTCATCTATTACAAAATTTTAATCTTTTACCCATTAATCGTTATGGTTATTTTAGTATTACATTACACATGTCTCAAATCTTTAATTATCTTTAAATTCTTTTCATCTTCACATGGACTTTCCTTTTAACATCGAGCTCCCATCACTATGTACTTTACAGATGATTCTTTCTTATTCCCAAACCTATCATTCTTTGTACTGAGTCTAAATGTTCTCCATCATCTGATACTCTGAACCTCCAAAAAGCTCATACTTTAATGATAAAGTTAATGATGTTTTTTACTTAGTTATTTTCCCGACACCTTTAATGATACTTTAATGACATATTTGACGATGCATTTTACTTAATTATTTAGCCGACGCCTTTAATAACACTTTGACAGATTTGACGATTTTTTTCACTTAATTATTTTGTTGATTCCTTTACCTTAATGATATGAATATTTACCTTGCCCAAATAATGATAATGACGTCCTAGCAACATATAATTCATCAGGACTCCTCCTAGTCCTGAAATATATCCATATTCTTATAAACTATCAATAACATAAGAAATGTAAAATTTATATCCCTTTGAATTTTAATTTACCCTTATTTTCCTCCATTGTTAAATACTTATCCATATTTAATTAATTAATAAGAACAATTAATGGCATCACAATACTTAGTTTTCACAAATAACTTTCGACACTTTGTTTCCGACACATCCGACACTTCATCTAGACTGCTCATCTTACTTTAGTATGACCAAATAAATGACCAATTTAAAGATGATATTGACCCTAGAACTAATATGCTAAATAAAAGTGCATTATCCCTCCCAAAGAAAATTTTAAATATTTAATTTATGATAAAAATTTAGATTATCAAGACTTTATTAAAACTACTACACCTTGAATTGTCTCATCATCTAACGAACCTATTTTTTTTATCGATACGTTTCTCGACAGAAATATATCTAAGGACGTTAAAATTTCTAATGTTAATGACAACTAAGAATCTAATTCATCGAACTAGTTGGCGAAGCTGAAAGATGTTGGATAACAAGAAATGTGTTTGATTTTCATATATTATTATTTATTATTCTTATGTTTTTATAAAATATATTTACCGCGAATTACTTCAATGTTTTAGACACCAAGGTTGTTTCAAAGTAATTCCAGATACAACTTCCTTAAACGAATTTTTGTCGTTGCTCATCTAATCTTGAAATATAATATCACAATATTTTCACACAAGAAAATATATTATGCTCCTTACTTTCACCGTTTTAAAATAATTGGCGCTACCACCAAAGCCACTATCAAATAGAAATAATTTACCGATGCTTTGAAACGTCATCCTGGATTTCACTTGTAAAGTTGAATATTCTTTTCCATTATCAAATTGTTGCCTTTTCCTTTTATTCACCATATACCATAAGATATTCTTTCTATATTTTGCCGATATTCGCTTTCCATATTCAATTATGAGTATGTATCTAGTCGACATTTTGATGAAATATCAAGTCAATACCTTTACCTTGACGATATGATTTTTTATCTTTATATATTCGTCGTTTGAAGAACATATGAAGATAATTTTTTGAAGGACATACTTAGTAGTTTCTTTACAACCACCGTCTTAAAGACATGACGAATAATTTTTTGACGTTGCTTTTTAACCATCATTTGTAAAACATATGGAGAATATATTTAACGATGCTTTACTTTAGAAATATTAAAGACTGTCACTTTAGATATTATAAACATTAAAAAAGTAGCATGACCTCTTACTCTTTTTAGATAGACTTGGTTTATAACCATGTTTACTTTGATTCGCGTGCGTTTCCATTTATGCTTTAATATATATGTTTAATTTATAACCATGATCACAACTTAAATCCTTTACCATACTACTCTGGCCTCTTACACATTTCAGCTAGACTTGGCTTATAGTCATATTCACTTTGATTGGATGCGTAACCTCTTACACTTTTCAGTTGGGCTTGGCTTGTAGCCATGTTCTCTTAATAATTATAATTTTTTATAATTTTATAACTCATGTCGCTTCTTTATTTCTTTAGAAATTATTAAAAAATTGAGTGTATTTTTGCATCGACAAATTATCTTCGCCATGAAGTCATTTTACCGGTAAAATTCTTAAGTAAATTTTCCAATAATTTTCACTATTACCATCGCTTTAGAAAAAATTATTAGTATCATCACATTTTATATTCTTATTACTATTATCTTAATGTGTTTTTTTATCAATTCTACGACAAGAAAAAAACTATGTTCTTTAATCTCCAAGAACATAGCATCGATTTCTTGATTTTTTGAAATCAATGGTGATATTCATCATTCTATAATGCTAGTTATCATCATGGAAGAAGGTGAATTCCTCTCACCAACCTCAACGAAGTCTTCACTGAACATGATTGTCTTTATTCTGGAAGAAAATACTGGATTTCCACCTCCGTTTAAAAAAACAGAATCACCAATATTAGCAAATCATTCAAGAAATAGGTATGATTAATTCTTATTGATCTCAAACAAGTTAATAACAGTAAGTAACAATCATACCTTTGAAGAATCGAAACACTTACATCGAAATAAAACAACTACATGAAATCGAAATCAACACCAAACACGTTTTGCTGATTTATTCAAATCAAGACAAGTTCTAGTTTATCATGATAACCCAAAAATCATGAAGGATGAAGATTAAATTAATATAAAATTTGATTATAAAGATAAAGAAAATCTAGAGAGGAATGCAAAACAGACTTTGATTGGGAAATTTACAACATGGAAACCATCAACTGAAACAATTAGACAATATCTTCATACATTTAAGTTTCCAGGAGGCTATAATCTAACAATTTGGGATTATAGGAACATTTTTATCAAATTCAAATATAAAGAAGATGTCAAGAAGACTGGAAGCAGAACATATGGAATGGAGGTTCGAAAGTCATGAGGTTGACCAAATGGACACCATATATTAATCCTGTCATTGAATGTCCTATAATCCCAGTCTGGCCAAGTATACCTAATCCGCCTTAGTATATGTTTAGTGAGGAGACTATGAAAGCTATAGACAATACAATTGGTTCACCTTTATCTACATGGGTTCCAGAAAAAAGTCGAGCTCGACATAACTGCTGTAAACTATGGGTTTAAATGGATATCTCAAAAGAACTTATAAAGAGAATATGGATCAAATTTGGAGAAAGTGAGGGATACTGGTAAGAAATCAGATACCCAGATCTACCTTCCTACTGTAGTAAATATTCACACTTGGGACATGAAGCACAAGAATGCTAAAGAGCTCCAAAAAACTAAGCATTTAATCTTATAGTGAGTTTCATTGCTATTGATTCAAAAAATCAAAATGATAATAAAAATAAAGCCATCATACCTCCTAAAATGAAATCCCTGGTGATGAAGACCACTGGCAATGACAAATCATCCTACAAATTTAGCTCTACGTCAAACAAAGACCAAAACAAATGATGCAAATACAAAGCCACAGATAAGCAAAGAAAATAACTATGAAAACAAGCTTGAAGAAACTAAAAGAAATATTAGCCTTTCCTTAAATGAAAGTGATTCAAGGGATGAGTTAGTAGCAATGGTGAAAGACTCAAAGATAATAGCGGCCTTGCAAACCATTGACAATGAGGCTCTATTTGGATCCATAAGAGAAACAGATTCTTCCCCAAACCTTGAAAGCTCTCTTAAGAAATGTAACATATATAGCTTACCTAATTCTCATAATTAAAGCTGATTGAGGAAAAGAAAGACTTCAAAAATGTGGAAAAGAAGAAGCTAAAAAGATCTAAAAAGTGGAAGGCTAAATGGACATTTTCTTCAAAAATGATGTAATTTAATGGGTCCGCTAGACCTTTCTCCTCTTAAAATAAATGACAATCTCCATTCCAAACTAGAATGCGAGAGGTCTTGGTAACAAGACGACTCTCAAAAGATTGGTAACAAACCTCATTCTTAATTGGGAAAAATGTCACTTCATGGTGCAAGAAGGTATTATCCTTGGACACAAGGTGTCTAAGAGGGGTTTAGAAGTAGACAAAGCCAAGCTTGAAACGATCAAAAAGCTTCCTCCTCCTATCTCAGTAAAAGTTATTCGTAGTTTTCTTGGTCATGCTAGATTCTATAGACGTTTTATTCAAGACTTCTCAAAGATCACCAAACCACTTTGTAGTCTACTTGAAAAGGATGTTCCCTTTCGATTTACTGAAGAGTGTTTTGTTGCTTTTGAGCTCTTGAAGAAAAAATTGACTTCAGCCCCTATCATCACTGCGCCTAACTAGGAAGAAACATTTGAGATGATGTGTGATGCTAGTGATTTCGATGTGGGAGTCGTTCTTGGTCAAAGGAAGCTGAAGGTGTTTCACGTGGTTCACTATGCCAGTAAAACCCTCAATCATGCATAATGAAACTACACTGTTACTGAAAAATAGCTTTTGGCTGTTGTCTATGGTTATGAGAAGTTCAGATCCTACTTGCTTGGTGCTAAGGTCATAGTTTTCACAGATCATTCGGCTATCAAATACATGCTATCTAAAAAGGATGTTAAGCCTCACTTAATTCGATGGGTACTCTTGCTTCAGGAATTGGAGTTGGAAATTAAAGAAAAAAAGGGACTGAAAACCAGGTAGCTGGCCATCTCTCACGTCTTAAGCAACATGAGAAAGACAAGGACATGAGAAAGACAAGGGAGATGGAATTCTTATCAACGAATGTTTCCCAGATGAGCAGTTGTTCCTGATCCAAGGAGAAGTACCATGGTTTGCTGATTTTGTTAACTATCTGGTTAGCAATGTGATTCCTTCAGATTTTACTTGGGCTCAACGGAAGATATTCTTGCATGACGTGAAATTTTATCTTTGGGATGAACCATTCTTGCTTAAATAGTGTGCTGATAAGATGATCCGATGTTGTATTCCTTACAGTGAGATTGCGAAAGTTTTACATGATTGTCACTCTACGGTTTATGGAGGACATTATGCTGGGGATAAGATAGCTGCTCGAGTTCTTCAAGCAGGTTTCTACTGGCCTACCTTGTTTAAGGATGCTCATCTGTACGTTCGTAGATGCGATCGATGCCAAAGGTTTGGTAATATTTCTAGGCAAAATGAGATGCCCCTTAATATGCTTCTTGAGGTTGAGGTATTCGATGTATGGAGAATAGATTTCATGGGACCATTTGTGTCATCCTGCAACAATCTATACATACTATTAGCTGTGGATTACGTATCTAAGTGGGTTGAGGTGAAAGCTCTCCCAACTAACGATGCTAAGGTAGTGCTCAATTTCCTTCGTAAGCAAATCTTCACTCGCTTCGGAACGCCTCGTGCTATAATCAGTGATGAAGGGACTCACTTTTGCAATCATCAGTTCACAACATTGTTGGCTAAATATGGTGTTTCTCATCGTGTTGCTACCGCTTACCACCACAAACTAATGGTCAAGCTGAAGTCTCGAATCGAGAAATCAAGCGAATCTTGGAAAAAGTGGTAAGTCCTTCAAGGAAAGATTGGTCTCTGAAGTTAGATGAAGCAGTATGGGCATACCGAACGCCTTACAAAACTCCACTTGGGATGTCACCATTTCAGTTAGTATATGGTAAGGCTTGTCATCTTCCAGCAGATCTCGAGCATAAATAATTTTGAGCTTTAAAGAAGTTAAATTTCGACATGCAAGCAGTTGGTGAGAAGCGTTTTCTCAATTGAATGAACTTGACGAGTTTCGGTCTCAAGCCTATGAGAACTCGAAGATGTATAAGGAAAAATTAAAGAAATGGCATGATAGGAAGCTTCTACATAAAGCTTTTGAGTCGGGTCAACTGGTTCTTCTTTTCAACTCTCGTCTAAGCTTTTCCCTGGAAAGCTCAAGTCAAGATGGTCTGGAGCTTTTAAAGTCAAGACAGTATATCCACATGGAGCAGTTGAAATCTATGAGGAATCGCCAGACAAAGCATTGAAAGTCAATGGTCAACGACTCAAGCATTATAATGGAGATGTGGGGAACCGTGAGGCATTCCGCATCAGGCTCGACACTATATGATTCCAAGTGGTATCGTTGAGCTATCAACGTTAAACAAGCGATTCGTGGGAGGCAACCCACTGGGAAACAATGATCAACATTGTTGGACAAATAGAGGAGTGTTTTTTGTTTCTTTTAATTTCTTGTAGTTGCATTCATCATAGTAGTTATTCATGTTAGTCATGCTTATTTGCATATTCATGCCATGATTATATAGACTGTGTTTAGGATCGAGTTAGTCTATTAGCATATCATTTTGTTCATGCATTTTGCGTCTTTGATCCCTTGAGTTGCTGTTTCTACTTAAGTAGCCAATGATGAAAATTGTTTGGAATAATAGTAAGAATACAATATAATTAGGTTGCTTGTAAGTTAGCTTTCTTGATGAAGAAGCACAATTAATACACGTAGACTCTTCAATTGTTTTTATGCTAATTACGGACACACTTGAGTATTGTTATACATAATCCTTGCTTAGGTTCAGAATCATACCTTAATCCTTTCTTAGCTCATGGATTGCAAAAATATAAGTTTGGGGGAGTTAAAAGATAAAAATGCGTATTATTCAGTTAGGCGTCAAAGGCTAGTAGCCACTCGTCGACGTACGTCCTCTCACTGGGGGCTGCGTATTACGAGTATTCTAGGGGTGGAATGAGATGGAGCGAAACGCACTCATTCCCGATTGCTTGAAAAAAAGAAAAAGAAAAGAAAAGAAAAGATGAAAAAGGTAAAATTTGGCTAGGATGAGCTCTTTGGTGTTCGAGTTATTAAGTTCTAGGGGACTTTGTGCCTAGTGACCTAACACTTTTCCGGTCTGGGATCCGCTAACCTAAAGCTCGCTACATGGGCACCATTGTAAAAGTCTTTCGGGGACCTTGTCCATTGCACGGTCAAATAAGCCTTTGTGTGTATGTATATAAAATAAATCATAATAAATATTTGACAACCCAGGGGAAATATGGATGTGCATCTTGACTATGGAGAATCTAGGTTGTATTTCATTTCTAATCTTGTGATTATAATGATGAGAACAAGTAAGGTCCATTAATTTTTATTAAAAACATGTCGATTGAGTTTGAGCACACACGCACGTTTCTACGCTTGTATTGCTAACATTTGAGTATCTAGTTATTTTGCCTTCCGAGTTCATTCCATTCGTTAAGGCATTTATGCTGAATTAGTTACGGTTACTCGTTCGGGATCATTGCGTTCTTGCATTCATTTAAATTCAATTACATTCATGCATCATTTGTTAAATCTGTTTTGCATTTCTTGAGGACAAGCAACAGTTTAAGTTTGGGGGTTTGATAAGTGCATTTCATGTCACTTATTATGCTTCCATTATTCTTAAAATCATCGTCGACTCTCAAGTAATTGTTGTGTTTTATTGTGTTTTTCATTTATTTTCGTAGGATGCTCGTCGATGACATTTCACCGCTTTTCGGTGACGTTATGTTGGCCTGGTGGTTACTTTGATTCTGATATCATGTCGGGTTTTGACATGGCTATTGAAGATGGGGTGGATGTTCTTTCCGATATATACTACTATAATGAGATATGTAAGGCTTCACGCTGAACATGGTTACTCGAGAAGCTTATCTTATTTTACCTCAAATTTCGGACCTGTTGGCTGGACAATTGCTGCTGAACAGATAAAAAAATGTTTCCCCGCTGATGTTAAGTTTGGTCCTAGGTGGGTCGCAGATAACGATATTGTACCACAGAGGCAGATACTGTGTTGAGTTAAAACCCCTGCTCCTGAAACTATATCATATGTTGCTTCACTTTCGACAAAAGAGACAAAAGAGACAAAAGAACCCAAATTATCAGACGAACTCGATAACGTTAATTCAGCAGATAAACAAAAAATTTGGATGGTGCGTTTAACGTATTAAATAGCAGCAATATAGCCATAGTGAAGCCAATGCCTTCTTTACAAACTCACTCTAGCAAGAACGGATTTAATACAAAATCTGGGTTAAACTAAAAATTCAACTCAGCAGACATAAAGACTTTTGAAACTCCAAGTCCAGTAAGTTCGAGCATCCAAGCGAAGTCCGATTCTAAAAAATCAGAATAATCGGAACAATCAAAGCAAAATTCAGTCCCTCCAGATTTAAACGTCAGATTTCAGTAACCGGATTTATTGGTAAATGGAGAGATTACACAGTTATAACTTCTCTTACATTCAAAAGTAACAAGAGAACGTTCGGACATTTTGGTGCTTCAACTGGGATAAAATTCTCTTTTCGACTGGCAAGATCGTCGGGTTTCGTGGAATATGCGGAACAAAACTTGATTCCATAGGAGCTTACTGGACACCTATCTCATCTATACATTCCCCAGAAATTCCAGAAAAGAAAGGTAGTTATGCTTGGAATGATGGAGTACACACGTCAGTTAAAAAGATCGAGCTCCTTACGAATAGTTGGTTTGCGTATTTGGGTTCATCGTTGATGGATCGTCACCTAAAGCTATTCAATCTTTGACATTTGTGAGCAAGTGGAGTATCCGGCAGAAGAGAACACGAGAAAAAAGCTGTTTTTGGTTTTCGACTCTGCAGAATAGAGAAAACAGAAAGATGGGTATCCATCAAAACGAGAAAGAGAGCACGGCTTCTGTTTGGGTTTTTCGAACAGAAAACAAGAAAGTCGAGTGGAAAAGAAAAGGAAAAGGGTGACCATGGTATTATGCAGAATATAAAGTCGAAAATGGGCTTTTTATTATTTGTTTTTTTACTAGATGTGTGACTGTCTAAGGAAGGAGAATAAGCCCAGTAGAAAGAATTAGGAAAGAAAAACAAAGAAGGGAAAAAAGCCCAGTAAGAAGGTAATTGCTTCTTTTAGGGTTTAGGAGCAGAATGTATAAATAGAACCACGAAAGAGAATAAAGGATGATTTTTGCCACTGTCTTTTTCTTGCGGCCATAATACAAATAAAAAAAAGAAAAATCACAATCGTGCACTGAATACAAATTAAGGAAGAAAAATCAAGAGGTGTGCACTGATTGATTCACGATAAAATTGTCTTCGACATAGAACGGCAAAAGTTAGACAGAGAGAAAAGAGATGGAATTTGCAGCTTTTGTGGATTTCTTTTGGCAAGAGGTAGGTGAGAGCTGTTTTTCTTGGATTCTCTTTCGGCAGCGGCAACATATAACTAGACGGCATGAGGTAGGCGACGGCTACGGTGGTTTTCCGATCGGCAGTACATATTGTTTCTGTCAAGCGATACTTAAGGCTACTGTTCGATTTAACATTATCTAAACTCTTACTCTTTATTTACATTCGTCTTAGAGCTATGTTAATTTTTGAGCCCATGATGACGATTTGTTCGATTATGAACTAATCATTGTCATGGAACTCTAACGGATTTGTTTGATTAATATTTAGGGTTTGATTGCTTAATTGATTTGTGAGATACGTTTATCGGTTACCTAGTATGGTTATGCTTATCGTTAGATGCGTCGTGAACATCTAGTTTGTTAATCTTTAATGAATGCGAAAGTGGATTTAAGGGTTTAGAACTCGCCATGGTAGCATAGGTTCTTGAATGATTCGTATTGTGATTGTTCATGATTCGTAATATGTCACTAACCATATCATATTAACCTATGTAATCGAAATAGATAACTTGCGCTTAAAACCAATTGTACCTCATTTCGTATAGACATATAGGATTGTCATGCAAGCGGTGTCTGCTTAACTTCTATCTCTTTTGTGGTTGTTTAAGTGGTTTGGTTTACATGTACTGAAAGGTAGCGTATACTGATTTCGTGTTATCTGATTAGTAATCGTAGTTATCATACATATTGAGTAAGTATATTAATACCCTGAGTAAAATAAACAATGAAGTTAGAGTTCCATGTTTTCTCTCGCATAAGTAAACTCGTTAGATAATCTCGTTAGTTAATTTGCTTAGTTATATTCATTCACCCGCATTTTATTACTCGTTCAAGCATTAGTTTAATAATCATACGTTGTTGCATAAGTGCATTTTTGTCATATACACCTGGTCTTCGTGGGAACGATCTTTCTTACTTATTACTTGCTACTATTCGACCGCGTATACTTGCGTGAGAAAATGACTAACATCTACCAACTGCAGAAGAAGCATGAATGATTTTTATAGCTTAATTATTGACTGCCGTTTGAGTGATGCAGGGTTTTCTGGATCAGAATATACATGTACCAACAGGAGGAAGTGGAAGAGGCTTGACCGGGTGTTATACAACATAGCCTGATCAAATTACTTTGAAAACACCTCAATTAAGCATCTAGCAAGGACATGTTCTGATTACTCCCCAATAAGCATCACTCTGTATGAAAATCAAGGTCAGATCAAGCCTGCTTTAAATTTTTTGAACATGTGGATTAGACATGAAGGTTTTATGGATATGGTTTTAAAACGTTGGGTAGAAGAAATGAATAAAAACTCTATTTACAGATTCTGGTGCAAACTCAAAAGGTTGAAAACTTATTTGAAAATCTGGTATAAAACTATTTTTGGAAATGTGTTTAATTCTCTTAAACAGGTTGAAGATAAAATATATTTCAGAGAAAGTAATTACCATAATACTAACTCACCTGATGGCAAGATTCCTCTTGATAGAGCAAAAGCTATGCATATTTAACTGCTAACTAGAGAATAATGGTTCTCGAGTCAAAAAGCTCACTCAAGCTGGCTTAGAGATGAGGATTGTGATACTGTTGCATTCCACAACTTTATTGAGAAAATGAGGAAAAAGAATAGATAAACAGAATTTAGGATGAAGTTACCTAGATTGAAGACCATAAGTTGATTGGAGACTCTGCTGAAACATATTTCAAGAGTATCATGGTTGAAAAGATCAAACCAAATGAAGATGAAGAGTTATTAAATCTCATACCTAATCTGTTTACTAAAGAAGATAACAATATGCTAATGGAAGCCTAGTGATGATGAAATCTTAAATGCTATTAACTCTAATTCAAATTGAGTTATCTGGATTGAAGACCATAAGTTTATTGGAGACTTTGCTGAAACATATTTCAAGAGTATCATGGTTGAAAAGACAAACCAAATGAAGATGAAGAGTTATTAAATCTCATACCTAATTTGTTTACTAAAGAAGACAACAATATGCTAATGGCAGCCCTAATGATGATGAAATCTTAAATGCTATAAACTCTAATTCAAATTGAGCTGCATGTACTGATGGTTTCAATGGAATGTTTTTCAAAACATCTCTGAAGATTATAAGAGGTGATCTCTGTGAAGCCGTAAGAGACATCTTCAAAGGGAATTATATACCTACTAGGATCTTTGCCACATCAATTTACTTAATACCAAAGATTGAATCACCTAAAATGTGGAAAGAATTTAGGCCTATCAGCCTAACAAATATGTTCAACAGAGTTGTTTTAAAGGTAATGGATCATAGACTGACTTCTATTCTGCCTAAGAGAATTTCGGAAGAACAAGGGGATTTTGTTAAGCATAGGAATATTCACGAGAATATCTTAATCACTAAAGATTTGTGTTGTGATTTAAACTATAAAACAAGAGGTGAGAATATTATAGTTAAAATGGATATCTTGAAAGCCTTTGATAAGCTCCCTCACAACTTTATTATAAGGATTTTAACTGCATTTGGTTTTGAAGAACCCTTTATAGACTTAATCAACATAAAAATTAGCAATACCTATTCTTCTATCATTGTTAATGGGAGTTAAAATAATATTTTCAATCTACTAAAGGCTTGCGGCAGGGAGACCCACTATCTCCAAACCTCTTTATAATTTCATAAGAATACTTAATAAGAGGGATAAAATAGCTAACTACTCAACATATCTCAGCCACATACCTTGCCTTGCTTTTGCAGGCGACTTTGTTGTTTTCTGAAATGGTTCATCCCCTTCAGTAAGAAAAATACACAAATTCCTGAACCATTATAGAGATATGCCAGGCCAAGAAATAAATACAGAAAAATCAAAGTTCTATGTTCCAGCAAAATTGACAAGATCAAGGATAAGAGGTTTAGAGCTAATCCCAGGTTTCAAGCATAACAGGTTGCCAAAGAAGTATATGAGTGTCACCATCAGTACTAATAACAAACTAGCTAACTATGAGGATTTGGTTAGCAAGATCAGGTCCAAGATTATTGAATGAGACAACATCTTCCTTTCATTTGGAGGAAGACTTGTGTTGGTTTAGAACATCCTAAACAATATCCATATATACACAATGCAGTCTTCTCTAATCCATAAGACTATTATTCAGAGAATTGAAGTTATCTGTAATAAATTTTTATGGGGATCAAAAGAAAGCAGTAAGGTCATTAATTAGTCATCCTAGTTTAAGATCTGCAAGCCATATGGAGAAGAAGAGCTCAACATCAGGAAGTTGGATAATATTCAGTTGTGCTTTTCTTATAAGTTATGGCTGAATTTCAGAGAACAAACTTCTCTTTGGTCAAGACTTATGAAATCAATTTACAGTTATAACTATCATCCTCTTACATCTCCAATTCCAAATAGAAGATAAAATGTGTGGAATAGGCTGGTTAAGGTCAAATATAAGGCTGATATGCTGATATACAGGAATGTGCGTGAAGGTAGGATGAAATTTTGGCTTGAAATGTGGTGTCCTCCAAACCCTTTCATCAGTTTAGACTCTGAAATTGATAGAACGTGGTACCAATCTAAAGAGGTCAGGTCTTACTGGGAAAATGAGGGCTGGAATATGGACAGAATTAGACATTTTTTTTCTCTCCAGCTACTATTGAGAAAAGAAACAAGATCTCTTTGACTAATAGCAAAGACCCTATAAAGTGGCCACCTTCAAAATCTGGAGCTAATAGTACAAGAGATACCTAGGAGATTATCAATACAAAAGGCAATAAATCCAACAAGTTTAAGAAGATATGGAACTCAATCACACAAAAAATGTTTATTTTTAACTTGGAGGATAATCCACAATTGGATTCTTACTGATCATATTCTTTAAAAGAAAGGATTTCAGCTGGCATCTAAATGCCAGCATTGTGAGAACTCTAAAACAACAAATCATATCTTTATCCACTATTCTATGACTTGGGAAACTTGGGTCTTCTTTGCTTCTAAATTGAGGATCTACATTAATAGGAACATGTCTTACACTCATATGATTGCCTATGCCATGAGAATACTATATGCCTTAGATCAAGGGAAGTTTCTACAAAGAAAACACTGGGGTAAGAACACAAACTACACAATCCAGCTAGGATGTGTATATCATCTGGAAAACCCCATAAAATCTCTATATCTTAAGTGGAATTTTCCTAAAAGTAGAAGATATAAACTAAACACTAACGGAGCCTGTAACTTCAACAGTGAAGCCTGTGGATGTGCGCTGATCAGGGATAAAAAAGGTGAAATGATTGCTAGTTTTGGAAGATTATATGGCTTTAACTCTCCTACTGTGGCAGAATGTCGAGCTCTTCTCAATGGGTTGCTACTGTGTAAAGCTAAATGTATGAATATGTGGAAATTGAAACTAACTCTAGTATCTAAATAGATTTAATCCTAAAAGGAAAGGCTCCATGGTACCTTGAACCTTTAGCAAAGTGTTGCAGGGGTTAAATTAATTCAAACATAAAGCTTGTTCACATCTTTCGCGAATAAAAATCCGTTGCAGATTGGATTTCGAAAAATACTCAGGAAAACAGTAAGAATGTTGACTACAATTCTGATCAAATTCCTAACAAGCTTAGGGAGATTTTTTCCTTAAGAGTCTTAGTACTGGCTATATAAGGGTTGATAACAACGAATAAGTAAGCTCGAAGTACTAAACTGAACAAAAATTACTTGTAGTTTCAACAAAACCATCATCTACTATAGCAATCGTTTTTGAAGCACTGAAAGGCTCGATAATTGATAATATTTGGCTATAATGCTTAGACTCTATCCTCTGGGCTTCATTTGATGTACTCAAATTTGTCGAATGAAGAAATTTGCAGCTGATGAGGACATTCGATTTTGAAATAGATAAAGTTGGATCTGATTTTAAGGTCATTTGTAAAGAAATCTCTTCAGATTTCTCAAGATTTCTTCAAATTTTTGGACTTTAACCTCTCATAATGAAACCGGAGTAAAACTACTTGTGGGTTGAAGATGAAGGTCTTGTTGCTTTGTTTTAGTCTAAATTTTAATCTCTCCAATTTTAAAATTCTGAATCTTTTTCGATCCTGTTTTTAATTTGTCAAAGTTTAATAAATAGTCTAAAAAATTTGATAAAAATAATAATAAAAATATGGTTTTTTTATCGATAGATTATCTTCTTCATCTATTTGCATTGTCTTTATCTATTGTTCTCGATTGTTGTCTACGGTTCTTCATCGTCAAGTTATTAAATATATAATTTTTTTATAAATTTGATGTTGAATCCATTTTTATTGCTTATAATCATCATATTTGACACTAAATTATATCCAATCATCTTAAGTGCATTGACTTTAACTAATAAACATAAGACATTAACTTTATCCAACCCAGTATTTATCAATTCCTTATGTTTCATGTTTTGACGGTAAAAATCAAGCATAATATGTTAAGCCAATAAATACTAAGGTAACTTCCATACAAATTTGTTGTGTTCTTGATGCCCCATCGTTGCATTTTATTGTTCCTCTTAAATATGAAGTAAAAACTCCAAGAAATTCATAAATAGAAGTTTATTTATTTATTTATTTATTTTGCTGGGTGTTTTAATAACAAGTCATCTATTTAATATATCATAAAACGAGGATAAAGTAAATTAAGCTAATGTTTGTAAAATAAATTCAGCATATATGCATGCGCTTGACGTGTTTTTTGCGAACCAAACCAACGTGGATGCAAGGGTAAAATGATAGTTTTTCAAGATGAAATAAGTAAAAGGAAAGAGGTACCATGCAGAGGAAGTACATATACCTCTTTTATAGTGTTAAAGTAAATATTCCCGTTTTGTCGGGTGAAATTTGACAAAACGTTGCAGAAATTTACTTCCAGAGCTTGACGAACTGGTTTTGGCTAGCTAAAACAACCCATGCCGGTAGCATTTACAACCCATAATGCATATATCAATTTATCGTGACTCGTGAGCATGTAGCGCCATTGTCTTGTTCTCAACCAAACAAATACTAAATAGAGGGTCAAGACCCTCTAATTTCTGCAGGCAGACTTGGGTTTCTTCATCAAGCATGGATATTTAATTATCATTTTCCCTAAAATATTTTTTTTAGATGCTTTTCCAATGTCTTATTCACTAAATAGTCCTGACTTTTTTTCTGATAATTAGTCAGGGTAGCATATACAATGTATATCTCAGTTTTCGTAATAGCAAAAACTCAACATCACTCTTCATTAAAGATGCAGTATAGCATGAAGTTTAAGCAAAAACTTGATTTTTTTATAAAAATTCTTCCTTACTTGCTTCACCAATGGACTTTTCCGAAATCAAGACTCAAATTCTTTCCCATAATAGAATATAACAAAGGAAATTTAAAAAAAAAAAATTGCGTTTAGATGCATGATACATAAAATGCAAAACCAAATTCTTTATGCAGACAACTTCAACGCCTCAAAATACTTTTGTATTTTCCAGCATGTTTTTAAGTAATCTAACTGTCTAGACAATAAAATATAGGGTACGGCTAAAATGAGATCCTTTTTCTTTATAGTGAAACCCCAAATCTTGATTTTTTCTGAAAACGTGAAATTACCAAAATGCCACTAGATATAAAAACCATAATTTTTTGGACATCTCATTTTTACCTCCTCTCCTGTCTCTCTCTCTCTTCTCTACTTTTCTCTCTAATTTTCATAAAAAACCCAAAAATCCATAAACCCATTAACTTAAAAAACAATAAATTCAACTATAAATCCTAGGCTTTAAAACTCAAACAAATACATTTTTACAATCTTTCTCTTCTCTCTCAACTACCTATCTCTCTAATATTCAACATAAACCCATAAACTCATGAACCTAAAAAAACAAAAAATTGTCTCTAAATATATGGCTCGAGGAAAAAATTATATTTTTACATAAATTCACACCTTTTCATGCGCCATATCCTACATTTGTGCGTGGATTTGGCCGAAATCACGCATGTTCGTGCATGAATTTGGTCAAATATTTGCGCTTTTATGCCGAATTTTGTCAAATTTTTACGCTTTCATGCCGAATTTTGTCAATTCAAAATACTATTCCATGCCGAATTTTACCAATTGAAAACACTTTCATGCCAAATTTAGCATGTGTATTCTTACAATTTTTAACTATTTATTTACATTTTATAAAAATAATAATGTAATTCATAAAAATTTCTTTAAAGTTTTTAAAATTTTATTTGTTTATGTTTTATGTTATTTGAGAGAATAATTTTAGCTATACTTATGAGTGATTCATATATATATATATTCACAGCAAAAGTAGTAAAAATAAGTATTTGTTTACCTTAACTATTGGAAACTATTTGTAAAAATTAAATAGTGAAAATAATAGCTATTTTTACTATCAAATATAAAGTAAAATGTTTATGTTGGCTAGTTAGTTCATATTTGGATTAGACCGTCACGGCAAGTTTAACTCAACATAACTTACGGTTATACGCCCGTTTCAAAGGGAGAGAGCAAAGCTTAATCTCACCGGGTCGTGTATATATAAAAAAAAAAACAGACATTTTCACGCACAGATGTACGCATGTTCTTGTGTGCATTTGGTATTTCCACGCCCGGTCGTGCGCGTAAATACTTGTTCCAGAATACTCACATGCAAATCTCAAACGTGGTTTTACGGTGTTAAATCCAGTAAAACTTATATCAAATTGAAGCCAACGACCTAATTAAGCATATACATATAATCAAACAACCAAACAACAACTACAAGTAGAGGAAACATCGATTTTTATATCTGAAAAATAAACTCTAAATATCACTACAAATATAGATCCAAATTAAAAAAAAATAGCACAATGGTGTAGAGAATTCATACTTTAACAAGTCTATGTTGTTGGATTTTAAATATCTAGCATTTTAAAATATTGGGTTAGAGAGAGATAGGGTTTTCGAAGAAAGAAAATTGTAGAATTTGGAAATTTTTGTATTTATATCGGTGGCATTTTTGTAAATAAGAGGGGTCTCGTTATAGCCAAGTCGGGTCTCACTATAACCGGGTCTCGTTATAAAAAAAACGGGTCTCATTTTAGCATATCCTTAAAATATATAGTGCACAGTTTCCACAAGATATAAAAGGTGAAATTGCAAAAAAAAAAAAAACAGCCCAAACTATTCGGCGAAGTTTTTCTTTTTTTAAAACTACTCCGCAAAGTTATTTTGTTTGATGATTTTACCTCTACAAAATTGTATAAATAGTTAAATATATGCTGCGAAATTATCATAATTTTCAAAAAAAAATAAATTCAATTATCTACCTTGTCTTTAGCTTCCCTCTAAAATGGTTAAATTTTTTAAACCTAAAATTAAAATTAAAAGCAGACTAAAATTAAATACTAAGACAAAACTTAGATATATATTAAACGTAGATTAAAGTTAAAATTATAGTTAAAATTAAAACTAAAATTAATTTAGCTCATACCCTTACCCTCTCCTCTATTCTCCACCCTTACCTCTTCTTCCACAACCACCCATCGAAACCACTAAAACCCAAATCGATGAAACCACCGAAACTATACATACCATCGACAGCCTCAACCATCCATGGACCAAATTCACCGGATAACCAAATCAAAAGCAAAAATCGAAACCGTTTCAAGACCGGCGAAAAGATCCACTAAAGAGATTCGAAACAAATAGGTTTAAGTCAGCAATTATAGTGTATAGTTTTTTTATGTTGGGTAGGAGATACAGAAGCTTGAAGCTTCTGCAATGGCGATAATGTTTTTCGTCACACAAAAGCGTCGAGCACTACCGCTACGCCTACGCCACACGTATGGCGTAGTTGGCCATATCCATGCCATGGAGGAGGCGTGGTTACATAGGTTTACGCCATCCCTGTGGCGTACACCCATATACCCACACGTTTTTGATGGCGTGGGCTGATTCGGTCACCGGAGTAACCCGAGACCGGTATATTCATATTGGTTGGTGGTTGTTTTACTCGTTTATGTTATTATTTTTCTATAAACGCTTTGTGATTGACAATTGGTATTTCAAAACAAGCTTGATATTTTGTACATTTTTTATTTCAGGTTATGGATCCCGGTTAACGCTTCCGGGTCCGGCGATGGCTCTAGGAACAACCTAGCCCGTTTTAGTAGCCGATTCAGCATTCGATGGAGGAGCTGTCTATAGTTTCCGGACTGCATGCTTCCGGATGAAGTTCCGATCCTGCTTCCTACGTAGGACGCCATGCTCCCCCACCTAAAGGGAAGCCTAAAGCTCATCCCCCTTCAAACTGCCATCGCAATTCAACAAGGCATTCATCTCCCACATTGCATACCACATTTGGATGAGTGAAGTAATATTTACATTTGCAGTTGATATTTTATTTCGGTTAATTTTTGATATATACTAATATATTTAACTAATATTTTCAGGAGCGTGTGATGCAGCTATATGCCCATTATCCCAACCATAAAGGTTGGAGTTTGGCCGCACAGAGTAGGGTGTATGCCGTAGTCGACGACATCCTTTCGGTAGACTTATCGAGCCGTTCTATTACATGCACACGCACTCCAACATGACGGAGGTTTTCTTGGAGCGGTGGCATGTGGAGACTAATAATTTCCATTTCTCATTCAGAGAGATGACAATCACTCTCGACGATGTCCACACCATTTTGGGACTTCCAGTTCGGGGTGAGCTTGTTGTGTTTCCTATTATTTTAGACAAGTATATAGCCATGCACGAGGGCGCTGACCTACTTATGGTGGACGAGGTATCGTTTGTGATGGAGGTTGAGAACTGCAAGGGTGTTAGTTTGAGATTTAAATGGCTCTGGAGTAGGTTTAGTGGGCCACAGTTCTGCGATTGCAGTCCTGATCTCACTGATCTGATGGTACATGCGGCTGCGCGCGCCTATATATTACATATGTTGGGAACCGTTTTATTTCCCGACAAGATTAACATATACGTTAATTTCAATTATATGTTTCCGTTGCGTTGCACGATTTGACTGAGGTGAGTGTTGGTCGTTACCCAAAAGGTGGTGCTGTGCTTGCTTACCTGTACCACCATCTGGGTGAGGCCTCGCTTCACGACACGAGGACTATGGCCGAATGTATCGGTTTGTTGGACACATGTATACGAGACCATTTGAGTTTTTATGTTTCGATTAGTTTGTGTTTCAACTATCTTACTTCCGTACGCACCTATTTGAAGTTTTCCACGATTGTTGTTCTATATTAAAGTTCCCTTCAACTGTTGTTTCGAACGTTACCTTTGTTATGAAATGGAACACTATTTCCGTTTGTAGAAGAAAATTGATGGTTATTATTATGAATACGTGTTTTGTATAAAATTTAACTCACTTCAAATTCCCTAAATGGGAATAGCTAAAAAAACATCCAAAATTATTTGGTGAAGTACCATTAACAATAAATGATTAAAAGTTTAAGGTTTTTAATTTTTTAATGTAAATATATGCAATAATTAGAATCTGTAGATTAAAATAAAATTTAAAGAATACTTATCCTCTAACAATAATTGTTAAATAGAATTTAAAAAGAAAAAAGAAAAAATAAAAAAAATAACAAATAAACCCCCTTACCCGTTTTGCCTATTGCTGTCAGGCAATGGCTTGCACGAAGCCAGTACGAAGCCCATTTCGCCATTGTCTGGCGAAAATAGGCAAAACGGGTAAGAGGGTTTCTGTTCTTTTTAAAGCACACTCCAGAAAATAGGTCTTTCTGCCACACGAATGACGTGCATGTGGCGAAAAAACCTATTTATTTCAGTGAGGACAAAAGAAAATAAATAAATAATGCATAATCGATCAATAACTAGTTTAATGGTTTGTTAATACAAAATGAAAATAGTTTACAACACAAAAACAATAATAAACACACTAAATCCGGTTTTAATCTAAAATGACAACACATGCTCAATTAAAAGTCTTTCGTTAAGTCAACTACGAGTTGCTTACATTTTACGCAATGTGTTGCCATGATATTTTGGAGTCTTGAAAATACACGGACTCTATCTATCAAGGGGATCGACCAACAAGTAGCGTCTTCTCTCGTCGTGCGCATCCACGTTGGATCTATAGTAGGTAAAGGTGACCATTTACCAAATCGACCTATAAATTGACATTGAAACTAAGTGCGCATTTTAGATAATAAATGATCAAATACATCCGAAAGTAAAAATTGTTTACTCACATGAACAAAATGGTTTCTATTGACGAATGCCACACCGATCTCCTTTATAGTACCATTCTTCAGTAGTGCATTTTTCACTGGTAAGTAAGTCGTACGTCCACCAGGAGCTATGTAATAGAAAACACAATTGAATGTCTTAGCGACTAGTTTTCCTCAACTAGGCAACGACAACCAATTTGCGAACGGTGCATCCTCTTTATTATAAATCAACTGGTGTATCCCCTTATCGACTTCGCTTTCATCGTCGTAATATGCAACACATTTATAAAACTCTCGATCGCTCTTTAGCTCATGAACCATGATTTCTCTAACCGTTTTCCTATCCACTTTCATACCCGACCATACCATGCGTGATGGCTCTAAAACCATAATTACCGTCGGACACAACGTTTGTAATTCGGCTTATGAAATGACGCATAAATTGAGGTATATCTTTCGAACATCTCGAGTCCGACATATTTGGTAACCTTGTCGAGATTGGTTTAACCGGGAATGATGGTATATCGATAATGTTGTTCAACGCATCCGGAGTTTTGAAACCTACACATGCAACCTGTTTTTATTTTTTATTTTTTGGCGGTTTTGCTCCGGAATTACTAAGAATATATGCGACAACCGTTCGTGTAGTGCTACCGAAAGTGCCGACCAGGATTAATAAACTAGCGGCGGGTGTTAACATTTTTGGAGTTTCGGCACTATCGTAGGATTCGAACATTTCTTGTTCGGCGTATTCGTGGTATGAATGATCTATTTTCGTTGAATAATCGCGTTGGAGTTTGATACCTTTTCGTGGGTTGTAATTTATTTGAGTTTTAAGGGTTTTTTGGGTTTTTGCCTAGTGGCAATTTTGTAAATATTAAAAAACAGAAATACGCGACTTCGCGGAGTAGTTTCTACTTTTTTTTAACAATTCCTTAAAAACAAATCTTTCATATTATCTTGTATTAGCACATTTAAAATATTGAGTATTATTTGCAAAATACAAATCAAACGTCTCGACGAACCCAACAATTGTGAGTCACGAAGTTCAGGTCTCGAATTCTGATGTTTAGAGTACAAAAAAACATATTTGATTGTTTTTTATATTTTATAATATTTTAAAAAAATATTTTTATTAATGAATCTAGATAGCATTCATATTTAATTTAATTTTTATTTTAAATATTTTTATTTTTATTAAAATTATTTTTTATTTTTATTCTGATTCAGTCTATTATCATTTCTCTCTTTAACTCCGATTTTTTTTTATCCGTTTGATTTTTTACTAATTTCGTTGAATTATTATTTCTCTTTGAAAGGACGCCGTTGTACGATGACAATTATCACTAGTACTAAACAACAATAAACATGCAAACAATGTTTAAACAAAATTTTAGATTTTACCAAGACACAGTAGGTTTTTTTTAAGACGAACAAAACTAGTATCACTAATGATATGTTTTGATTGTTTTATAAAAAAAATTTAGGAACAAAAAACGTTTCGCATCTTCACAAATAAAAAAACCATTAAAGTTTTGCATCTATCAAAAGGATATTGTTCATCAATCCATTCCAGAAAAACTTACACCTTTCACAACTATCACTACGTACATAACAAAACGTACTAGGACAGTTTTACGCGTAAATAAAATTCACAAAAACTAACACAAACACTAAAAAATCGATGAAAAACTAACAATAATGCGACAAATATACTACAATATCAATGATGGTATGACACTCTCTAGTCACAAAACAGAAAAAAAATTTGGAAAAAAAGACTCAAATATAGGTGTTATGGGTGTTAAAAGCTTTTATATAAGTGAATTGGAATATAAAAAATGTTAGCGGATCTCAAATGTTAGAAATAATCTTTTCCCTTTAACTCTATTTTTACCATTTAATATTTTATTAATATTTTGTATTTTTAATTTTTAATTTTTCTAAATACAGAATATCACAAATTTGTGATAGACTGTTGTTTTTTTTCTTTCAATTTATATCTCACAATTCTTTGTAATACGGTCTTAAATATGGTTAGAACCGGATATTCTTGAGTTTGTGGGATAACATCCTATGAATCCAGTATAAACTATATAAAAAACCCATATATTCGACAAACAAATAAAGATTAATTGCGAAATAATTGCCTTTTAGCGAGCTCGTGTGCGACTTGATCTCCTGTCTTTATATTCTGGACATGCGGCAAGAACAATAAGTAAATAAATGGTAATATAACACATCCTCAGAACACAAATCAAGAAAGGCCAAGGCTATTTCCTCCAAGTTATTTTTTATTTCTTTCATCTTTCAAACTTTCAAAAACATTAGTGACTTGCTTTTACCAAATTACCTTTATTTTTATTTCAAATTTATCACTAGATGCCATTTATCTAATTAAAAGTCTTATATGAAAAAACACAGCATTAACCTAACTTTAATCCAAGATATATGATTCTACCTCTAAAATTAACCCTAAAACAAAGAACTTCAATTTTATTGAAGATTAATCATGGAAAATGAAGAAACCCAAACAAAGCTGGAGAACAGCACTCAATCGACAAACAATGTAATTTAAACTTGTTTTTACGTTTTACAACTTCGTAGCTTGAAAATACCTATTTCGAAACTTTTTTTTTCAGCTAAACCCGTTTTTACAGTTCTGAAAAAAAAACAACTATTTCCGAGCCGGGAATTAGGAATCAGGTGTAATTTTTTTAAAAAAATGTGCATCTGATTCCGAGAGGGCCACTCGGAATCAGTTGCAATTTTTTTTAAAAAAAGTGCAACTGATTCCGAGAGGGCCACTCGGAATCAGTTGCAAACCCTCTGTCTCGGTAGATTATGTGATAATTTGTTTACTAGGACATTGCACTTGATTCCGAGTGGCCCTCTCGGAATCAAGTGTAAAACACCAGTGTAAGAAAAGCATGGTGCTCGCTATTAAATATAATCAACCTATTGTATACATGTCTACACCTAAACCTGTTTGCTACCAAGTGTTAACGATCTTTCAGCATTTACCATATTGAATAGTTCAACCAAAGGTGCACTTACGGAAACGTAGTACAGACTTCTAATCCCTGTTTTATAACCACCTAAAAGGTTCTTCTTTTTTCTACCATCCATCTACAATATCAATCACACACACTATTCTGAATTTTTTTTCCCACTGAGCATGTGATTTCGAGTGCTCTACTCGGAATCACGTGTTTTTTTTAAAACCGAGCAGCAACTGATTCCGATAGGGCCACTCGGAATCAGCTGCTGCTCGGTTTAAAAAAAAGCATGTGAATCCGAGTAGGGCACTCGGAATCACATGCTCAGTGGGAAAAAAAAATCATAACAGTAAGATATCCCAAGGCGAACCCAAGATCAAACCCTAATCGATTATAACAATGAAATCAAACCCCAAATGAAACCCTAATCGAATCTAACATAGAAATCTAACTTCAAACCCTAATCGAAATCGAACAACAAAATCTAACTACAAACCCTAAATTTGATAATAGGGAAGAACCTAGAATTTCTTTCTCCAAGCTTTCTCTATCTTCGAATCAGCTGTTGTAAGGTAGTGATAAGTGAGAAATGAGTTTTCTTCTTTGTAAGGTAGTTCTCTAGGGTGAAGAATGGGTTTGTTGTACTAAATTGGATAGGTATGTTAGGGTAATAGTTTTGTGAAGAAAAAATGGGTAAAAGGACAATTTTGTAACTTCCTTTATAGAGGAAATAACATCATGGAGGATTTTTCAAATGATGGAGGAAATAAAAAATAACATGGAGAAAATAGCTTTGGCCATCAAAAAATAAGAATTTATGCTTTAGCGAATTCTAATTAAATAATGGAATATATAATTTTACTAGGTAGTTTTGTGTCACAGATTTGAAGAAAGGTTTTACCAGAACTATTTTGACCTTTCTTCTATAAATTTCATAGTGGACAGATTAGTAAAGGCCTTTTTATTCTGTATAACGCAACCGTTTGTTGGTCAGACAATTGCATTTTTGTTCAATAATTTCTTTTGGATTATATTCATTGAATCTATTTAGTTTATTTATCATTTTTGTCATCTTTCTGCAATAGGTAAGAAAGTATTATTAATGTCAATATAATCAGAAAAATTTAACTATGTTTGGATATTTTACAATGCCATATAACTCTCCAAGTAACAAATTAAAATTAGTAGTTTTTTAATTTTTGTTTTTTTTTTAATTTAGAGAAAACAAATATTATTCCAGAAGAGACATAGAGTTATTATTGAAATATATGTTTGCCAATGATAAAAGTGTTTGCAACAAGTGTAGTGACGAATTCATTTCACAACCCTACTATTTTAAATATTACCTACAATTAAAGACTTCCGGAAATCATTTAGGATGTTTTACTGGTTTGAACATTATGTACTCTATTTGTGTTTTTATCTTTTGTATACAAGTTCAAAAAACTTGCGGTTAGGGTGTTTTATCCGTTTGAATATTTTGTGTTTTTTTTTCTTTTCTATACTAAGTTAAAAAAAACCTGCGGTTAAGGTGTTTTACAGGCTTGAACATCATGTGTTTTTATCTTTTCTATATAAATTAAAAAAAGAGAAAGTAGGTACATGTAAATAGTCGTTTAAGTATCTAATTATCCGATAGTATCCAAATTTTGGATAGTGTTATTTAGTACTTCGAGTTAAAAATTGGATAAAATTACCTCCGACTATATATACCAATTTTTCACTTTAAATCTATTTTTTCTTTCTTTCCCATCACCCTAAACAAATCCAAACACGTCTAATTTTAGAAACCATTAGAAACCGTTCGACTTCGTGATACTCTCTCCAACCAGAAACCCCTACAGCTTCTCTCTGAAATCAGTCGTCGTTCGTACCTTCAACGGAATTGGACCGGTCACCGTCTTTTACTCCGTCCAACGAGTAACGACCTCTTATTCGACAACTTGCCGTCTAGTCGTCTCCGGCCGGTGAATACTACAGTGTTTAGAAGTAACCAGGTAAGCATTATCGTGGAAAGTGTATTTGTTTTGGATTTTTGATGACTTCGAACCACTATTTTCTGTTATTTCACGATCGACGTTGCTTTTTATACGGGAATGACGTATTTAGTGACCATAGTTGGTCAGTTTCTGGGTTTATAGTCGAACCCAGGGTAGAAGTTTGGTTGCATGTAATGTTAATACTTTCCTGAGAATTGTGATGTATGTTAGATGTCCATTAGGTAGTTGATTGTTGATTTTGGTGTTGTTTCCATATTTCCCAGATCCCTGCAACGTGCATGTAAAAAATATAACAGTTCGCAGTCTGTACGTGTGCGATGTAGTACAGTTCGCATCTTCATCACTTAGGATGCAAACAATTCGCAGCTTCATATCTGTTTATATTTCATACCAATTCGCAACTTGATTGAATGTGTATGCCATACATTTCGCAGCTTATATATACGAACAATTCGCAGGCCAGCCTGCGAATTGCTTGTAAATACTCTACTGGCATATAGGTAATTTGCAGTTTGTCACGCGAGTCGTGTGACACTCTAACTACTAGATAGGAAGTTCACAGCTTGTGATGCGAGGTGTGTGACACTCAAACTGATCTGTGTTTGTGCAGGAAGTTTGACAACAAAACCAAGCTATTACAAATTAGGGTCGGTGAGCCTTCTGAAGCTTCTAAAAGAGAACCGTATTACCCGTGCCCACATTGAAGCTGCAAGAAACACACCCTTCTAGACGCTTTTGAAAATGGCTTTCGACATCCGTAATGAGGTAGAGCTGCCAAAGAAGAAATTCTACTCGTTCATTCAGTATGTTGTCGAAAGGTTCTTTTTTATTGAAGACGTCATATTCAGGATGAAGCATGTCACGGAGGAAATGCCGTTAACGAAAACCGGAGCATTTCACAACAAATACGTGCCCGGGGAGGAGGACGAATCGAGGATGATGAAGAAATACTTCATGGGTAAAACTGCCAGGAAAGTAGGACCGACAAATACTAAAACAATAACGAATGCCATTTAAAGGTACCTATAAAATCGACTTCATCTTATAAAGCAGGATGCTGTACTTTACTAACATAGCATGTTGTCGTGGGTTTTACAGGCAGGTATAGAAACAGCCATAAGCGAAGAGAGGGGGGAGCATGAGTTGGAAGACGTTGCAAGACAGTTGATACTGTTTTTGTGCTCAACCCTATTCTACTCGGTATCTGGAGATATCCTGGGTTAGAGCACGCTTTATTTTGTTGAAGACCTCAGCAAAATAAACAATTACGACTGGTCCGGATCAATAGTGTTCAAGCTTCGACAGTCTATCATGAGGTGCTTAGCTATCGAAAAACCCGATAGAGTCATCGGCTGCATCGCCCTTCTAATTGTAAGATTGATCTATTCAGTATAAAAATTAGTTATGTACAGAGCATCTTGATGATAAAACTTCTCCCCATGTAGCCCTTCATCATGGAACACACAACAGTCGACCGAGAGGTAGCAAAGCCGACCTCGATACCAAGGTTTTTCAAATGGTTGGGATTAGAGTGCCAAGCAGCAACCGTGACGCTGCTTGTTTGAATACCCAACTTGAAAGATGATCAAGTATGAGCTTTATATAGGTATTGAATTGGGGTGACAAACAGTTCGCAGCATATCATGCGTTTTGTTTGGTGTTATATTAGAACAATGCGAATTGTTCGTAAAAAACAATCTGTCTGTCTACACCATGATACTTTCTAAACAAACCGCTTGCAACTATTTACTTTCACGTGCCTCTGTTGGTAGGTTTTCGAAGGTCCACTACGTCTTACTGAGGCTGAAAGCGAAACTTTCAGAAGAATAGTAGATAGTAGAGATGCAGACGCTGAATCTATTTCATCGGAAGAAAGACCAAACACAGCCCCAAAACTAAGGAGACGAGCATCACAGAAACAGAAAGAATCGAATCAGGTGATATCACCCAGACCCCAACAAACAAGACTACCCCAGCCAACGATTCCACCACCAAGACTCCCCCAGACAACAAATCCACCACCACCAATTGGCACATCCCAACAGGAGCCCGACGACGAGGGCACAACTAGTATGAGTGAAACAATCAGTAGTTTTGTCCTCAAACGCAGAGTGACTACTCCAAAGAAGTCTGAAACTGTAGGGGAACCAAAACGTTTGAAGACATACACTGACAAGAACAAGTACGAGAGAAAGATAGAAAAACAGGCCAAAGAAGTAAGTATGAAAGTGAGCCTTACATAATCGCTATAATCAGCACTTAATATGTTTATAAAATGTCTGCTATCAATTTTTCAGCTAGAAGAATTGAAAGCGAAGATAGCGGAGCTTGAAGCACAACAACTCCACAATGCTATCTCTCAGCCCTTTTGCTAGATTGGAAGCCCAGAAGTTGAGAAGGTACCAACATTTCCATCGAGATAAGCGTCCACTGAATTGCAGGCATCTGTGCCTGATGCTGATGGAGTACTTCCGGAAGAGAAGGATGATGATGGGAACCATTCACCCATACTGGTACCATCTGGAAGGAAGCAAGAAGAGTTGTTGGTGTCCACAGAGAGACAGACAGACAAGTCTCCTCCTACACAGGAGGCAGCCACAGTTATGAGTCCTCCAACGGAGAAAGAAAGACACGAGTCTCTTCCGAATGACCAACAACTCTTACTTCATGTAGCAAAGGAGATAGAAGATCGCGAGAAAGAAGTGGCAGACCCAGACAGCCTCGAAGATGTAAGTGAATCAAAAGTTCACTAAGATTCAAATATCTTATTTATTGTTGTGATGAAATTGTTTCTATAATAATATTTACTGTTGTATACATATTCAAACAAAGTTAGTGTATGTATTTAAAACAGTCAGCGGGGTTTTCTAGTTGAATACATATTCAAACAATACATCACATGATATGATGCTATCAAACAAATATCAGGACTGTTGTGTAGTCCTGTTCAAACAATTCACATCGTATATTGCGAATTGTGTTATACTCTAGTTGGTTGGTTATTTTATATTTCTCCGCTTACCATGCGAATTGTTTGAGATGGATCAAACAAATCTCTGTTTAGCATGCGAATCGTTCGCAACTATGATTATAATATGCTTAACCCTTCCACCTTTTTATTTTGGAATTTGTATGAAACAGGAGGCCGACGGACAACAACAACAACAAGCTCAACACCACCACCAACAACAACAACACCAACAGCAACAACATCAACAACAAGTTCAACACAAACAACAACAATACCAACAACAACAACAACATCATCAAGTTCAAAAACAACATAAACAAGAACAACAAGAACAACAAGAACAACAAGAACAACAAGAACAAAAAGAACAACAAGAACAACAAGAACAACAACAATAGCAACAAATAGCCTTGGCAAAGAGAGAAAGGCTAACACAATAGCGTCGGAAGAGTCAGAATGTGTCAATCCCTGTGAGAAGATAGAACTACTCAGCCAGGAAGGACCATCCTTAGAAGACCAAACCAAATATGGAGATGCACCTCAAAGACCAACGGTGGTGTGCGCAAAGTTAGAATTTCTAAGCCAACGTGAAATTCTAGTACCAGTACCAAATCAACTACAAGCTCAAGAATCAAACGATAACATAGTAGGTTTACCCGATGCTTCTGTTGATGGTATTTACACTCAAATTTCACAGACACTTTTAAATGAAATTGATAATGTATATTACGATTGTGTAATACAACGGTCTTTGGGGAACATGTCGGAGGATGACATTAATGATTTCTGCCGACACAATCCAAATCATATGCGGAACAAGTCAATGGAATTGGTTGTCGCTGACCGTGTGGTAAGGGCTATTTATAATGATTTCGCATCATATCATGAGAATAGTGTGGATATATTTTAAGTTTTACAAACAAATATCAGGGTATCATGCGAACTGTTCAGTGGAACCTCGAACAATTTGCATGCTATCCTGATAGATGCCTTGAAATGTATTCATCTATAACCAAACAATCCGCATGTTAGCATGGGAAATGTTTAAGGTCGTTAACATTATAATGACTGACACACTCTTTTAATTTTTGTTATTTAATAAGCTCGAGTAAAATAAAGAGACAGAGGAGCCTAATTTTAATCTACTGACACCAACACAGCCTCCATTGGCAGAGGAAAAGGAAGAGATAATTATAACAGAACGTCAACCGCCAAAAGTAAAATACAGCGGTTGGCCAAAGAAAACAAAAGTAACTGACCGTATCGATGTCGGAGAATACCACAAAATATAGTTACTTGAAGCCTACGAGCATGAGACCCATGATCCAGTAGTATGGAATTTACCATCGTCTAAATTTTCCTACGGAATTAGAGTGCAAGCGAGTGATGCGCTGACGCTACCTTTAGAACTAGAGCTGGACGTTAATGTATCCAATTGTCAACCAATTCTGTTTATAATGTTTCAAACATGTCTTGTATATTTAACATAAATAAAAAACTCCTTTCATAGGTTGTGGACGCTTGGATTCGAAAGATGCTTGTAGAAGTAAACTTCAAAGTTCCATACAAAAAAGTTAAAGGAATGTCTCATGACTGCCTAATGATTTCGGCCATGACTACGGTAAGTTTAGCTAAGGTAAATTTCAAAGTTTCGAAATTTTTTCTCATTGTAATGTACTCTGGCTTGGATGCAGCATCAAATCGAATCAGGCTGGGAAGTAACTAATTTGGTCGACACGGTTTTTAGCAAAGCGTCTGAAAACCCCAACATCATCATCATTCCAATATGCACCGAGACAAAGGACCAGATAAACCATTGGTCGTTGCTCGTCATTGATGTCGACAGCAGGTCGGTAACAAACTACAACCACTGCTGTCAAAACTCAAAGCGATAGACAACACCACAAGGACACCTATCAAGCTGGTAATATTCCCAACCATTCAATTACTTTTAAACACATTTTAATTATGCATGATCAGGATATGCTGCGAACTGTGATCAAGAATTGCTGTGAACTGTGACCAAATCAGTTGTAATTCGCAGTGTATCCATAAATAGAATTCGCAACCTAGGATGCGAAATTTCTTGGATGATGAACATTTCGCAAAATAGGTTGCGAAATATTTGCAGACAAAATGGATTGGATACTAAACAATCTGGAACCTAGGATGCGAATTGTTTGACATCTATATGTTGGATTGGTTGTCAAACAATTTACAATGTACGATGCGAATTGTTTGACAACCACAGGTTAAGTTTTTGTGCTGATTCCTAACACTAATTATTATAACCAGATCAACTATTTACTGGATAAAGGATTCCTACCTCCTTCAAAGACAGGGTGGAAGGTGAAAAATGATAGAAAATTTCCACAACAAAAACGTGACACCCTGGACTGTGGTATTTTTGTCTGTAAATACGCTAGAGATATTATCCAGCATGGATATGTGCAAACAAAATACGATGAAGATATGGTTACTAGCTTCAGAGCAGAAATGTTTGATTTTTTCTTAAACGACGGAGACACCTGCAAGTACTGGTGATTTTCTGTAAGACATTATGGTTTTTTGGTGTACATATATTCATTGTAATTTTTTGGTGTACATACAATCATAGTATTTTTTGGTGTACATAGACTTTTTTTAATTTCAAAAATGTGAAATTCCCAGATATATATATATATATATATATATATATACAAATTTCTTATGAAACAGTTTGCATGCTAACCTGATATATAAGTGTTAGTTAGTATTCGAACAATTCCCACCAATCCCTGGTATATATTAAAAAAGGATCCTCACCAAACAATCTGCATCCTAACCTGATACATGCTTAATTATCACTAAACAGTTCGCATTAACTCCTGGTATACCACATTAACAAACTACAGGCTGCGAAATTATCACTAAACAGTTTGCATCAACTCCTGGTATAAAATAAATAATTCAAAATCTATCGTTAAATAATACGAACAAGCTATGACGTCTGCCTTGGTAAACGTTAAGTGCATTGAGCACGCAAAAAGCAATCTAATCACCAGAGGTCTAGAGCCCATTAATTGCTGATTGGATATGGAGGCTATGTAATGATTAATATAGCCACACCACCTCATAAGCCCAGACTCCCTCCATCCCTATAAATAACACTAGTAACTAGAGGCTAATTTTTTAAAAAAACTCTATATTTTTTAAAAAACACCTCTTGTTCTCTTCAAATTCCAACAGTCATGTCATTTTCCACCACCACAACCACAACCACCACCACATACTCTGGTTCAATAGGTTCTCTGGGTGACTCCTGGTCATCCTTAACCACCAACTGGAGCGATGACTTGATCATGTCGGCAGCACCACCAAACAACCCAGTCTATGTCCTTGATTTAAACATAGAGGAGTACTTCTCAGATGACTCTCAACCAGTGGAAGAGGTTCCAATGGTTGCTGCTGAACCTCAGCCAGCAGAGGTTCCACCTCAGACGGCATAGGTTTCAAACAACAAAAGGAAGAGGGACGACGAAGCTGGTCCATCAATGACCAATTTTTTTTATGCATGATGGACGTAGATAACAAAGTGGAAGAGGAAAATGAAAAGGCTGATGATCAGCACGAAGAGGAGAAAGATGGTGAAGAATCCTCTAGTGATGACTGATAGAGTCTGTTTCTTTTTGTTCTTTTGGAATGCAACTAACAAACACTAATAGGTTGTAGTGATTTGTTTGAAAATTTGTTAGTGCATGAAGACTGTAATCCTCTTTTTGGAATCCATTTTTTGTACAAAATTTTAATCATATATACAATTCGCATCCTATTACCACTTGCAAAAAGTTCTCATCTTAAACTGAGATATTACTTGTTTATCAATATTATTGATTTACACACAATTTGCATGCAGACCTGAGTATTATGGTTCTTTATATTTCCATTCAATTCACAGCATATCATGCGCTTTGCAACCAACTGAAAGTCCTGCTATTTGTATGAAACCACGATTCGCAGCTTATCATGCGATGTGTAAGCAAATATCAGGACTTCTGGTTGTTCTCAATTCGCATCATATCATGCGATATACAAGCAACCAGAAGTCCTGATATTTGTTTCGGTCGTAATTCGCAGCATATCATGCGATCCGTAGTTAATTAAAAAAGTCATGGTATTTGTTTGAAATCATAATTCGCAGCATATCATGCGCTTTGTGATATTTTGTTTGAAAATACAATACTTTAGAGTTGAAGTCAATTCGAATCATATCATGCAAATCGTACGCAACTAAGAGTCATGATATTTGTTTGAAAAAACATTATGTTTGAGCTCAACACAATTCGTAGCATAAATACTGATAGTTGTTTGATATTATTTTACTAACGATCCGCATCCTGGTGAAGTTTCACATAACTCGCATGGAAACCTGACACATGTTTGCAACATGATATCAAGATATTGTACACAATTCGCAATACTGGATGTGAATTTTATGCAACCCAAAACACTTAGAATTTCTTTACTGTAATAAAAACAAAACAAAAAAAATGTGTAGATGAACAAACAACTGTAAAAAATTGTGCTTAAACTGGAACATCACAAGTCCTCCTGTTATGGCCTGATTTCGAACAACGGCCACACCTCAACAAACGAAGGATCTTGAGATTCGAACAACGGCCACACCTCGAACAACGGCCACACCTCACAAGTCCTCCTGTTATGGCCTGATTTCTCCTCTAGATGAGATTCGCTTTTTATTAGGCCTTCCGGAGCGTCTCTTAACGTTCGGAGGCAGAATTTCAATAAACGAAGGATCGTTAACGCTGGACCCTTCCCCGAAATCCGTTATAGCTGGTATGTTAAAAAAGTAACTTTCCCTGTAATTCTTAACCGTAAAGAAGGGCTCTATTACAGTAAATGAATATTGGTCAATAAACTGTATTGCCGCTAAAACGTGAGGACATGGAAAACACTCTTGTTGCCATGATCCACAAGAATATTTGAAATCCAACAGATTAACAACAGCCACAAGATCTGAAAAAACTTCGAACATGGCGGAAGACGACTTACTTACTACCCAAGTTCGGCACATGTCAATATTCTTCTTTGGCTTCTTCTCATACTCGGGGACAAAATTAGTACTCCAGCTTAGCCTCTCTTCGTATCTTCGTGAAACTTGAGTCATAAGCAAGACTCTAATCCGGTCAATAAACTCAACAATCGGTAGGCCGCAATATTTTTTGATTTGATTGTTAAATGATTCTGCTGCAGTAAAAGCCATAGAGTTGTATCTTTTCCCTTTTACGTAAGCCTGCGCATACTTTTCAAGGGTAAGCAAGAAAATCACTCATTCTGTCACCACCTTCACATAGAAAAACTATTAGTATATCTTAAAAAGCTCTCGACTGGGAGCATAAGCAAGACGATGGAAGAAACTCAACATCCTTTTTTATAGTGTCTGTTAGTATGCTCCAGTTTTGCTTTAAAATTCTGCATGAGATGGAAATAATAGTACGCATGATAGTAGTTTGGATACAAGACAGAAACAACATTAATGATACCAGAATGACGGTCTCAAATAAATGTGATTTGATGATCCAACAAATGTGGTTTCAAACACCCCAAAAACCATATCTAATTGTCCCAATCTTTAACGCTAACTATACCAAGAGCAACATGGAATAGTCTTGGAAAAAGACAGTTCAAATGAACAATACAACAACACTCAAACGTTTAAAAAATGTAAACAACTCGCATGCTGTTCTGAGAGTTGTTCTCAAAATATACGATGCGAATTGTGTACAATCATAGGCTGCGAATTGTTCACATTTTTATGGTTACATCGACTAATTCACATCCTCTCTTGCGAAATGTCATCAAATAAAAACCACTGCTTAATTCGCAGCCTCTAATGCGATTCGTTCTCAAATATCAAGATTCCATGACAATAGTGTGCAACTATAGGATGCAAAATGTTGCACAATATTTCAAACAAAACATCATACATATTCAGATTAAATAGTTAAATGTAACTAACCTTTGTTGCCGTCCTTTGCTACGATAATAAGCAAGGTACCCTTATACTTGCCATATAAGTGGGTTCCATCGACAAACAATATTGGACGACATGAATGAAAACCCTGAAGAGACGAACCAAATGCTACAAAACAACGCTTGAATCAGTTTCCAACTGATAATTCTAACTGGCAGTCTGAAGTAATATCGCGGCTCTTCAATCGTTTGAAGTGCCCACTTAGTAAACTAAAAGAATTTGAACTATCTCCGAAAACTCCCGTCCTTGTCTTCTCTAAAGAGTTCCATGACAAACAGTAAGAGATGTCAAAACCGTAATTGTGTTTGACAATTGATTGTATGGTTTTGGCTGTCAACGAATGACAGGTCCGGAGAGAATCCTGAATTTCCTCTGCAATCAAATCTGATGTCAAATGCATGTGCTGCTTATGCTTCTGGGAGAAAACGGGACTGCAAGTATGGTACAGAACATACTTCTTGATCGTCATCAAGCCGGTGCTGGAATCAATAGATGCATAAAGCCAACATACTGCAAATTATTTATTACTGCATCAAACATATCGTATCCTATCTTACGATTCGTGTATATCTATAAGCTGCGAACTGTGTACAATTCGCATCCTCTCCTGAGAGTTGTTTGTAAATCAACTAAAAAAAGTCCTCATATTTGTTTTGAAATTCAATACTCAAAAAGTTCTATACAGTTCGCATCCTAGCATGCGAATCGTAAAAGTAACTAAAAAAGTCCTTATATTTGTTTGAAAATGCAATACTTTATAGTTCCACATAGTTCGTATCATATCCTGCGAAACATAAAAAGTAACTAACAGTCCTGGTATTCGTTTGAAAAAACAATACTTTAGAGTTTCATACAGTTCGCATCATAACATGCGAAACGTAAATTGTAACTAAAAAAATTCTGGTATTTGTTTGAAAATGCAATACTTTAGAGTTCCACACAGTTCGCAACCCATCCTGAGTTTTGTAAGCAACTAAGAGTCCTTATATATGTTTGAACATCCATACAATTCGCAGCATATTTGTAAGAAAATTTTGAAATTCTTTCATGTAATTCGCACGTAACCATGCAAATTGGTACACAATTAACATCTTCCTCATTGAATACATCAAACAATTCACATCTTGCGTGGAACGCCTGGACAACTAAAACTCGTAGTCTACACATGTTTAACGTCCGAAAAAAAAATCTATTGCACTACAAAATTAGTATATAGCATCAGAAAACAAGGAGATGAGTATATAACGACAAATATTAACAAAACAAGAACAGATCACTAGAACAAAAAAAAACAGAGAAAAGCTCGAAATCAGGCTATGGCGTCTAAAAACAGTAAAACAAAACCTATTCCAACTGAGAAAACCAACAAATAACTTCGAAATCAGTAGGTAATTACGATTACCTGGAAGCAGCAACACGATTACTTGTGAAACAACAGATTCCAAAAAGCACGTTCAGTTCCTGTACATAGAAGACAGTGGTTAGATAGGTTTTACACCACAAACTACATAAATAAACAAACCTTCTAACACTCTAATCACCGGAATTGTACTTTCAATCGTACTTCGTGGTGGTTCATAGGGTTAGGTGGTTAGAGTGGCTAACAAATTCAAATATTCAAAAAGCTAGAAAAACAGAAAGAAACCAGAAAATTATGCTTATATAGTGGGTTAAGGGTAGTTAGGGTATTAATATAATATTAGGTAGTAAGTGACAATTAGGTAGTTGAGTTGGGTATTAAGTAACAATTTATCAAACTTTGGGTGCTACATGACAATTGAAAAGTTGAGTGGGTACTTTAGGTGCAATCTCCCTTGAATTAATACAATATAAAATAATATCAATAAATCTTTGAAAATATATATAACGTTTTTTAGTTCAAAGCAAAATCGGGGCAATAACTTTTCTCATTCAATTTTTTAAAAAGAAAAGTATCCATGAATACTTTCTCGAGTGTGTAATACCAAATTAGTATAAAAGGATGTGATAGTTTTTTAAATTACCTCAACCTAGACAATGGACAAAAATACCTTTGGTTATAGGGCATAAATAAACTCATTTATATTGAAATCCACTTTTTTCAACTTCTAAACCAAATTTTTGGGTTTCCGTTCCCTCTTAAATTTGATTTTCCTAATTTTGAAGAGAGACACAAAACCTCATACAAAAGACCTGTAACCCGCTTCTCAACCAAACCGTCTTACTTACCGGCTAAAATACCGCTGTCGACAGTAAATTAGTTCGGTGAACAACGATAACAATATCTAACCTTAATTCCGACGTCGGTGAAGGCGTTTTGTTCCCAGAGGTGTAGTTCGGAACTGCTTAAAAGGGTACATGTATAAAAATTTCAACTATTTAAGGAAAACGATGGTATTAATAGTGTTAAATGTTGTTGGTGCTGAAACCGACGTCGATAGAGAAGTAGTTGGTATTTTGTTTTTCCGATTTCATCTAGTACAGTTCGTTCGCTTGGTATGATCTTCATTTCTGGGTTTGTTTTTTAATTCTTGGTGTGGAACGTGATACTTGTGTCGTTTTTGATTTAGATTTTGTTGCTTAGTATTGTTTCATTATTGATGTTTTGTAAGTTCGTGTAGGGATATGTTAATTGTGTATAAAAACAGTGTACATACATGTTTGAAAAATAAATCATATCTTGTTTGTATGTTTTTTTAGTGTCTAGAAATTCTTAAACTTGTGGTAGTCGTATCACGCATTCTTGTAGTAATTTAGTGAAATTTGTTAGTAAATCGTACTGTACAGTTTTTGGATATAATATGCAATCTGTACTCAAATTCTACGACAATCGCATTGTGTGGTGGTTATGTTGCTATAAATCTATGTCTAGTGTGAAACGTATAATAATACGCATATATGATTTGTGTGATATTTTATATTCAATGACATCGTAAATTATAGTTGTGTTTTGTGCATGTAACATGATTGCGAAAGGGGTATTCTATAGGTCTGGTCTAGTCAGCATCATAAACCTCCTTAGACGGAATATTGTTACAACCGAACACATAGAATCGACTAGAGACACTCCATTCTATACATTTTTTAAAACATCGTTCAACCTGCGGAACGATGATTTGAAGCTGAAGTAGTTCCATAAACTGATCGAGAAAATTGTGAGTGCTTACTCGGTAGAAGAAAAGGCTTTCAAAATATGAGGTAAGTGTGTGGAGCTAACTACAACCGATGTGAATGTCATTTTTAGGCTGAAACACGGGAATGAGGAGATGCCTTAGAATAAAGCTGGAGCCTTCCATGGTTGGTAGGCTTAAGGGGCTAAGAATATTCTAGGTTAATGCAGAAGTATTTTTTGAGTCCCTGCGCTTGGAAGAGCGGACCGACGAATGAAAAATATATGTCGAATGATTTGATAAAGGTAATTGTATTTACACATATTTTATATGTTTGATGTATTCTTGTACTAATGTAAGATGTTGTTCTTTGGGCTGCCACAATCTATAGTGAAAGCAATTATGGATGGAGGGGAGGATGAGGCGAATGACGTTGCTCGTCTTTTGATACTTTTCATTTGATCGATCCTGTTCTTCTCAGTTTCCGGGGATATAGTGGGTTGGAAAACATTCTACGTCGAGGATATGGTTAAAATAAACAATTATGATTGGTCGAGAGCTATAGTTGAGAAGCTGCACCGGTTACTTGAAAATTGTATTTTTTTCCGGAAAGCCCGGTATAGTTATCTCATGCGTTACTATTCTATTCGTAAGTATGATGGCTTATATTATTATGTTAGTTATTAAAACAAACACTGAATGTTTAATTTGATTTGTATGAAACCTTCTTTTATGGAGCACAAGATGTTATAAATGGTGGGGATTGAAAGGGGATGAGTCAACTATGGAAATGATCTAGAGGGTTTGCCACCTACGAGACGACCATGTAAGAAAATATTGTTTTTAAAACTAATGTAGTATTATAAAATATAATCGTATCTAGCATTATAATCCACTATTTTATGAAGCAAAATTTTAAAACAAACAATACAGTATCCATAAAGCGTAATGTTTCTAGTATCTAGCAACGATACGATTATCATAAATCTCCCCACCTTTAATAGTAGTATATAGCAATGATATGATATACAAAATTGTCGTACTATTATAGTAGTATCTAAGAGTGATATGATATACATAAATCGGCCCACTTTGAATATTATTATCTAGCAATTATATGATATACATAAATCACCCCACTTTTAATAGTAGTATCTAGCAATGATATAATGTTCGTAAATAACAATGCATAGGTTTATAAATCATTTGAAATTTTTGTAATACACTACGTTCACAAACATGTTTCATATAAATCACATTGAGAATACTGACTAGTCGGGCAAACGCATTTTACGAACCTGATTATCTATCCTAGTCTTAACTGTTTTTAATGATTGGATAGGTTTCAAATAATGAGCTCTCGTTAACAAAGGCTGAAAAGAAAGCTTTTGGAAGTGGGGAATTCGGGGGTAGCTCTTAAGGACAACCACAATCGCGTGAGGTAACTAGTCGGAAAATGAAAAAATATGTTGCCCATAAAACAGGCAAAAGGCAGAAGAAAGCATTCCAGGTTAAGACTAGGACAGGTTTTAGAAAACGATCACACATTTCCATAACATGCAGTGACAATGAACTACAATTTGATGACAAAAAAACATCGCCACCGACACAAGAAGAATATGAAGTAACACTGCAGGAATTCTTGGTACATAAGAACTTGACTCTAGCAAAAGCGAAGAGCAAGAGAAATAGGGAAGCGTAGGTCAAGTATTGGAACTTTCACTGGACTATCACGTTCAGTTTTATGTTACAACATCGAATTGAAAAAGCGAAGCAAGATGTACCGCTACGCTGTTGAAAATAAGCGGTTTAAGGTTTCGCTTGCACAAAAAAAAAAAGAACTGAGTATTGCTATGTTTGTGTGGGCAAAAACAAGTACAGTAATTAACATCAAATATTTAACATGCTTGTTTTGACACAGGTTGAAGGGCTGCATAGAGAGTTAAATGAGTTGAAAGCAAAGTTGAAGGTAACAGATGATAACATAGATGCTAATAATGCTGAACTTGTCAACACCTTATCAATGGCATTTTGTTATGAAGATAAGGAGAATCCTGAACTGGTGGCTGCAAAAACAATTGAGAAGGTAATGCCAAAAACTATTGTTTACCAATCTCACAGATATGGCTTATGGAAGAAACATGATGAGGTGGAGGATTCCCAAAAAGTCTATGTAGGCAAACATGATGAGGTGAAGGATATAACGGAAGAAGAAAATGAGGCGGAGGATGTCGATATCTTGGAAAATGCAGAATTTGAAGAGGCCAAGTCAGTTGACGAAGCGGATGAGCATGGAATTGAGGATGTCTATTATTTATACTATAGGGAATGATCGTGGTGTGATGGTGCTGGGAGATGTTAGTACACTTATTTTCCCAGTAGA
Organism: Limnanthes douglasii subsp. nivea; assembly: GCA_036936605.1. Classification (NCBI taxonomy): domain Eukaryota; kingdom Viridiplantae; phylum Streptophyta; class Magnoliopsida; order Brassicales; family Limnanthaceae; genus Limnanthes; species Limnanthes douglasii. The sequence goes on from JAUPFV010000005.1 coordinate 189,750,330, forward strand.
ACTAGAGGCTAAAATAATCGGAGATGAACTAGTAGGGGTGCAGGTGAAGAATATTGGTACCTCTAATGTAGTATCGATTAAACCTATAGTAGACACTACGGTACAAGAGGAACAAATGAGTGCCATACTAGATAAAATTTAAGAAATGCTTGAGTGCCATACTAGAGAATTGGAAACGATAATGACAGCTTGGAAACTCTAGAGAAGTGGAAAGTCTAGTATTTAATTGGTTAGCTTTAGCTAAGATAAAACAAATTTGTGACTCCAATCAAGAAGTGACATGTGTCATAAAAAATAAATGGTTAGAATTTGTTACTTTTGGATAGTAACCGTCTTCGAACTACTCCATCAGAAGTGGTTCAGGTAAATTTTACTACTCGAGTTATGAAATGTTTGGGAGTCAAGTTTGAAAGAATAAATCAGTAACGATTCGGATCAATTTTAGTTAACTCTCCTGAAATGTCTTTGAGAAAGCTATGGGGGCTAGTTGATGGGGATCAACAATATTTGAGTATGGTAAAAAGTGATAGTGTCAGATTACTTAGAGTGGGGAATTTAGACATAAGATAAATTTTGTACTTACATTGTTCATTTACCTTTTGACTAAGCTGTGTATTTGACGAAGTTGTGTGTTTGGTATATCTTTAATTATTATGAATTGTGAAATTAAAAGTAGTACATGGACTTCTTTGGTCCATGGGTTTGACCCATGTCTATGAACCAACCCAATTAACATGTTAACCCAAAAATTTCCTATAAAATTTCTGATAAAAAACATTTAAGGGGTTGAGACTTTATCTCTCTAAGCATTACAACAACTCAATTATTTATCTACCATGTACCTTAAATTTAATAGATTACCCAAACAATTACCTAAATAAACCCCAAGCCAAATTACACTTTATCAGACTTCATATGTCACGAAAACGTAAATGGTTAAAAGTTGTGACTTTTGGATAGTTACGATATTCGAACTACGTCATCAGAAACAGTTCAGATAAATTTTACTACCCAGGTTATGAAATGTTGGCGAGTCAAGTTTTGAGTTACAAGTCTAAACAATTCGGATCAATATCGTTTAGCTCTCCCAAAATTTATTTGAGATGGCTAAGGGGGCTAGTTGATATGATAAGAAATATTTGAGTATAGTAAAAAGTGATAGAGACAAATTTCTTCGAGAGGAGAATTTAGACATAAGATAAATTATATACTTACATTGTTCCTTTATCTTTTGACTAAGCTGTGTGTTCGATGAAGCTGTGTGTTTGGTATATCTTTAATTATTAGAAAATGTGCAATTAAAAGTATTAAATAAGCTTCTTTGGTCAACGGGTTTGAGCCATGTCTATGACCCGACCCGATTGGTCTGTTAACCCAAAATTAGCCTATCAAAGCTTTGACAAACAACATGTATGGAGGTTGATACTTTATGTCTCTAAGAATTAAATACATCATCTCTCTATCTTATACCTTAAATCTAATATGTTACCCAGAGAATTACCTATAAAACCTCTAAAACAATTTACACATTATCACTACTAACGTTTTTAGTCTTCTTTCAATACTATTAGTAACTTGCTATCACTTAAATCTTATTTATAATCCATCTTTTACTAATATCTTGTAACTCGACCATTCTTTTTATCCACAAACTTCATGTACCTAGATTCTTGATAAAGTATTTGCTTCCACCCACTTATTAAAATGATCGTACCACTACTAAAACTTACATTTTACTTGTTTTCACGAATAGTGGTCCTACCAAATAAATTCCTCATTTATCAAATGGACACACAGAATGAATTATTTCCATAACTTCACTTAGTAAATGAGTTTTATTTACAAATATCTAAAAAAGGTCACAACTTTGCACCATAGCCTTACCATAAAGTGCCAACAAAGACCAATAGTACATTGCCAAACAAAATACCTTATTAAACTTTTATACCAACAACGGTCTCTAACAACTCCTTCATGCACATCCTTTAGAATGAATAAAGCTTTATCTATGTCTAAACACTGAGATAATGGTCTCTTGGTACTTTTTATGTAAACCACTTCATCAAGAATTATAAATTTTGTCGCCCTTCTTCTCAATTCCTTGGCTTGAGACTTATATTATGGTAATACTTGATCATTTAGAAATAAAAAAAGTGATCTTGACGCGTGTCTCATCAATACTAATTGATAATTTTCGACCTTTATTTTATTTGAAGAATGTTCTTGTACTATCACCAAATGGCTTTCTTCCAAGCCGCCAAACTTAGATAAGAAATATGCACCAACATTATTTTCATGGGGAACTACACCAACCTTTTAGCACGACTGCTTACTAATTGAGAATATAAAATTAACTAAATATTTTGTATGTACAAATATAAGCAAATTTAAATTATATTGCTTTATATTCAGCTTTATTATCAATAGCCACAAACTCAAATTTAATAGATTACCATTTTTTTCTCCATGTAGAGTATTCGAGATAATTCCAGCTCATCCACCGTTCGATCCAAACACTCATTCTTCTCATGCAATCCACTATAATTCTTTTGGTAATATTTCTTCTAATATTTATTCTTCATCAATTGATCTTTCTTCCCAAAATACATCAATAATCTATGCCACTACTTGTGGTTTAATTGTTGTACATGGTGCATAGCAAATCTCATACTCCCCAACCTCTATAGACCAACGTGTTAGAATACCCAAAACATTCGGCTTTAATAAAAAACTTTTAAAAAGAAAGAAGTACCAAGTATGATAACATGGCTATAAAACACACAAGTGTATTTTCCTTACAGCTACAACCAATCAAAATACTAACTTTTCCAAATTAAGATATTTTATTTCAACATCTACTAAACGCTTACTCACATGGTATATCGATTTCTAGACCACGTCATCCTGACACACCAACACAACAGTTATAATAAAATCTAACACTCATGAATATATGTATAAAGGTCCCCCTTGTACTATGTAGACCAAAGATATGTAGATTCAAATATTGCTTTAAATCGTCAAAATATTGGCATATTCATCATTCATATTAAACGTTTTTTACACTTTGTAAAATTAAAAAAAGTGTGACACATATCATATGCTTTAGATATAATTCGTGACAAAGTTGTTAAAAGAACTGCTAATTTTCTCGCTTCTTTAATAGATTAAGATAACACCATAGTTAATAGTGATTTAAACTAAACATATATCCTAGAATTATTCCAATTCATACACCAAAAAAACACTTTGGAAAATTCAGTTTTAAATTATATTTTTGAAGGTTATCAAAAGTTTCAGCTACTTTAATTATATGCAAAGACCTGTCATTAATTTTTACTATCATATCATTGATGTAAGCCTTCATATTACCTAATTGCTTTGGACAAATATGGTTGATAATCCTTTGATACGTTGAGCCAATATTTTTCAACCCAAACGACATCATCTAACAAGAATATAACTAGGTATGAGCATTTTAACCAGAACCAAAAGAACCGAACCAAACCAAAAGAACCGAACCGAAGCAGATTATGTTCCTTCATAATAACCAAATGGTTCCAGTTTTAATTACCCACGGTTCTCGATTCAGAACCGTAACCAAACCGAAGAACCGTGGGTACCCGTTAAGAACCGAACACATGTATTAACCCATAAATTTAACATTATTTGAAAATATATTTTTCATTCCCAAAGTTAGATCTCTAAATCTGTTTTCTATCACTAACCTCTTATTATATTCTCTTTAATAAATGACAACATAGTTAATTCAAAATGACGACATATCTATAAACAATTACGCGAATAGACAAAATAACAAAATAACAACCTTTATATAATCTAATAAACTTGATATCATCTCTCATTTTTTTTATATTACTAACATTCTTATTTAATATATTAATTTTGGATCTCTTCTATATTTAGTATTTAGTTTTCTTACGATTTAACACAATTTTATAGTTTTGATTTATAAAATGAGTTTTATATCTGTTGATATTGCAGAAAATTTAAAATATCCAAAAATATTCAGTTGGAACCGAATTAAGTACCGATACCGAACAGAACCGAGCCGAGGAATACCGAGCCGAACCAGATTTATTTGGTTCTTAAATGGGTATCACGTTTGAAGAACCGAAACAACCGAGAACCGAAAAAACCGAGAATCGAAATAACCGAATCGAAGAGCCGAATGTCCATACCTAAATATAACATACTTTTAATCATGAATTCTATTTTTGATGTATTTTTATAAGCATCCGTACATATAAACCATCCATAAATATAATTTTTTTATATATTATAATGTCAACCTATTTTTCCGTACGAGCAAAAAAGAAAGCGTTTTTACCGACACAAACTCAACAAACTCTCCACTTAAATCGATCTTTAAATTTCATCTTGCAATCAATAATATCCTCACTCATATATCCATTATAATTATATCGTATGTCCATGATAATTATGGTAAACAGAAACATATTTTTTAGATTTTTTATTATTTGAATCAAACATCATAAATGTTTTTTTACTAACTTTATAGGTTTGTTTGTGTCAAAATTTATTGTAATTTCTTTTAAAAGTGGTACTCGACTAAGAGCAAAAGTAGCGGATAAAAATGAAAGCATTTGAAAAAAACAAAGAGGTAAAACGGAACTAAATTGAAAAAACAAGCCAAAAGTACAGAAAATAATAAAAAAATAAGGACTACGAATAAAAGAATCACAACAAACAAACAAATCCCATAGCAAAAAAAACATGGTAGGCCTTATGTTTGACAATTGTTCATTTTCTTTATTTCTGTAATAAACGGATTCCATGTTTTCAAAAATGCAACAAACACATTATTAAAAGAACCATGGAAAACCGACCCTTGCTTTTATAAAAAAATGATATGTTTGTTTCGTTTTGAAATGGTGAAAAAAAAAACGAACAGACGATGGAAAACCGACCCTTGCTTTTAACTTACAAGATCTTATTAAAAGATCCGTTGCTCTCGAGAGTTTTCTTTACATTAAAATTTCAAACATAAAAAGCACAGCAATTTGTTTTGATCTATACAATTCAACTGATTTTAATGCTTCATCTTCGAGACTTACGGCTTGGAGATAAAGAACCATTTCTTCTTTTTCTGTAAAAGAAACGTCTCCCTTTATTTTAGTGGCAGCCACTTTTATTTTGTTCAATAGTTCTCTTCTACTCAACGTTGTCATCTCATCTCATTTTTAGTTTGAGTGCTTTGGAAAGCACGTCGTGTAGTACGGCTATCATATATTCCTCTTGTGACACACCTTTTCCTTCTATCCTCCGGACTTGTGGAGTAATCAGACTTAGGTGATAATGCTTTCAAGTCTTGGAATATATTTATTTAATATATTTATAGACTAACAATAATTTGGACCGACATACTAAATAAACATATTTGATTATTATTTTAAAGAAGTCCAAATTAAAAGTAGTCGAGTTAATTATTTAATTAACTAAATTGGACCTATAGGTAAAAAGGCGTTATAGGTTCAAGTGTGGTAACCGGGTTGAATTTGAGCACTGTAGAGAAAATGGCCCAAATCTCAACACTTAAGCCAGAATTAATAAATCAGGGATATAAATTGAATTATCAATTTATTGGGTTATGGTCCGAGACAAAAGGAAGTAATAAAGGATGGGCTTTACAATGTTGGGCTTCACATTGTAAAGTCTATAAATAAGGAGGTAGGTTTAGGTATTTCATCCTAAACCCTAATCAGAAATACGGTCGCTTCCTTGAGTGTTTGGAAACTTTTCATTCTTCTCTAATCTGATTCTGCAGGTCTCTTAGTTTCATAAACGGAATCGCCGGAGAACATGGAATCGCTGAAGAACGCAAAAGAGCTAAATATGATACTAGATGGATAGCAGCAGGCAAACCCGTAAGTATTCTTGATTTTCTGTTTCTTCTATAGATGAATCTAGCAAAAGGGTTTAATTATTTTTCCGCGATTTGTTATATATTATTTGATGCGATTTCGGATAATATATAACATTTGGCATCAGAGCCAAATAAACCCTTTTTGGATTCAGTAGAATAATCAAATTGAGTATTGATAGATAAAGATGCATATTTTTCTTAATCGTAAAGAATCCATGTCATTGGAATTATGTGTGAATTGAATTGGTAAGGTATGGATTTAGGGATTGTATGAAAAGAATGTTATGTGATTTATTTGTATTGAAACACATTTTTTATAATCAGTAAATTGCAATTTTTATAGTTTGGGGATTTTTTTTCCAAGTAAAATTAGGGTTTATTGATGTCTGAAATTTTCTCTCAAAATTAGCATCAAATCAACCCTAAAATAATGAATAAAATTAAAACTATTGGGACAGTGGCTCATCGGCTGCTTAACCTCTGATGTTAACGCTGATCGAAGACTGTCCGTTGATTATCACGATAACCTGCGAAAAAGACTGCTGCAGCAATAACTTTTGTTCCACAACAGGCTAAGCGCAACGGAATCGTGATGGGCACGACCAAAAACCTTTAAATAGGTTGCTGCTGCAATTTGCAGCAGCTTGCTAGAAATTGCAGGGGCCTGCTGGAAATTACAGCAGGGACCTACTGCAATTTCAACAAGGATCTGCTGGAAATGACAGCAGGGGCCCGCTGGATATTACAACAGGTGCCTGCTGCACTGCAACAAACAGGTTAGCTGCTCCATGTGCAGGCAGGCTACTGCGGTTTTTAATTTTAATTTTTATAATAATAAAAAAATAGAACAAAAATTAATTTTTTTCTTCGATTTTTTTATTTCTGAAGTACATATTTTATTCGAATATATATATATATATATATTGTAAGTAAATTATTTCACAAGTATGTTGTGTTTGGCATGCAAATTTTTTTTGTATGTTTATTTGTGAATTTAAATAGTATGTGCGTGAATGTTTAAATGATGATGCATGACTAAGGTTTCGTAGACCGGTAGGTGAAACTAAGAAATTAATTTAATCAGCCCTCCGGAAGGTTAAAATTAATTTTCTTAAGGATCATAGGCTTCGAAAGGTTCGGGGATTAATTTAAATTCAAATATTACCGGCTTTCCGGAAGGTTCACGTTTGGGTTTAAATTAATTATGAACGGGAGAAAATAACAGAAAATAGTTGTTGTGTTGATTTTAATTTTAAGTAAATGACATCGGCCTTCCGGAAGGTCTCATTGGTACTTAGAAAATTAAAATAATGATCATGCTATTTTTTTCTCAAACTCATAAAATTGCATGTTAGTATGATTTGCCCTCCGGTATCTATTATCAATGAATTTTATGTTTTACATGTATTTGTCATATTCATGCATATGTTTTGAGATATATGTCAATATGCTAAATGTTTTTTGTGTTGTTTGTTCTTATTATAGTATCCATTGGTTACAATTTGTTGGGGAATCGTCCACCGACGTTGGACTGTTCGGACTTCCAATTATGGAAGGAAGATATGTTGCTGTTTTTATCTCTACATGATTATGACTATGCATTGTCAACTCCCAAACCATCCCCCCTTAGTCCGGAAAGTACAGCAGATGAAACTAAGGCTGATGAAAGGTGGGAGAGGTCAAATAAGTTATGCATGTCACTTTTGTTACAAGGGATACCAGAGCATTGCGTGGGGCTATCTCTAAAGGTGTTACCACTGCCTCAGACTTTCTCACGGAGGTTGAGAAAGCATTTGCCAAAAATGAGAAGGTAGAGATGCAGCGCTTGCTCATCGAACTAGCTTCCCAAAAGGTATAATGGCAAAGGTAAAATCCGGGAGCACATTCTGGGAATGTCGATGATTGGCCAAAAGTTAAAAGTAACCGATTTAGACTTACCTGAGGAATGCATAGTGGGATTCACATTTCATTCGCTGTCAGACCGGTTTAAGTATATTCAGTCCACCAATAATTGCATGCAGTAATATTGGAATATCAATGAGTTGATTTCCCATGCTGCACATGAGGAAGATAAAATTAAAGGTACAACAACTGAGGTTAATGTGATTACATCTACAAAAGGGCCAGGGCCTAAGCGGAAGGCAGATGGCAAAGGACCGGGTCAAGGTTTGGTCAACAAGAAATGTATAAGGCCCTAGACAAGTTCAACGCTTTTAAGGACCGAGGTTGAGAAACAACTTGGTAAAAGCATTAAGACCGTTAGATCTGATCGCGGTGGTGAATACTATGGTAGATAATATCTACTAGATATGACGGATCGGGTGAACAACATTCACCTCAATACATTATGTTCGGTTCACCTCGCATGAACGGTTTATCTGAGAGACGGAACCGAACACTAAAAGATATGATTAGAAGCATGATAAGTCACTAATCTCTACCATTATCTCTCTGGGGGGGAAGCCATCAAATGTGCCGTTTATATACTCAATCGAGTACCCACAAAGGCTATTGTAAGGACTCCATATGAGCTTTGGAACTGGCGTAAAGCTAATTTAAAGCATCAGCAAATGTGGGGTTGTCCAGCTAAGGCGAGGCCTTACAAACCTCAAGAAAAGAAAGTGGACCAAAAAACAGTTAGTTGTTTCTTCATAGGTTATTCCGAACATTCCAAAGGGTTTAAGTTTTATGATTCTCTCACTGGTACAAAATTTGAGACAAGAACGGCTAAGTTTCTAGAGGATGTTGAGTTTGGGGGGAAGAATAAGGGAACATATGTTTATTTTGAGGAAGAATCCATAAAGATTCATGAAGGTTTTAATAGGGATACTCAGATATCTGAAGATTGGGCGGTAATGCCAATCATTTCGATCCCATTAGAACAAGGTAATGCTCAGATTAACACTAATGCTCCACTTGAGGGTTCTAACCAGGATACAAATATGATTCAGGTAGAACAAGAGGAATCTCAAGATAATCTTCCACAAGGGAATCAAAATGACATCGTTCATAATGATCAAACTCTACCTCCTCAAAAAGTGCAATAGGAGGAAATAATGCCATTAAGAAGGTCCACTAGAGAAAGGAAGAACATTATAGGTCCATAATTTATAGTATATCTTCAGGAGCATGATGAGTTATGTGCTGGAACTGTAGATGATCCCTCATCCTACAAACAGGCCATGGCAAGCTCTGAATCTCAAAAGTGGATTGACGCTATGAAATAAGAGTATAAATCAAAGCAGGATAATGCGGTATGGGATCTTGTCCCATTACCTGAAGGGAAAAAGGCAATTGGTTGTAAATGGGTTTACAAAACCAAAACGCGATTCCTTGGGTAATGTGGAAAGACATAAAGCACGTCTTGTAACGAAAGGTTATACTCGGCGTGAAGGGATTGATTTTAAAAAAACCTTCGCTCCAGTATCGAAGAAGGATTCCTTTAGAACAATCATGACATTAGTTGCACATTTTGACCTTGAGCTTCATCAAATGGATGTTAAGACCACTTTTCTCAATGGTAATATTGAGGAAACAATCTATGTGATGCAACCAAAAAACTTTTGTAGAAAGTAACGCAAAAGATCTGGTTTGCAGACTTAAGAAATCTATTTATGGGCTTAAACAAGCTTCTCGTCAATGGTATCACAAATTCCTTGAGGTGATAGTCGGTTATGACTTTGAGATCAACTCGGTTGAGGATTGTGTTTATCACAAGTTCAATGGGAGTAATTTCATATTTCTTATATTATATGTGGATGACATATTGCTTGCCTCGAACAATAAGGAATTGTTACACACGACAAAAAGAATTCTATCAGACAAGTTTGATATGAAGGATCTTGGTGATGCCAGTTTTGTGTTAGGAATCCAGATACAACGAGATCGTTCTCGTGGTATTCTTGGATTATCACAAATAACATACATTAAAAGTGTGTTACAACGTTACGGATTGGCAGATTGCAAACCCCTAAGCACCTCTATAGCAAAGGGTGACAGACTTAGTCTGAGTCAATGTCCTAAGACAAAACTTGAGATTGAGTAAATGAAAACGGTCCCTTATGCTTCAGCAGTTGGGAGTTTAATGTATGCTCAAGTTTGTACTTGGCCGGACATTGCCTTTGCTGTAAACATGTTGGGGAGGTATGTTAGTAACCCAGGAATGGATCACTGAAAGGAGTTAAAAGAGTACTCCGATATCTGCAAGGAACAAAGGGGCACGTGTTGACATATAGGAAGTCGGATAAACTGGAGATCATTGGGTATTTCGACTCGGATTTTGGTGGATGCGCAGATACATTAAAAAGTACGCAAGGCAACATATTCTTATTGGCTGGAGGTGCAATATTCTGGAAAAGTGTAAAGCAAACACTTATTGCATCGTCCACCATGGCAGCAGAATTTGTTGCATGCTTTGAGGCATCAAACCAGGCACTGTGGCTGCGGAATTTTTTTACTGGATTACGTATTGTACAAGGGATAGAAGGCCTTATGAGGTTATATTGCGATAACAATTCCGCAGTGCAGTACTCTAACAACAACAGGAGGGCGTCTAAATCCAAACACATAGACATAAAGTTTTTGTCTGTTAAAGAAAGAGTACATATGTGTCAGATAGTATAGAGCACATCAGAACAAACTCCATGATAGCAGATCCCTTAACAAAGGCGGTTTTGCCTAAGGTTTTCCAGGGACACACCATCAGTATGGGTGTAGTTGATTTAGAGGATTGTTAGTTTCAGTGGGAGAGTTTGTAATAGGATCTGATGTTATATTTTGCAGTATTGTGCACATTAAAGTTTATTGCAATATATATATGCTTGGAAAGATTTATTGATATCTGTACTGTATTGGATCTCCAAAAGTAGGAATCGTTTAAGAGTAGATATGTACGATTACAAGCCATATTACTCTTAGGCCACGCTCCATAATTGGCCCAAGTAATTGATTGATAATGGTAATGTGATTACTGTTGCATCCTATTGTTCACATTACGAGAAAGAGGTCTTTAGTCCTTTATGATTATCAGTCATGTACGGGGTTGTACCGTTTGCCCATTGACAATGAATATAGGGATCCCATTAAAGTGGAATATGTATTCTTGAGTAGCATATGACGGTCCAAGTGGGAGATTGCTGGAATACATTTATTTAATATATTTATAGACTAACAATAATTTGGACCGACATGCTAAGTAAACATATTCGATTATTGTCTTAAGGAAGTCCAAATTAAAAGTAGTCGAGTTAATTATTTAATCAAAAGTAGTCGAGTTAATTATTTAATTAACTAAATTGGACCTATAGGTAAAAAGACGTTATGGGCAATGTGGTAACCGGGTTGAATTTGGGCACTGTGATGAAGAGGGCCCAAATCTCAACACTTGTGAATTAATAAATCACGGATATAAATTGAATTATCAATTTATTGGGTTATGGTCCCAGACACAAGGAAGTAATAAAGGATGGACTTTAAAATGTTGGGCTTCACATTGTAAAGTCTATAAATAAGAGGCTAGGTTTAGGTATTTCATCATCCTAAACCCTAATCAGAAATACGACCGCTTCCTTGAGTGTCTGAAAACTTTTCCTTCTTCTCTAATCTGACTGTGCAGGTCTCTTAGTTTTATAAACACGGAATCGCCGGAGAACGTGGAATCGCTGAAGAACGCAAAAGAACTGAAGATAATACTAGATGTATAGCACGCAAAAGAACTGAAGAGAATACTAGATGTATAGCAGCAGACAAACCCGTAAGTATTCTTGATTTTCTGTTCTTCTATAGATGAATCTAGCAAAATGGTTTAATTATTTTTTCGCGATTTGTTATATATTATTTGATGCTATTTCGGATAATATATAACACCAAGAACTACGCATACGCATATTCTTTGTTCTCAGGCATTCTACATCTGCTCCTACAGGATTCTGGTTGCATCTTGCCTTAGTTTGATGACCCTACCTTCAATTTCCACCTCTCTTCTCCTCTCCATTAAACCTGCAGTATAAGCATGCGTTTTCTAATGAAATGTATGCCCACCACCGTACTCAGAAGAGGAAAAGCATGGCTATACCACAAGAAATAGTTAAAGCTCTCAAATATATCAAACTTTCCTTTCCAAAAAAACCAGATATTAATTGTTCAAAAGTGTGTTCAATGTATTATATTTACCTCTCTCATTAAATCCATCACTCTCGAGTTCAAATCTTACCGTGAGTTCTACACGGCTTCTCGAGGGAAATAATCCTTTACCATACCCTTCTGTGCTGTTGGCCTTCTCTCGCTCTAAGCCCAAGGTAAAGCATATGGAAACCCTTTTCTATACTCGTGCTTCAGGTAATCATTGGTTTTCTTTTTCGATTACGTTGATGTGTGCAGGTAATTGGAGCAAATTTGGCGTTCCAACTGCTCAGATAGGGATCGCCTTAAGTTTCCGCCCAAGATATCAGGCGGTATCTTAGTATTGGGCCTTTAGAAGTGGATAGGGATTTTGGGCTAGCAATGCGCCTTGCTTGTTTGATTAAGTCCAAACGTGGTTCATGGGAGCGGAATTATAATGATTTCCATACGAGGCTAATCGACCTCTTTTATTCACATTTCAATAGGCTTTTTTTAACGTATATCATTAAATATATTCAGTCTTACCTACGTAGCGGACCTTGTCCCTCGTTCCGACGAATTTTTTTCGGCCGGATGTTACACAAGCTAAGGACAACATTGTTTTCGATTAGATTAGATAAAGTGGTGTCACTGAATTCGTTTTCCGTAATCATGGTATTTTAACTTGTCTTGTCAAAACTAAAATCCGTGAAAACAAAGTCGACAGTATTATAAGATTTATGCTGCTACATTGGATTTTAAAAACTAATCACAATTGTTGCGATATCCTTTAAACTCACACCAATAACTTGATGTATGGAGCAAAATTAAAATATAGTCAACCAAAAACAATAGGTTACAAAATAATAATCAAGAACAAAATTAACTATGCGGAAAAAAAAACACAAGACAATTACTTATCCAGTTCAGTGAATTGACCAACATCTGGGGGAGAGAGCAACCCTCCAATTTACTATCTCACAAAGTATTTACAAGAGAGATTCACTCAAATGAGTTACAAAAATAAGCTTTTACTACTTATTCAACTCACTTTCTTAACACTCTTCTTTGAAGACTATATTCAAGATTTTCTAGTTTATTGAAACATATATTTTCTTCAAGATAAGAGAGAATTTATAATCGTACATTTCTTGATCAAATAACAAAATTAGTTAATTTTTAACGGAATTAGTTAAATGTGTTGTAACTAATTCTTTCACATTTTATCAGGGACCTCGTCTTAGATGATCCTGACTCATGTAAAAGGTCATTGACTAAATGACCACGCTTTATATAAAAGACCCTCGGTTAGGTGATCATGCCTCATCTAAAATACCATCGGCTAGATGACCATGCCTCATATAAAGAACCCTTAGCTAAAACGACCCTCAGCTAAATCGACCATCGGCTAGATGACCATGCCTCATCTAGAAGACCCAACCCATCTAGAAGATAATTCTTCATCTATAGACCCTTGGCTAGATAACCATACCTCATCTCGAAGATATTTGTCTAGATGGTCATACCTCATCTAAAAGTCCTTTGGCTAGATGACCATACCTCATCTAAAATTTCCAAGCAAAACCAACAATTCTCCATATTGACGTTTAAATAGATGGTGATGCCACCTTCCCACCATCCATCTCGTTGCTCTCTCTAACTTTTGTCTACTATTCAACGAAGTTAATCAAGTTAAATAGATGGTAATGATTTGGTGAACATGTTTGCTGGATTTTCTTTCGATGTTATTTTCTCCACCATGATTTCTTTTGCCTCAATCATGTTTCTAATAAAATAAAGGGACACGTTTATATTCCAAGTAACCATTGTCTCAAGTACTAGTTATTCTGAACAATGTAAACAAAAAACTTAATAAGGATTTCCTAATGTTTATATTACCTGCATAGTCTGCACCCACATATCCCTCCAAAGCATTACCTCTTGTATATATTATAGTATACTTCATATCACCCTTCAAGGACCCAATCATATATCTTAGCACCCATTTCAAAGTTTTCCAGTGAACTCGGCCCGACTTTGCCATAAACCAACTTCCACACTAATTTCATAGGATAAACCAGGTCTACTACAAACCATAATATACATGATGCTTCCAACACCACTTGCATAGAGAGACTCTATATCTTCTTTTTCTCATCCTCAGAATGAGGACACTACTTAATTGATAACTTTGAATGATTCCATAGTCGAGTGTTTGCTGCCTTATAATTTTTCATTCTAAACCGCTCCAACACTTTCTTCAAATAACTCTGCTAGAATAAGAACAACTCTTTTTACTCCGGTCTTTCATGATATCCTCCTTACTTTACCAAGATCCTTTATCTCAAATTCACTATTTAAATTCATCTTGAGCCTCTGAATCTCTTGCTTCTCAGAACTTGTTATAAGAATGCTATATAGATAAAGAAGAAGATAGAGAATAACTTTCTCATTCCTCTTCATCATGTACACACAACTGTCATAGTTGCTTCTCACAAAACCATTCTTTAATAAGAAATCATCAAACTAATGATACCACTTCCTTAAACTTTACTTCAACCCATACAAATATTATTTTAACAAACATACTCTTGAATTCTCCTCCACAAAAACTTTAGGTTGTTGCATGTAAATTGTTTAATTCAAATCTTCATATAATAATATGGTCTTCACATCCATATGTTTCAACTAAAGATCATACATATATGGAGCAATGTTTCACCACTAATGAAAATATCTCGTTGTAATCGATCCCTTCCACCTAAGTAGAACCCTTTGCTACAAATATTATATTATACATTGGTGTTACGACCCCTGGTATACCTTCCTTCATTTTGAACAACCATTTGCTACCATCACCCATTTGTTATTAGGTAATGGTACAAGCTCTGAAGTGTGGTTCTTCTCCAATGAAAGCATTTCATCTTTCATTGCCTTCAATGAGTCTTTCATATGAATGCTTATGAATGTCTTCCTGAATTTAATTTGGTTATGAGTATTGCACATCTTCAGTCGGACGCAAAGCATAACAAATCAGGTTATCATAGGCATATCTATTAGGTGGAGTAATAACTCTCCTCTTCATATCTCGTGCTATCTGATAGCCCGAAACAACTATTGTTTGACTTCCACTTTCTACAGGTTTTTTTCGTCTGATTCTCTTCTTCCTTCTCATTAGTGGAAGGCACAACCTCAAACTGAATTTTTTCTACCATTGTTTTTGCTCTTAAATTCATGTTTTTACACTTTATCCCCATCTGGGTTTCATCAAAGATAACATCCCTGCATATTATAAACTTTGATCTTTTAGGTTCCATATTCCACAGTGTGTAACCCTTCACATCTTTAGGATACCCAATGAAAAAACACTTTAAAACTTTTGGATCAAGCTTGTCGTGCTTGACATGACAAATACCAAAGCTCCAACGATTTCTAAGTTAGAGTAGCCTGCCGACCGACCAAACCAAATGTCCATATGTATCTTTTAAATTTATTCATATTGATGAACATATATTGTTCAAGTATGCTGCAATACTAACAACTTCTCCCCATAAACTTTTGGGTAATCCAGCTCCCAATAACATACAGCTCACCTGTTTCAACAAGGTTCTGTTTATTCTTTCTGTAAGATCATTTTTTTTGTGTTGTGTATGCTACAGTTGTAGGCCACTTTATAACTTTGTTTCTCACATATTTCAAAAGGAAATCATGATCATCAAACATTTTGAGTCTGATATAACCCATAACTTGAACTTTGCATGCCTTATTGTTACCAAGATGAACAACTTTACATGCTTTGAGTCCATGACCCAACTTTTCTCAGGTTCCCAACTTGCTGCTATTGGTGCTCCTACACTCTCATAACCTTCATATTAACTTACACCAATATAAGGAGGCAAATTACCACTACTTTGTCTCTTAGGACATTCCTTCTTGAAATGACCGGGGTTGTAACAATCATAACATTTCAACTTTGAGATATCACCACTAACCTTTGATTTAGACTTGGACCTGTTTATTTTCCCATTTCCTCTCCATTTTTTCTTTATTTTTCCCTTGAGATATTTAAACCTTCTTCACTATCATTCTTAAACTTTAAATTTGTAAATTGTAGTAATTCTTTGGTTCTTGAAGCTGATTGAACTTCATCCAAAGTGATGATGCATTCTTTGCCATAAAGCATGGTATCTTTGAAATTCTTATATGACCGGGGTAAAACACACATGAGGTGTAAGGCTTTGTCCTTATCTTCCAAGTTCACGTTAATGTTTGCCAAATTATCGATAATCTTGTTAAACTCTTTAAACTTCTTCATTATTGACTTATTCTTCACCATACGGTAAAATATAATTTTGGTTTCAGATACTTCCTATGGTATAATGACTTGGTTATATAAAATGATTTAAAGCTACTTCTCTCATAACACATAGACAAAGTTGACATTTCTCAAGCTACTTATCTTAGAACCTTGTCCCCTAGGCACAAGATAATGGAACTCATTCCTTGTTATTCATCTTGGTTTTCTCTATGAATGAAAGATGTGATGGCATCTCCGTTTCTCCATCTAATGTATCAACACATTTTTTTTGGATTAAAATTTCCCTCGTATTCACCTTCCATAACCCGAAGTCATTACTCCCGGTGAACTTCTCAATATCCCAATTTGAACCCATGATTCTTGATTCGATTGATCTTCTGCACCACGGTGGGCGCCAATTGTTGTGAAATTTACTAAACTCGCACTAATAACTTGATGTAAGAAGCAAGAACGAAAGAGGCATTCAAGAACAATATGATACAAAATAATAATCAAGAACAAAAATAAATATGCGAGAAAGAAAATAACACAAAATAATTGTTTACCCATTTAGTCAATCGACCTCCATCTGGAAGAGATATCACTCTTCCAATTTATTATCTCATCAAGTATATTAAAAGATAGATTCACTCAAATGATTTACACGAATAAGGTTTTACTCTTTATTTTACTCATTTTCTTAAAACTCTTCTTTCGAGACTCTGTTCAAGATTTCTTAGTTTATTGAAACATATATTCTCTTCAAGACATAAGAAAGGATTTATAATGGTACATTTCTTGATCCAATAACAAACTTAGTTACCTTTTAACATAATTCGTGAAATCTATTGTAACTAATTCTTTCACAATTGATAAGGTACCTCATTTTCGAGACCTTTCTTAAGAAGATTCGACCTCATCTAGAAGATCATCGGCTAGATGAACTTGCCTCATTTAAAAGAACCTTTTCTAGATGATCGTGTCTCATTTAAGAGAACCTTGGGTAGATGGATACTCCAGGACTTATGATCACACTTCTATCACCCTATACTGCATCCTCCTTACATTACCAAAAAAATCAATCCAGTTTTTTAAACATATGACAATCCTATCTGAATTATAAATCCATTATCATTAATAGTTGGAACCTCATCATCCAAAGTTTGGACATTTTCATTATATCGACTAACTTGGTTTTCTTGAACCCGCTCTTTCCTCTCTTTATAAAAAATAATTTAGTTAATATTAAGAGAGCTATTAAATTCATCCCTCGTCGAGCATGGTATTCGTTTCTAAAAAAAAATTATTTTCTTCAATCACATGGAGGAATAATTTCTTAAGCAGAAGTCCATGAAGCTTGGCTCAAGCTTGGGGATCACAACAACAAATATTTCTATAACAATATGAAATCTCACATAATGCGCATAAAATACTTTCCAGTAATGACAACTTTGAGAATTAGTGCACCTCCTTTAAAGGGGTTGTCAATGATGAGTCCAGAAATATTCACCACTCACTGTAGAAATCAGACATGGGTAATCCGGAAAATAATCACCCACTGAAGTATCCGGACAGGACAAAAGTATTAAGAACATTAAACACTTTTTTACTAAGCTAATTGCTAATCTGCTTAATAAACTAATGAGTTTTTGAATTCGACCCGATTTCATAAGTTTGACCCGAAAGCCCATATGGCCCATAATTAAGGGTATAAATACCCAATCACTTTCATTAATGAGGGTAACGAACATTTAATACAAATAGGCAGCTTAAACCTCTAACTACAAAACACTTAAACATTTAATACCCTTGAAATACCATAAAATATATGACAAAATTACCCTCAGTAAAAAATAATCCTCACCAAATTGGCGACCACAGTGGGAGGAGACGGTGCCTAAATCTAGCATTCGAAACCAACGAGAAAAATCAGTTCGGATGAATCCGGACGAGCAAGCAGTTCCACCAACTTTGGTAGAAGTGGTGGGAGAAAACGATGAGTACACGATCGAAGAGCGAGACAGGTTGAAAGCTGAGATAGAAGCCTTGAGGGCTGCTAAAAACGTGAAGTTAGGCTTGAAATAAAAATCAAAAGTGTCAGCCGTTCACCACATTGACAATCCAAGGGAGCATGACCCATCAACAAAGACCCATTTGAGTACTAAAAAGACTCATGTTAGCTCAAAGAAGTCTCACCGGTCTAAACCGGTAAAGAGCTCGGAGTCAGAATCCTCTAGTAGCTCCCCGAATGAGGATGGAATTGAGGAGTCCCTGTCATCCAGCAGCGATGAAGGCGGGTCTAAGAAGAAGTAAAAGTTGGTTAAAAAATATTCAAGAAAGAGGGATAGGCATGGAAGGTTAAAAAGGCATCTGAGTAAATGGTCATCTCATAGCCATAATCGGAGGCACATTGACCAGCTATTGATTGATCCTTTCGCTTTCCATGATGAAACGGGTATCTTTGCAACTCCCAATGAAGATACTGTTTTCAGTCGTGGCCAGAATTGGAGATAATCTCCATTGTCCTCCAAGATACTGTCCGGAAACCTTCCTAAGAGGTTTGACAGTATACTAGGATGGAAAAAAAAGATGGGAGCAAAGATCCAGATAATCATCTAGAGCAATTTAAAATTTTTATGATGAATTTTGACGATGATGACAAGTTGCTTTGTAGAGCCTTCTCTCAATCTTTTACATGGAGCGCTCTAAAGTGGTATAACAGCCTACCACATGGGTGCATCAGAAATTTTGATACTTTTTGGGTGGCCTTTCGGAGGCCGTTTGCTGGAAGTAAGGAGATGAAAGGAAATGGAGACACTATCATCTATTGTGCCCAGGAGCCAAGCGAATCATTGAAATAATATATAAGTCGGTTTGTGAACACAAAGAATGGATTAGCTGATTGCTTTGAACAAGTAGCAATAGCTTCTCTAAGACAGGGTTTGAACCTTGGCAATTTGGCCGATTTGGTAACCAGGAAGAAAGCCATAACATGGGGCGGCTTGTTGAACCAGGTGGGAAAACAAATCAATGTAGATGAAACAAAAAAGACTAGGTGCACAGGCAAGTGAGATCTACCCCAGCTGTACCAAACCAGAATCAGTCTCGATACAGGGCTAAGGAGGTCGGACAGGGTCCCAACAGGGCCAGAGGACCTTGGGTCCAACCGGAGTGGTTTACCAAATTAAAAGAGAATGTGGCAATCATCTATGATAAAACAAAAGATGAGGTGCATTTTAGGAAGCCGGCAGCACTTCAATCTCCAAGGGAAAGTCGTAATGCTTGTTTTTGTCAACATCAACATGATATTGGCCATAACACAGAAGATTGCATCGCTTTGAAGCAAGAGGTGCAGAATTTGATTGAAAGAGGAAAATTAAGTGCTTATGTCAAGAGAAGAAGTGGGAATAGACCTGCTAATACTCATCGGACCGACCCAACAAACAATGCAGGGACATCGGCTCCGGACGGGGCCATGGTGATTATTGAGAGATTCGATGTAGAGTCAGAGTATTTGGATCCTGATCCTGCCCGGAATAAGGTGGGTGTTATAACAGAACATACCAAGACGGTGTCCGGACTCATAGGCTTTTTTGAGCCACTTACCATATTTGGGGGAGATAAAGTGACTGCACCAACTCCTTCTTCAAGGAAGAGGCATGTTCACACTTTGGCTACTCAGTTGGACGGAGGCATTTCCTCCTATCAATCCCAAATTCCTTTTCCCTTCATTTTTTATGAAGACGACTTGAGGGATATAACTGGTCCTCATGAAGATGTTGTGATAATAGGAGCATCAATTGGGGGCAATGACATTAGGCAAATTTTTGTGGACACTAGAAGCTCAACCAATATCCTCTTTTTGAGTTCTTACAAACAAATGAATAATTCGGCATTGATTCAACATTCAAACAGATCTAATGTGGGTTTCACTGGAAGCTCTGCGGACGTAATCGGGGAATTCGAGGAGGAGGTTTTGTTGGGCAAGGGCCCTTTTAAGAAATGGTCAGGGTACTCTTTGTTGTGGTAGATTGTCCCACATGCTACGATGCAATTTTGGGAAGATCTTGTCTCTCCAGGATGCATGTTGTGGCTTCAACAGTTCACCAATGTTTAAAATACGTTGTTCAAGGACAAGTGAGAGTTGTCCGGAGTAGTCAAAACATAGCAAGGGAATGTTATGCAACTGCACTTGCCCCTAAAACTTTGGGGGTAGTTCGGATCAATGAAGATTAGCAATTGATGGGTCCCTCTAGGGGGAGGGTGAAATTGATGACCCTAGAGAGACCCTTGATATTTTAATACCGATTGAAGAGCTTGAAACTCACTCTCTGGCTGAAGGATGACGTGTTAAGATTGGATCTAAGATGACATCAGAACTAAAAATAAAAGTGTTATCTTTTTTAACAAATCATCAACATATTTTTGCTTGGTGTAATGCTTATGTAATCGGAGTTCCTGTAGATGTTATATCACACCAGGTATCTATCCAGAGAGATGTAGCACACGTTGTGCAAAAGATAAGAGCTTTTTCTAAGGAGAAAGTTGATGTCATAGTTCAAGAGGTTGACTGGCTTACTAAGATGAGGCATATAAAGGAATCTCAGTACCTTTTATGGACAGCCAATCCAGTGTTAGTAAAAAACAAGAATGGGTAGTGGCGTATGTGCATCGAATTTACTGACCTTAATAAGGCTTGCCCAAAAGATTTGTATCATGTTCCCCAGATAGATCTGTTGGTAGACTCCACATCTGGGAACAAGTTGTTGTCCTTCATGGATGCCTTCTCTGGTTACAATCAGGTTCAAGTGGATCCAAAGGACCAGGAACACACTACTTTTGTTACTGATAGGGGCCTCCATTGTTACAAGGTGATGCCTTTTGGATTAAAGAATGTTGGGGCTACTTATCAGAGGTTGGTGAACAAAGCATTCGATGATCATATTGGAAGAAATATGGAAGTCTATATTGATGACATGATGGTAAAGAGTTTGGAAGAAGAATTACACTTGGCAGATCTGCAAGAGACTTTTGCCAACTTGGTGAAGGTTAATTTAAAATTGAATCCAGAAAAATGCGTTTTTCGAGTACAGTCCGGTAAGTTTTTGAGGTATGTGATAAGTGAGAAAGGGATAGAGCCTGATCCGGACCAACTTTATGCTTTACTGCAGATTGATCCTCCTCGGAATATTAAAGAAGTACAAAGATTGACAGGAAGGTTGGCTGCTTTAAATCGTTTTATTTCAAGATCTTCGGACAGATGTGCCCCGTTTTTCCAAACTTTAAAGGGTGCTAAAGACTTCAACTGGTCTCCACAATGCGACCAGGCTTTTGATGAAATAAAGAAGAATTTATATTCCCCTAAAACCCCGTTTAAACCTATTGATAGAGAAACATTGTATATATATTTAACAGTCTCCGAATGTGCTATAAGTGCGTTGCTAGTAAGAGAGGTGAACAATTATCCTCGTCCGGTGTACTACATCAGAAAAAGCCTGATGGATGCTGAAAAAAGGTTTTAAAACTCGAGAAACTAGCACTAGCTTTGGTAATTGCTGCCAGGAAAATGAGGCCCTACTTTTAGTCTCATTCTATTGTCGTCCGGACATCATTTCCCTTGAAAAATGTTCTTCAAAAGGCAGACATATCAAGCAGGATGACCAAGTGGTCAGTAGAATTGGGAGACTATGACATTGATTTTGCCCCTCGAACTGCAATCAAGGCTCAATATGTTGCTGATTTCCTAGTTGAATTTCATTCGGCCAAGAGTACTAAACAAGCTATAGGTGAAAAAACTAAGAAGCTATGGGTTTTGCAGATCGATGGTGGATCAAGTACCATGTGTTGTGGTGATGGGATATGTTTAGCAGCTGGTTTGAAGTTAGCCTTGCTTTGTGGAGCCAATAGAGTTAGGTTAATGAGTGATTTTGAGCTTCTTATCCATCACGCCCAAGGTCAATCTGAGGTAAAAAAGGATCAGTTGATTAAATATTTATTCATTCTTAAAGAGGTGGCCGTTAACTTCAAAGAGATCAGCTATGAGCACATACCTGGAACGGAGAACACACTAGCAGACTCCTTGGCAACCATAGCATACTCCGAGTCCTACCCTTGGATTCATGTGCAATAATGCCCATCCATTCAACCCAATCAGAGCAAATAATAGGAGGAAAGTTTAAATATATAAGTGGTTCAACCTAAACACTGGAGGTATCCTCTTCTTCAATACATTTCAGATGGCATTTTTCCTCCGGAAAAAGCAATAGCAAGAAAAATGAAGTATAGGGCTCGTGGTCTTTTAATCATAACAGACGTCCTTTACAAGAAGTCTTTTAATAGACCTCTCTTGCGTTGTTTGGGGATTAAAGAGTCCCAAATAGTGTTGTCCGAACTGCATGATGGTGAAGGGTCAACACATTGTGGTTATAGAGCTTTAACCCGAAGAGTTTTATTGGTCGGATACTACTGACCATCCATAATGGAAGATGCGAAGGAATTGCTAAACAAGTGTGATCCATGCCAAAGATATAGTAATGAAATTCATATCCCAGCTGTCCCTTTGGAGTCGATTTCTGAGCCAATACCTTTTGCTCGTTGGGGACTGGATCTGGTGGGACCTCTACCAATGACGTCAGGAGGGTGCAGAACTATTATTGTAGCCATTGATTATTTTTCAAAGTGGATAGAGGCAGCCTCCTTGGCAGGAACTACTTCAAAAGCTGTTATAAAATTTATCTTATCTAATATTTGTTATAGATTTAGGGTTCTACAAAAGATAACCACAGATAATGGGCCACAATTTGATAACAAGGATTCGAAGAGTTTCTGTGCTTCTAGGGGCATTCAACATTGCTTCTCTTCTCCTTTCCACCCACTTGGGAAATGGTCAGGTTGAAGTGGCAAACATGACCATTCTGTCTGGTCTCAAAAAGAATTTAGAAGGGACTGCTGTAAAGTGGCCAAGCTATCTACAAGAAGTACTATGGGCCTACCGGACTACTCTTGGAGCTGCTACACAGGAATCCCCGTTTGTCTTGGTATATGGTATGGATGTGATTGCTCTTATAGAGGCAACTCTTCCATCATACATAGTCTACATTTTTTTCCGAACAGGCTAATGAAGTGGCAATCAGAAGTAAATTGGACTTAATGAAAGAGAAAGGGGTTAAGGCTCATCTTAAATCCACCCATTATCAAGGTTTAATGAGAAGCAGGTTGGCTTCCAGAATCAGAATAAGAGATTTTAAACCGGGGGATAAAGTATTGAGAAAAGTATTCTTACATACGAAAGAAAAGCAGTTCGGCAAGCTAGCTCCAAACTGGGAAGGGCCTTATGTGGTCATTGAAAAGCTTAAGCCTGGAACATACATGCTTCAGGACAAAGATGGAAGAGTCTTGAACCACCTATGGAACATTGAACACCTTCGGATGTATCTAGAATGAAAGTTGTGTAAATATTTACTTGTTTAAAGTCCATGTAAATATTAGGGGGCATACTCTTTCCTACCCTGGTGATGCGAGGAGGTTTTAATGAGGTGTCCGAGTTTTTTTAATAAAATTTGATGCCTTCTTAAAATATTCGGAGTTGTTTGAATTACAATTTCTTTAAACCCTTCTAAGTATCTTTGACAGGTCGGATTGATCCGGTGAAGTGATGACCATTTAACATTTTTCATCAGAGAATTTAAACACTCTCATCTTGAAATACTTATAAAATAAATATGGGCTATTTAAACACCAGCCATTAAGATTGAGTGAATATGAAACAAAGCAAGAATTTGGCAAAGTAATAGTGTCCGACTAACACCGGAGGATGATATTAAAACATAAAGAGTGCCTTGGCCATCCAAGGACTTTAAGTTTAAAAAGAAAAAGCTTGACCAAACTCAAACCAGACACAATTACAAAATACCTTTGCCATCCAAGGACTTTGGTATGTCATAAAAAAATAGAAAATAGTTAAAACCTTAGGGCTAGTTTCCCTTAGATGTTCCTGCTTCATCTTGTTCCTTCTTTGGATCTTTAGGTTCATCATTGGAGCTCTCTTCGGTCCCTTCTTCCTCATCAGTGGTATCATCAAAACCACTGGAGTAGTTGTGCTTATCGCCATCTGCCATAATATGGAATGGGAGGTCTTCGAATTCCACATGTTGCCACAGAGTGCCAAGTGTCCTCTTCGGGAATGTTCGATGAAAAAGCAAGACCATGTCAGATTTAACTTCAACATACCTTTATTCTAGGGAATCTATCACCTTGTTGGTGTATGCATCGACCCTGGCCTGGATTTTCTTCTCCTACTCTTTTATCAAATCTTCCTTTTC
This sequence comes from Limnanthes douglasii subsp. nivea, assembly GCA_036936605.1. Classification (NCBI taxonomy): domain Eukaryota; kingdom Viridiplantae; phylum Streptophyta; class Magnoliopsida; order Brassicales; family Limnanthaceae; genus Limnanthes; species Limnanthes douglasii. The sequence continues at coordinate 189,774,955 of JAUPFV010000005.1, forward strand.
CTTGGTAACTTTGGACATAACACCTTCCAATGAAGTTTTGTCACTGATCAAGACTTGGATAACATTATCCTTGGTCTTCACGTCCTCCTTCAAAGCGGAGAGATCCTTCTCCAAGCCAGAACACTTGGTTTGGATTTCTATGTTAACCATCTCCGAAGTGGCCAGCCTGGTGACCAAGTCTTATTTCCCTTTCTTTAACTCCTCGAGCTCTTTCCTCAATGCTTCAACACTTTGATTGGCGTTAAGGAGATCGTTAGATAAGCTCTCTTTGTCTGCATTGAGTGTGTTGATAAGGGAAGATTGACTTCGTACTTGCCTCTCCAAGTTGAGCACTGGCTGAATATGGCCCAACAAGGAGTGAGTCACCGTGTCGTTCTCCCCTGAAACACTGAAAGACTTACCATTGAAAGTAACCATTTTTGAGGAACTTGGGGGAAGGTAGGGGCCAACAAATTCATCTTTTTCAAGGTCATCAAAGTAAAGTCCAATGTTTTTGAAGCCGCTAATGTCCACTCCATTAATATTGATATCCCCTCCGGTACCCTCTCCGGCATGGAGACCACTTGGGATTTTCTCTGCTAAAGTGGGGTCTGTTGGGTCGGCCGGAGGAAGAGACTCCGAAGGCCGGAGGGAAACTTCATCTCTCGAGGAGATTTTCTTCTTCTTGGCTGCCCTCTCTTCACTATTTACTCCCTGTTTTCGGTCCTTCTTTCCCTTCTTTCCCTTCATCTTGCTTGGAGCTTTAGCTCTAGCGGGCAAGGCAAATTTTCCATCCTTCTCCTCTGTTCTCTTGAGGATGACAGCCAGAGGAGGTGGAGTGGTCAGCTCTTCCTAATTAAGGTCTCTCCGACCTATTGTGTTCCAGAGGTGGGACCTCACCAAGTTACCTGATGTGAAGCACTTGTGAAAGGCATTTCCCCAGCGTTCAGCAGCCCATGCGTTTAATTTAACACATGTGGCTTGCCCCTCCTCCACAAAACCGAAGAACTCCTTCGACAACACTAACCAAAGAAAAGGAAAACAGTTGAGAAGCGATTTTTTTACAAAGTAAGAGAGACAAACATAATAAGATATTTACCTGAGCTCTTCCATCTGTTGGTGAGCATACTAGGGTTAACACCAACCTTGATTTTCCTCCCATTTTCCCATGCTCCGCTGATGAATAGAAATTGGGTCTTCCAATTTTTCTCTGACTCAAGCAAGTCATCCACCACCTTAAAGTTGTCTCCCATATTGAAGTGATAGAATGGAATGTGATGGTTCTTGCAGAGGCTGGCCACAGCAGCAAACTGCTCCATTGGAAGTGGAATTCCGGAGAGCCTTGACGCCATAATACAGGCGATGAGGGTGTACCAAGCATTGAGACTCAGCTGGCTTGGATAGAGTTTTATCAGGTGAAAATAACTGACAATTTCTGGATCCAAGGGAAATCTGAGCCCCCAGTTAAACAACTACGTATAAATGACTATCTCGCTGAGTTTGCAGTCCATTGGAGTCTCCGGAGTGACTGGTATCCTCACCTTTACAGATTCAGGGATCCCCCATTGTGTCCAGATCCGGCCCAACTCGGCAGTATGAGTATATACATAGTTGATATTCTGCATGGCCAACAGATACTTGACATTGACCTTATGGAAACAAATACCCACCTTTCCTTCCAGACACTTTGGCAGATCCGGATGTTTCAGACACAGTTTCTCTTTTCCTTTGCCTTTTTTATTAGTGGCAGCATCCCCAGTCTGCCCAGAAACGTCGGTCTCTAATGGAGCATCTTCTGTACTTTCCTCCATCACCTCTTCCGTCACCATGGAGGGTTTATCAGCCATTATTGGTGGGAGAGTGCTGGTGGATGGCTCAGTAGATTGTCCAGACGGTTGAGCATCAGCCTCTCTTAGGGGTCTGGTGTCCGTTAGGGGCTCACTTCCGGAGGGCTCATTATGAGAGCTAATTCTAGTAGCCTCCAGACCATAGGATTTGTCTTTTAGGACTCTGACAGATGCCCCTGATCTAGTGGCTTTATCCTTGGTCCCAGACTTAGAGGGCCCTGACTTTGGGGACTTGGGTTGAGAGATAGTTGTGTGACCCTTTATTAGACGCCCTGTCCGGCGAAGAGTAACTTTTTTCTGGGGATTCTCAGTATCTGACCCCATAGCAATGAACGGAGAGGGTCTCCTTGTACTTGATACTGCTTTCTCCCGCACAACAGAAGGCTGAGACTCCTGAAAAGAGGAGCCTAACGGAATGGGCGAGAGGCTAGTCTAAAACAAACGCTTAGGTTTGGAACTTTTGGCAGAAGATGATCCTCGATCAACTTTTGAAGATGGTGTGTCGGGCTTACTGATTGGAGAAACTGGAAGACCCTCAACAATACGCCTCTCTCGCTCAACTTTTTGCGGTTTTTCTAACTCTGAAAGATTCAGCCAACCACCTTTCACCAAAGGATTTCTCGCTGTGAACATAAACCTACACAAGAAATATTTTGAGAAGTGAAGTAAAAAGCTCTGAAATGGAGAAATGACAAAGTGATGAAGATGGTAAAACAGTGAAAAGAAGTAATTTATACTAGTAAGGCAAAAAAGTTACCAAATACCTAGGAGAAAACGAAAAGGCAAAAGTAATGATTGAAGGCGGCGCTGACGTCATAAGTATTAAATGCAAAAGTTACTTTTTGGGATTAGTGGGAGTGTCATTCTAGGAAGAAAATGAATGGTGAGACGAATCAAAATGTGACACGTGTCCCACGATCCCTAGCAGAACTCTTGAACTTCTGAGAAGTATTCAGTCCGGATAAACTCTGAGCTAAATACATAAACAGTTCGGAGAATGTTGCTAGTTCTTAAGAGGATTTTTTGGTCTTGCCAAAGGCCTTCGAAAAAACCTTAAAAATGGGCTACTGGTAAGTCCGGAAATATTCACCACTCACTGTAGAAACCGGACATGGGTAATCCAGACAATAATCACCCACTGAAGTATCCGGACAGGACAAAAGTATTAAGAACACTAAACACTTTTTGACTAAGTTAATTGCTAATCTGCTTAATAAACTAATGGGTTTTTGAATTCGACTCGATTTTATAAGTTTGACCCGAAAGCCCATATGACCCATAATTAAGGTTATGAATACCCAACTACTTTCATTAATGAGGGTAATGAACATTTAATACAACCATGCAGATTAAATGTCTCACTATAAAACACTTAAAACATTTAATACCCTTGAAATACCACAAAATATCTGACAAAATTACCCTTAGTAAAAAATAATCCTCACCAGTCAACATATTTGTTAACCACTTCACTAACCTACTTGGGTAAGAAATACCCTCATAACTCAACAAATTTATTACCACCAAGCTAAGCCCATTAGACAAACCTAATATAATCTGTTTCATCACCGACGATGAGATAAAAAAAGGCTTATTTAATATTGATAATACTAAAGCCTCGAGTTATGACGACTATAGCTCTAGTTTCTTTAAATCCTCATGGTCACTTACAAGTAAACAACCTCTGTAAAACAATCTATTACTTCTTTACTAACAATAAATCCAAACTGGAATAAAACCCGAATTTCTCCCAACTCTAAAATAGACAACCCTTCCTCCTCCTCCTCAGAATTTAGACCTATAGCTTGTTGTAATGTAATTTACAAAGTCATCTAAAATATCATCGCAAACAAGATAAAGGACAACATATCCTCTCTCATTGACTCCTCGTAATCTATCTTTATCCCCGACATAATTATCTTCAATAATAATCTTTTGTCTCAATAATTCTTCTGTGGCTACCAACATGAAAGGACCTTGGGCAGCTCTCAAAATCAATCCCCAAAAGCTTTTGATAATATTTGATGGCGCCTCGTCTTTGATGTGCTTGTCTTCATGAAATTCCTTCCTCCACTCTCCTTTAAGATCATACACATAATCCAATGTATATCTACTTCCTCTGATGTTTTAAACATTAATGGTAATTTGTTTGCCTCATTCAAAGGCAAAACAAGCCTTTTTCAGGGTGACCCGCTCTCTTCTTTCTCTTCTTTCTCTTCGTTCTCGTTATGCATCATCAAATAAAAAAAATCATGGCCCCACTAGAAATGTCACAAATCAAGGTCATAAACCTCTGTTTTGCAGATGACCTCATGATTTTTAACTGTGCTGACATCAAATCCATCAACATAATAAAAAGGGCCTTCTAGACTTTGCCTCTCCTTTGGTCTTCAACATTAACCTTAGAAATAGACAACTCTTCTTTTTGGTCAGTGATTTCTTTCATTAAAACACCACCTATATCTTAGGCTTCGAATTTGGCTTCCTCTTTGTCCGTTATATTTTTGTCCGCTTAATCACCACTCGACTCTTGTACAATGATTGAAGACCTCTATTTGAAGGAGTCAATTCCCACATAAATCATAGACCTCAAAGCATATTTATTATGCTGGGACACTTCACCTCATAAAATCACTATTTTCACGGGCCAAGTCTATTACTCTTATATGTTTATTCTACCCATTATAATCTTGAAGGAATTATCCACACAACCACTCTAACAATTTCTACGGTCTGACCCATATATGAAATATCTGGTACTAAGGTAGTTTAGACTAAAGTATCCTTACCCAACGTCTAGAATCAAGGTATGGAATTAGGTGACTGCCATTAAACACTTTTGGTCCATTCTGAATGACAAGTCTACTCCAATTTGGTATGATTCGATCTAGTTTGAGAAAGTAAATAACAAGAACCTCTGGAACCTTCCAGTTTGTTCATCCTCTAGTTGGGTGTGGAGTAAAATCATATACTTAAGACCAGATGCTGTCAAGGCTATATAAATTCGAAATTGGAAATGAAAAAATCATTTCCCTATAGTATGACCCTTGGCTCTTTTATAACTCTTTGGTGGACCGCTAGCGTAAAAGTATTATTTTTTATGCTTGTATGCACAATAATTGTAAAGTTGCGTATATTATCTCAAATGAATTTTAGAACTTGTATGCTTATATTCTTTATGGAAGCAGAGCCTACCACGTACATCTACAAGATATTGGTAAATCTATCAGTCCATTCCCGCTCTTTCAAATACGAACGACGTTAAAATATGATACATAACCAAAAAAGTAAGATATTTACAAATAATAGTACATTTCATGCCTTAGACAATTTGGTCCCGTCGGTTTTTATGCCACTTTTATTGTCTAGTTAGCGATCCAATGGAAACTCTCCACTAGAGAAAAACGCAGATTCTTTTTAGTGGGTTGTTCCATTTTAGTTGGGTTATAAAAAATTTCTATACTGTGTTTTATGGAACAACTCTGTGGAATAAATTAAAAATATTTTAGTGGGTTGTTCACTTTCCCATCTTATTTAGAAAAACTTTGCTTTCTTATTTCGATCACAGATTGGCCTACCTAGCTGCATGTGCCAGTACCTGGACCCCCTCTTCATCTGTTTAGGGCCATATGTGGCACTTCGGGTTATGTGTCTTGGTTTACCATTTTTAGATAGAGATAAATTCTAGGATCTTTACGGGCATCCCTTCGCTCGCTTCAAAGGTTTTCATTTTGTAGGCTACGGGTGCGTGCGTCTCATGTTAAACCTCCCCGTGGATGACTAGATGTTGTTAGCAGCTACCTTCAATCTCACTTATTAATAATAATGAGCATCTTCCATATTTGTAAACAATATACGTTATTATATGATATCTATCATGTCTTTATTATCTCAGGATATGTCCCGATTCTTGTGTTCTTTGTAAACCTCATTATCAGGGGAATGCCATGTAGTTTCATGTAAAAACAAATTATATTAATTTTATTCTTTGATTACCAAACAAAATCAATAATTAAAGTCACATAAAATAAGAGAGAGAAAAAGAAACTAACTTATTTTAGTTATGTATCAAAAATTAAATGCCCATTATTTATACATAAGAACAAAATCCTAATCTTTTAAGCTTAACGATAAAACTTCATATATTTATTGTACCCAATATTTTAAGTTTAAAGATAAAGTTCCATAACATAGTATTATGTTTTATAAATAATAATCACCAAATACTCATATCGCTCAAAAAAGGAAGCTCGAAATGACTTACTAATTTTAAGATTTATAGTTTGTTTATTTTCTTCTTCTTAGTCTTTTTCTTCTTATTTTTCTTATTTTTCTTCTCCTTCATTTTCATATTTTTATGTATTTTTATTTTGATGTTTATGATAATGTTTAGACATAGCTCAGTTTACATTTATATGGTTCTTGAAACCTTTCTAAATACTTTTACTATGAATTAATTATATTGTTCTATTTATTTAGTTTTGTTATTTGTTCTTTTGTATTAATATTATTTTTAATTAATTCATTTACCTACAAGTTCAACTGAGTAAATCTAGATCGCAGTTGAGACCTAAAGGTAAAAACTATTTTGGAACTATATTAATACCCCTAGCTTGAATGAGTAGTATGCTACCGTCATTTTTTTTTTCGGAGGGAACCCGCAGCCGCTACTCAGAGTGCAATGAGTGCGCACAGGGTAAACCCTCAGTCTGACGCGATAGCCTGCAAACCAACGCCAGAAGGTAAACCACACAAGGTGACAGGCTCAGCCGAGAAAGCGTATGCAGAGGGACTCGAACTCATGACCTTTTGGTCACAAGCATGCCTTACTAACCAACTCGAATATATGGATAGGTTAGAAAATAAGTAAAATCTAGAGAACATTATACATAAAATTCTCGAATCCTCAAGAAAAGAATGAATGAAGCGCAATTGTTTTTGGAGGTTTTGATTCAAGGTCAAAGGACTTGTTTAAAAACATAGAATTTCAAGTTAGTCAGATACATTCCATGATAACCATAAAAACTCAAAGAACTTATCCTAGTAAAATAGAGAACAATCTGAAACTAATGAATGCCATTACATTGAGAAATGTTCACGGCTGAATGTATATAGACAAATAAAAAACAAACGAAAGAACTCAACCCTTCAATGTACAAACACAAGATCTTAATGGAGATCATTTATCAATTGCGGCTGAATCCGTCCATACAAGAATTGGTAATAAAAGAGATGTTGAAATTATTAGATGTCTATATTCCATACCATAATTCAGACAACACTTTGGTAAGTCTAGTACGAGTTATCCTCAAGAAAGGAGTAACGATTATGATCACGAACGATAAAAATGAGTTGATACAAATAAGAATGGTCATGGGATAAAAATTGTATGTTGACTATATGGGATCGAACGTTGCAACACACAATAATCATTTCCTAGTTTTATTCAGTGATAAATTGTTGAAACGATTAACTGATACCATCTTTTAATCTCTCTTAATGGATATTTGAGTACAATCAAATTTTCATCCGACCGGACGACCAAGGGAATACACACTCTACTTGTCCATACATAAGTTTTGTATATCAGAGAATACCATCTTGTAATATCTCTCTACATGAAGAAATTGAAATCTCACTCCTGAAAAAAAGAATTCTAAGGTGAACGTACACCGCATGAAACCGTATTTTGAAGGGGTTTACGAAGACGATTAGATATCAATTCATATCTGAGTTCACAACTAGAAATCTAAAAAATTGAGTTATTGACTTAAAATTAACTACTGATTTGGAGACAACCCAATGTGAGTATTTCTATTTGTTTATTTTAACTTCTTAGAAGTTTTTTTAAAACAATAGAAGATAAATGAAAATAATAATAATAATTCACCGCGACAATGATCTTTATGACTGGGGCAAAGTTGAGACATGTTCTAATTTTTTAAAACCATTTCCCTTCGCTTATGAGAAGTTATGGTGATCGTGATCACCATGTTTTCAAATTATTAACAAAAATATTTTATTTAGGAGAATTTATGGTGATGACAATTATAGTTGTATAAAAAAATTAAACTTCGAATAGGCGAACTGAAGATGATCACAATGAACTGGTTAGATATGTTACTTAAAAATATTTATTTTTACCCCTGTCTGTAATATTCTCACATTTTGATTTATTTGTCGTTAACCGTTTTTATTCTCATTTGTTATAATTAATCTATGGAGAGAATGGATTCAAAATAAATCAACCCCAACTTTTTTTTGACAAAACAACAAATTAGTATTTCAAGAATGAATATCATGTACCATTGTTTCATATTCTTTTCTTCTTGGTTTTTAAAGTTTGTATTTGGGAAAATATTAATTCTTAAGTGTGGGGTATATGGGTCAAAGTGTTTAGCCTAAAAGAATATCACAAATACAAGATGTTATAATTACTAAATATTATATATTGTATTTTTTTTATCAATCTGAATATTATATATTGTATAGTTTAAGACTTGATAAAAATTATATTTAACATGGTGAATAGATAATTAGATATAACCACAAATAATTTCTTTTCATACCTTTAGAAGATTGAAAAAATAATTTATTTTAAAGTAATTATCGTAAATGAAACAAAACATTTGTAAAATAAAAATAAAATAATGAGATTATCACAATCTTTTTATCGAGTAGTCGGATCTCATATTTAATCAACATATAAATTCACGTAAAAAGAGAAGATATTTGTGTTAATTATCTATAGTTTCGCTAAGCTAAACGGGAATTAAAGCTACTCTCAACCAGCTGTGCACTCTAGCTACCGTGGAACCATCCCGAATTATAAGGAGGTTGAATTTTTTGAGTTGGTGGCTAGCTTCCATTAACCATTTTTAATTATGGCCTTTAAAATATGAATTCGTTTCTTCTAGGTTCTCAAATCGGTGGGTTGTTCCCAGTGGTCAACTAAATTTGATGTTTTATTTCACAATTTTAAATAAAACCTCGCATATCCCAAATATTTATCTCATACCATTCTTAGGGAGACTCTTTTCTTATATATCATTGTGTCCGATCATACCATTAGTGCAGGGTTTATATGGGATAAGGGGATGTCAAGAATATTACAGTCTTTATTTCAAGGAACCTCACCGACATGATTTGTGATCAACGACAGCCAATCAGTAACTGTTGAAATGGAGAGTCTGCTAGGGTTCTCAAGCACAAGAAGCATCATCACTACACTTCAACTACAAATGAAACTCGTGAATGTCGTCCTGACCAGTGGATCTCTCCATTGTCAAGATCCGGTCAAGTATTGGGCACAAGCCCAACAGACACGTCCATGGAATCCAATTGAGCCTTATCACACGTAAAGAAATTTGTGTGACGTTGTTGGTCTTGTTTCACACATACACAACATTTAAAGAATGTAACAAGCTGTACTAAATGACTAATAGGTTCCTATAACAATAAAAGATTCGATACAGTTGTACTAACTACCTATATAAGGTAGTACTATGTTACATCTTGTAATCGACAAATAAGGAATACAAATGCTGAAATATAACTCTCTCAAAATAGCAACACAGCCTCCATATTTCACTTGGTATCAACGTCATTCAAGCATTAAATGGCTAATGTTGAATCTCCTTTCCTAAGAAGTGACTCACTTGGACCTGTTCTTCCAAGCAGTTTCTCGAGCAGTACCAAAAATCTGCACCTGCACACAGTGAACAACAACAACCACAACATTAGACTTGGTTGGAATAACTATCTATTGTGGAAGACTATGGTTCTACCTATGGTAAAGGGAAATAAATTAGGAGGATTCATCACAGGAGATAAACTCTCTCCTATCAGGTTTGTCACTGACTCTCAAGGAAATGTTATAGAAAATCCTGAATATGAGGACTAGATTGCTAAGGAAAGCTTCTTCTGGGTTGGCTTTACCCCACTATGAGCCCTGAAGTAGCTTCTCACTTTATGGAGAAATATACCTCAAAGGATCTTCGGGAGGCTCTTAGCAAACTATCTGGCTCACAAACAAGAGCCAAAATCACATATTTTAAATCTGAGTTTCAAAGAACTTGTAAAGGTAACACTACCATGTTTGAATATTCGAACAAAATAAAGTCCATTTCTGATAATCTAATGTTTGCTGGATGTGGTGTTTCTATGGATGACTTAATTACTCAAGTCCTTGCTGGTTTGGACTCAGAGTACACCCTTGTTATGGTTAGTCTGACAAACAAAAAAGATCTGAGTTGGTTAGATCTGCAAACAAGTCTGCTCACATTTGAGAGCAGACTTGAGCAACTACTGAATATTCAAAATAATGTCTAATATAAGTCTAGCTTATGTCAATTTCACTCAAAAGAAAAATCTCAAACAATAAAAAAAACAACAATTCAAGAGGTTTCTATGGTGGATCTAGAGGATATAGTAGAAGCTATAAAGGCAAGTCTATCTATACAAATAGTAGAAGAGGAAGGAGCAACTACTACACAGGAAGAAGAGGCCAATTTTCTCTGAAACAAACTAACCTGCCAGATTTGTAACAGGTATGGCCACTCTGCTCCACTCTGCTACTATAGAAATGATCCCTCTGTCATGGAAAACACACCAATATAGAAAGTGAAAGGTGAAGTAGAACAAACATCTTATGTTGCTACACAAGATATTACAGGTGATAGTACCTGGTTTGCTCACAGTGGTGCTAGCCACCGTGTCATAGGAAATTCTAGTTTACGAACTCAGAAATCTCAGTATACAGGTAATAAGGGTGTGTTGGTTGGCAGTGGTCAAAGATTACCCATAAAACATATTGGCTATTCTAATCTATACTCAAATACTAAAAGACCTATCTCTCTTACAAATATCATACATGTTCCCTCTATTAACAAGAATCTATTGTCTGTTCACTCATTTAAAACCGTTGTATTCCTTATAAACAGGCTTCCTACCATTGTTTTGTCTAATAAGTAATTCTATTTCACAAAACACCTAACTATCTCATCCTAAAGACTTTTGGGTGTGCTTCATATCCTTGTCTAAGGCCATACCAATCTCATAAGTTTTAGTTTCACTCCACTAAGTGTGTGTTCCTTTGATATAGTCAATATCACAAGGGTTACATCTGTTTGAGTCCTAATGGTAGAATCTATGTGTCTAGTAGTTGTGTTCGATGGGAATGAATTCCCATTTTTACGAGGTTTCTCTAGTATTCCACAGTCAAACTCCTTTCCACTTTACTCACTAAACTCCTGGCTTCCTAGTCTGCCTAACATTCTTGTGACTAATGGCGATCTATTAGCTTCACTAACTCAGTCTAGTGTCTCCCCTGAACAGAAAATCTCTATCTCTTCTGGCTCTTCACAAGGTAAAACTCCCTCTCATACTACACACATTCCTGAGAGCTACCTTACACGTTGAACTCACACTCATCATACTAGCACCACAGAAAATAGTTCACCCTCAGCCTTTTCTAATACTGTGTCTCCTAATCCTATTCACCTAAACACTGGACCTTCCACTACACTTAATCCTACCACTTCTCACTCCATAAATACTTTTCACTCACTAAATACTACCTTGTCCATTCAGTTACCACTACCTTCTCCTGATCATACACAACACTTGCCTACCTCACTTAAAACCGACACTATGCAGACTAGGTCACACGATGACACCCTAAAACATCAGACTCGATATGTTGGTTCTTTGACTACTACCAATCTTTTGACTCTTGAACCTACAAGATACTCAGATGCTGTGTCTAGTCCTAACTGTGTTGCTGCAATGGACAGTGAATAAAAATCTCTCATAAACAATAACATATGGTCACTGGTTCCATGGTTTCCTAAACTAAATGTGGTCGGCTGCAAGTGGGCCTTCAAACTAAAACATAACATGGATGGGTCAGTTCAAAGATACAAAGAAAGACTGGTGGCCAAATGGTTTCATCAAACCCATGGCATAGATTTCTCAGAGACCTTCAGTCCTGTTATCAAACCTTCCACGGTAAGGTTGGTGTTGGCTCTTGCTGTTTCAAAAGAATGGGAGGTGCGTCAACTAGATATAAATAATTCTTTTCTTAATGGATATATCAATGAAGATATATATAATACAACATGAGGGTTTCATGGACTCTGTGTATCCCACACATGTGTGTAAGCTCCACAAAGCCATGTATGGCCAAAAGCAGACTCCAAGAGCCTGATATTCTAGATTCCGGGAAACTCTACTCAGCTGAGAGTTTCACAACTCTAAAGCTGATTGCTCTCTATTTTACTATGTTTCTGAGTCTATTATAGTACTAATACTGGTCTATATAGATGATATTTTGGTTACAGGGACACAAACAGAGGGCTTGACTCAATTTATTCACAGACTGAATGCCATATTCTCTCTAAAGAACATGGGGTCACTTCATCTATTCCTGGGAATATAGGTTCCTCGTGACTCCACTGGCATATACTTAACTCAACATCAATATATTGTTAACTTACTTGCTTATTAGGGTTTGTCCATGTCCAAGCCATGCCCTACGCCTATGGCTGTTGGTGTTCATCTTTCCATTGCATCTAAATCTCCACTTGCAGACCCTACACCATGCAGAAGCCTGTTAGGCGCACTCCAGTACCTCACTCACACGAGGCCTCATACTGACTTTGTTGTTAATAAGCTAAGCCAATACTAACAAATCCCCACTAATACTCATTAGAAATGTTTAAAATGGGTCTTAGGATACTTATCTGGCTCCAGATGGCTTGGACTTCACATCAGACCTTGTTGTCACCTTCAACTTCACGAGTTTTCTGATGCAGACTGGGCATCATTTCCTAATGATATGTGCAGTGTTGGCGCCTGCTGTGTATACCTTGGTGAGTAATTAATTTCATGGTCTTCTATGAAGCAAAATATCGTTGCTCGCTCCTCCAATGAGTCTGAGTATCGTGCTCTTACAAATCTGTCATCTGAACTAATTTGGTTGCGTTCCATTCTTTCTGAAATCAAGCTCGGTGTTGCACTATCGTTTGTCATCTGGTGTGACAACTTTGGTGCAAGTTCTCTAGCCTCCAATCCCGTCTTCCACGCTCGAACAAAATACATTAAATTCGACGTGCACTTCATTCGCGACCAGGTCTCCAAAGAGCTCTTCAAATTTGTTATGTCCCTTCTTATGATCAACTAGCTGATTATCTTACCAAACCTCTAACACATGCACGATTCTTATTTCTTTGTGACAAACTCAGCCTCACAGATTCAACCCTTCATTTGCAGGTGGATGTCAAGAATATTACAGTCTCTATCTCAATGAAACTCACTGGTGACGAGATTTTTTATTAACGATAGTCAATCAGAATTGTTGAAGTGGAGAGGTCTGCTCCCTTGGACTGTCGGTGTGGTGAACGACTGACACTTGTGATATTTCTTTTAAGCCCATCTCCACCCTGTTAGCAGCCCTCAAGGCTTCTATCTCAGTTTTCAATCTATCTCGCTTTTCAATCATATATTCATCATTTTCTCCCACCACTTCTGCCGAAGTTGGTGGCAGTGCCTGCTCGTCCGGATTCATCCGAACTAGTTTTTTTTATAGTTTCGAATGCTAGATTCAGGCACCTTCTCCTCCCACTGTGGTCGCCAATTTGGTGTGGATTATTTTCGACTGAGGGTAATTTGGTCAGGTGTTTTGTGGTGTTTCAAAGGTATTTAATGTTTGAGTGTTTTGTAGTGAGAGATTTAAGCTGCCTGGTTGTATTAAATTTCATTACCCTCATTAATGAAAGTGGTTGGGTATTTATACCCTTAATTATGGGTCATATGGGCTTTTGGATCAAAATTATGAAACTGGGTCGAATTCAAAAACCCATTAGTTTATTAAGCAGATTAGCAATTAGTTTAGTCAAAAGGTGATTAGTTTTAGTACTTTTGTCGAGTTCGGATGGTTCAGTGGATGAATTTTGTCCGAATTGTCCCTATCCGATTTCTACAGTGAGTGGTGAAAATTTCCGGACCCATCAAACAAGATCTTCATCGACCCTGAAACCAGGTACCTTCCGGTGGATAAGTCAGGGTTGACCTTGGAGCCATTAACATATACGTCTATTCTTCTATAGTCATTAAAAGGTCCACGAAATATCTAAATAAGCTTAATATCTCTAGTTGCTTCACACATTAGTCAGCAAAATTGAGACTTTGATTTTCGTTGTTAGCTTCAGTCTACCATCAAAGTACAGGCTTGGTGCGACTTATTTACTGATTTCTAGGTCGAGCGACCTATGCCTACCTCTAACAACCTTGGCCGAATTGAGCTTTCCGAACCGACGGGGTCCAGTAGTTTGGGCAGCGGTCAAAGGTCTAACTTATTTCCCTCTTTTGTAAGCAACTATACGAGGTAATTAAATTTGGTTTTCGTGCATCTAACAATGAGGCCGAAATGAAGCTGTGATCACAAGACTACGACTATAAAGCGTATGTGGTACCTGTCCAGTGATACTTTTGATTGACTCCAAAGTTTTGATCAACCATTCTTTTAGTCACAAGAAGTTAAGGAAAATACTTATACCAAAATATCAGCTGAGTGTTACGGCAACAAGGTTCACTCTTAAACCATGTACAATATGAGAAAGTTCTTCATGCATCGCATAAAAGGATATGTGCATTGGCTAATAAGAGATATACTGACCATACTCTGTGGATCCCAACTCAAGAAAAACCCTTTATTGACCTCAATTTTGAGAGAAGAGACCTACTCTAGATAGGTAGGTCCTCATCCGTGTATATCTCCTGGAATACTACTGCACTCTTTTTCATAATAGTTATGATTCCTAAGTCCCAAATGGGATATTACATGTGGATAATTTAGTTTTAGGAAAGTATATCTGCATAAGGGTCCAAATTCATTGGTCTTTCATTTTATTTATAAATATAAGTCTATTTTTATGTAATAGATATGATTTTTAGATAATAAATCTTAGCCGCTTTTTGGAGGTTATTTTTTTTTTCTCTTTTTGTTTCTTAACATGGTATCAGAATCTCAAGTAATTTGATCGGGGAAGCATAGAGATTCTCATATTTCGTAGATCTACCACGAATGAAGTCGGTTGAACACAAACCGGATAGAAAAGATAAGTATTGTCGTGAACGTATTAATTGATAATATTGCAAGAAATTAATTGGTAAAAATAATTGGAGAGAATTAATTTCTATTCTGATTCAGAATAGAAAAAATGTTTGTCGTAAAAGCTGCATTGATTTTTTTGATTTGGATTTTGATTGTGAATTCAGTTGGATTTTGGTTTTATTTTGGATCGGCTTTTGTATAGTTTCCAATTTGTTCTCTTGTGTTTCGATTGGATTTGTGTTGGAAATTTTGATCTATTTTTCGTCAGAATAAATACAGTTTTTGGTTTTCGGATCTGCTGTGTGCAGCCCCAGTCAAACGGTCTGATAGATGGCAAACGGTGTCCGTATTTGTTGAATTTTGGAGAGCGTGCTCACGACCTCCAATCCTTCAATCTGACTAGTTGGATTATGATTAGATGTTAGAAATCGCTCCTCGAGCAGTGCATCAAGTTTGTTGTTTGGTATTTGGACTTGGTATTTGAATTTAGTTTGGTATTTGGACTTGGTGTTTGGATTAAGTTTGGTATTTGGACCTGATTTTGGATTTGGATTTGAATTGAGTATTTGATTTGATTTCGCTGGACCATTAAGATTTTGAATTTGGACTTGGTTTGATTAAGATTTTGACTTGATTTTGATTTGATTAACGATGGTGGATCGTATTGCGAATATGATAGGAAAAAATGATTTTTTACATTCTACCAGTAATAAACTGAATAAGAACTTTATTATGTGTATATTTGGATACCATTCAGGTATGTCTTTGTCTTCCACTTTAGGTATTGATTCATTATTGTAGATTTTGGATTTGGGTATGCCTCATCATATGTCACCTCACATGTCAAACTTTGTTTCGTTGTCTTATGTTTCACCCATATCTGTTTTGTCTGCTAGTGCTACACCAATATCAGTAGAGGGTATTGGCTATATTTTTACCCCTCATATATCGTTATCTGATGTTTACTATGTTCCCACCCTTGCTTTGAATCATGTTTCTGTTAGCCAATTGTGTAAATTTTGTTATTGCGTCTTGTTTTCTGATTCTTTTTGTATTATACAAAATCAACAAACTCATCGAGTGATTGGGATAGGTCGTAAAATAGGGGAACTCTATGTTTTAGAGAAACTCAAAGTAAGAGATGTGGATGTATATGGTGTTGAAACATATCTGAATGATATTGTTGCCTCTGGTGTTGATTTGTCTTCGTTTCGTTTAAATCCTTCATCGTCTGAGTTTTATCGTTGGTATTCTCGTCCAAGACATGTATCTGCATCGCATTTAAAAATTTTAGTCTCTACATGTGCTTTAGGTCACTTAAACACTTGTAATATCTCGGATTGTAGTGGTCACTTAACGGAAGTGTTACTTCTTATATTACTCTGTTTGATATTATTAATTCTGATGTCTGGGTCCATCTCCTGTCTCCATAAATGGTGGTTCGTCCTACTGTGTTTCTTTTATTGATTATTATACTCGATATACTTGGGATTACCTTATGAAACAAAGATAAGATTTCCTTAGAATTTATTGAGAATTTTGGGCACTTGTTCAGACTTAACATTCCGTTGAATTAAAACCCTTCAGGTGTGACTTAGAGGGTGAATATACATCCAATAATTTTACTCAGTTACTTGCATCTGATGGTACCATACACTAGTCTTCTTGCACTGACACCCCTCAACAAAATGGTGTTGCAGAAAGAAAACATCGTCACCTTGTTGAGACTGTTGCTTTAATATACTGATGTTACTACTATTTTTTGGGAGAAGCAGTTCATACTGTTGTATATGTGATTAATCGAATTCCACTACTGATAATGCAGGGATATATTTCTTTCAAAAGTTATACGGAAGATCATATTTCCTTACGAGTGTTTGGATGTACGTATTTTGTCCTTCGTCCTCATGTAGAACGCAATAAATTGGGTCGTAAATCCGCACTATGTATTTTCTTGGGTTATGGTGTTAGAAAGAAATGTTCTCATTTTTTTGAGAAACTTTATGTCTCTCGACATGTTAAATTTCTTGAGCATATCCCGTTTTATTCGATTCCAGATAAATAACATGATATAACAAGTACCAAACTTCAGACAATTAATCATTTTGTAAATAATAGCGACATACCCATTGATATTGATGTGTCAGCTCGTGAGACATCAACTACAACTGATACTACTTCTGCTTCATCAATGCCTGAGTCAGCTCGCTCTTTTAGTGAACCACCAGCTCCACCACTCAAATGATCCACTCATACAAGTAAGTCTACCAAACTACCATATTTTGCGTATTCTTCTTACTCGGCTCCTTTCATATCTTTTATAGCAAACATACATGATTTATATGAACCTTAGTCGTTTAAAGAAGTTGTTTTTTATTCTCATTGGCAAAATGTAATAGTCGAAGAGCTTATCGCTCTTTATCAGACTCATACATGGGATATAATTAAACCTCCATCCCATAAGCATATAATCAGATCTCGATGGGTTTTTAAAATTAAAACAAACTATAGTATGGATTCTGATGAGATATTTTCCCTAGTAGCAAAAATGACGACATATGGTACTCTTATTGCAGTTTCATCCGTTCGCCGGTGGAAGATCTTCCAACTAGATGTCAAAAATGATTTTTTGAATGGTTATCTTCATGAGGAGGTTTACATGACTCCTCCTCCAGGTGTTTCTCAACAAGTGAAGTTTGTCGACTTAGGAAAGCTTTAGATGGTCTCAAAAAAGCTCATCGTGCTTGGTTTGAAAAAGTCTCTATGGTTATTACTTCACTTGGTTTTCTTGCTAGCAATCATGATTCAACCTTGTTTATCAGTTGTACGAGTGTAGGAAGAATTATTTTATCCTTGTATGTAGATGATATGATCATTACAGGTGATGATATTGATGGTATTGACGCACTAAAACGTGATTTGGCATCGATTTGCAATAAAGAACTTGGGACTATTGCGTTATTTTTTAGGCATTGAGGTGGCTCACTCCCCAAAAGGTTATATTCTCTCCCAGAAAAAATATATATCTGATTTATTTGAGCAAGCGTGACTTTTTTATAATAGGATGGTAGATACACCTCTTGAAACCAATGCTTGGTATTCTCCGACTGATGGTGTTCCTTTGTCACACCCAACGCTATATCGAACTCTCGTGGGGAGCTTGGTTTATCTTACAATTACTCGACTAGATGTAGTTTATGCTATTTATGTGGTTAGTCAGTTTGTTCCTGCTCATACATCCGTCCATTGGGGAGCTGTTCTTCAAATATTGAGATATCTTGGCGGAACTCAGTTCGAGAGCATTTTGTTTCCTTCGACCTCTTCATTTGAACTGCATGCCTATAGCGATCCTGATTGGGATAGTGATTCTTATGACTGGATATATACTAATGGTTTCTGTATTTTCCATGGAGATTCATTAATCTCATGGAAAATTAAGAAACAAGAATTTGTCTCAAGATTGTCTACTGAAGCTGAGTATCGTGCTATGGTTGTGACCACATGTGAGATTGTTTGGTTACGATGACTTCTTGCAGATATGGGGGTTAATGTTACTAAACCTACTATCTAACATTGTGATAACAAAAGAGCCATGCAAATAGCAAAGAATTCTATTTTTCATGAGAGGATGAAGCACATTGAAATAGATTGTCATTTCACTCGGCATCATATTCAGATTTGCACTATCTCACTTCCATATGTTCCATTAGCTTTGTAGGTTGCTGATATTTTCACAAAGGCTCAGTCAATAACGCAGTTTCATTTTCTTCTTGACAAACTCTCAATGCTTATTACTGTTGCATCGTGAGTTTGAGAGAGGCTGTTAGAGATATAAGGGCCCAAGCCCATTAGCCTGTTATTTTATCTATAAATATAAGTCTGTTCTATGTAATACATACACTTTTTAGATAATAAACCATAACGGCTTCTTGAAGGCGACCTTTTTATTTTCTCTTTATTTCTTAACACCAAGGACCAATAGTTGAGAAAGATTAATCCCAATTGAGACGGTCTTTACCCGATTTTGGAAAGACACACATAGATGTGCTAATGTCGAGGTTAATCCAATAAAACACCCTCGAAACGTCGATTGTCTCAAAATTTGAATTTTTAAATTTTATTAGTTTATGTTCAACATGTACAAATATTTTAGTATGGTTTTGTAATATTTAGTTTTCAGGTGATTCTTTCATTTTTCAACCTGATGGCGCAAAAAAACATTTTAAGGAATTATCTATGTGCACACCTTTAATAAAATCCTAGTAATCATTCTTTGTCTTTTTAGCAATAAGTCAAACGATCAGCATGGTAGAGATGTTATTGGTACTTACTCTGGGATGATGGTAAGGGTTTTACACCCGATTCACAACCTTGGAAAAATTATATCGGGGATATTTCACAACCTTGGAAAAATTGCATATCGGCAGATAATCTCGAACAAATTCGTCCTCGGGCCAGTGACCTCGGGCAGGGTTACTCATAACCAGTGGCCTAAATTTGAGATGTCCTTGGACAGCCAAACTATTCATAGTCAATTAGATATTATTTAAAAAAAAAATAGAAAATCGTTTTGATAATATTTTACACCGTCTATCGTCGAGACTGATTACATCAGTTAGGAAGTGTTTGTCCATATCAACAAATATGTTCAAATTTTGTTCAGACTAATGGAATTGGTTCAACAAAATGATAACTAGGATGTTAAGCTAGTTTGGAAGAAAAATGGTATTGAGATAGGAAGATGACAACTGAGGGATAATTTAGAGTATGGTAATTGTATTGTCGGATGTACGCATAAATGGATGATCAAAATGGATGGGATAAGGGAAGAGTAGTTTATTATTATATGGATCAAGCACGATGGTAGGTGATTTATCTTAGAATCCTCACGTGGGGGTTATCTACATGGTTCTTTAACTCGTAAGTCACTTTGTAAAAGTTTGCAGCTCGGTTGGGAAGCCAAATGCACATCGATTCTCGACTCGGAAGTATAGTGCACATTGATGTTTGGTTCACAAGCCTAATGCATATTAGTGTCCGACTCTGAAGACTAGTGCACATTGGTACTCGACTTGGAACCCTAGTGCACATTTTGATTTCTAGTACATAAATAAAAATAGTAAAAGTTTAGAAAACTCAGTTTTGCTAAATTGAGTTCGTGCTGATGTTAGTCGAGGCCGAGCTGAATTGAGTCGAGGCCTTGTTGAACTGATCTGAGGTCGTGCTGAACTGAGTCATAGTCAGGTTGAACTCAGCTAAGGCCGGGCCAAATTAAGACGTAGTGGTAATGAGGGTTTGGATAGTTTGGATATATATACAAGCCATAACAAGTAGCACAATAGGTTAAAAATCACCACAAGGGTTTCAGATTTGTCGTAAGGGTAAACTTTATATAAAGGTAGAGTTCGCGAGTTTGAGAGGAATGATAAATTAAAATGTAAGATAATACTTGGTGAAGAGATCATGCGGAATATATTGAGAGGATATCTATTTTTTATCTCAATAAGAATAATTGTAACAGGTTCTCAAGAGGTTCAGAATGTCTGAAGCCAAAGAGGTTGGAACTTCTATTGGTGGTAATTTCAAACTAAGTACCACTCACACACAAAGAGAAGTAAAAGATAAGAATTCCATACATGAGATACATTGTACAAATATCATTGGAAGTATTATGTATGCAATGATATGTGAAAGACCTGATTATGCACTCTCTATTAGTATTTTTAGTAAATTTATGTCAAATCCGGAGAAGCCTCACTAGTAATCCATTAAGTGGATCATAAGATACTGGAAGGAATAGATCAAGATTTTCTGAACACGAGTGACATGTAAATACTTGAAGTATTATGCATGCAATGATATGTACAAAACCTGATTATGCCCACACTATTAGTATTTTTAGTAAATTCATGTCAAATCCAAAGAAACCTCACTAGTAATCCATTAAATAGATCATAAGATACTTGAAAGGCTAAGCTGAAGTTGGATTGCATTATAATCAAAATTGCAGAGACGTCTATTAAAATGTAAGAAATAAGATTTTCTGAACACGAGTGACATGTAAATAATTGTGACGAGAGACATGATAAGTATCTTTCGATATCCATTAGTAGTCAAATGGGTATGGAAAATACGTACGTATGTATTTTTTTAATTTGAAAAAAGAAAAACGCAAACCCAATAAAACACACTCGTGAAGAAATAAATCCTATATTCTATAGTTTGGTGGGATATTTCACCACGATCAGGCACCTGAGTAACAACATCACCAATAATCTCATAATCAACCCTAAATTATTGATGCTCCTTTTCGGTCATTTGTTCATGCGAATCAACTAACTGACCAAAGTACTGGTCTAAAAATTGTTCTCTCTTCAACATTTACCAGAGGAACGTCAAAGTGGACTACTTTAGCACCCTTCCCTCGTGGTAAACATCACTAGGTAAAAATAAGAAAACCATATCAGTTAAAATTGACCAATGGGCTGCATGCCCTATTTCAACTATCACCCAACGATTAGGCATGCGTGTTTTGGTTTTGAATAAATATTCATACACTTCGACAAACGAACTCCATGGTGCAAACCCCCATCGCCCAACTTAGGTTATTTGGTATTGGAAATATAAATTTTCTCTTATTATTGTATTATCACCATAGCAAATTTACAAATACTTAAGAGAGAGACCGACGAGTTACTCATCTACAAAATCACTTGCAATCATCGACTACCTGGGTAGTCTGATTCTTAGAAAAGAGAAAATAACGAATACTGGATCTCTAAAAGAAAGAGTAAACCTGAAAACTGGAAATGGTGTAGACGACAATAAGGCTTGATTTGATTTAAATCTGAGCCATCAGATCAAAGTACAATCAACGAACGCGCCCTGTCACTAGGTCAACATTAACATATGGGTTATATCGGCATCAACGACATGTGTCAGAACCTTTTTGTTTTGACACGACCATGTCATATTCTTGCTTTCTCTTATATCATAATCACTCAACCATCCGCTTTACTTGGTCATGTTTGTTTTTATTTATACTCCTTCAACCAATTGTTTTTCAATAAATACATCAAGGACAAGGGGGACTTCTGATAAAGAATATATTCTACACGTAGTATATACGCCTCTTATGCTTACGAGGTACACTCATACTAAGTGACATAAATAGAGGAAAATCCTCTAAGGAAGAGGACAATACACATAAGGCAAGGGCAATAAAGATAAATGCAACAACGAAGGTGACGAGTAATACGAAGATGAAGCGTATAATGAAGTGTATACGTGCAAGAGGTGGCAAATGATTACTACTAAAAATAGATCATAAATGAAACGAGGGTAACAATTGATATGAGCCGACAAAAACAAACCAACATAGATGAGGACCATGACGGGTACAAGAGGTGAACAAACCAAACACTCGAACGATTGTCATGAGACAACGTATGTTGACATAACGATGAGTAATGTTTTTGAAAATATCAAACAACATTTAGTGTAGTTTGACACGTGAAAAATGTGTAACCGATAATGGAAAGAGAAAATAGTTTGCACACACTAAAAAACTGGTATCAGAGCCATAAAATGTCTTATTCGCCGAAAAAAATCGGAACCACAACCGGCTTAAACACCGAATTTCCAACGAAAATTTGGAGCCTCAACATAGGCTTAAACGTCGAATTCGCTGTGATTGATGAGATAACGTTTAAGGTGGAGTGTTGAAGTATAAAATTCATCCCATAAAAAACCCTAATCTCACATCAATAAGATCCAAAATAAGTGAGTTTATATAATTCTGGTTCAACTTGAACTAACAAGAGGTCTTTGGGGTATAAATTTGTGCGGGCCCGTGAAGCCCAAAACGGATAATATATCTGGCTAGTTGTGCGAGGTCTTGTTCCGCATTTTACACCCAGTAACCCATAGTAAAGAAAATATTCATATTCTAACCTCATTGCTGCTATGGTGCTTGCTTTTATCTCCGGCCTTTGAGTTTGGTGATAATCCTTGTCTCACCTCGAGAAATCCACAACCGGACACCAAGGATCACCACCTTTCCATGGAGATTGGTTTCTTCAGACGATTAGTGCACCAATATTTCTGTCACACACCAACAACATCTACAAGTAGTTCAACGGTCGGAGGAGTTTCTAGTACTGTTTGACCAATATTCAACGATATATGGCACTAAGAAGTAAAGTCCACGTGGGAGGAAATGCTGGTATTGTACTAAACAATTTAAAAAACAAACATTGGCTAGTGGGAATTTAATGGTAACTTGCGACGACATTTAAGTAAAGATACTTACCGAGTATGTTCCATGAACTCTAGTTAGAAGCTCTGTATTGTCAACGTTTCGAATCTTAGTTTCTGTTCACATACATAAACGAGTGTTTCCAACTTTTTCTGAAATCTGGTAGGTTGTGCACCACCTTAGGATTTTGTACATAAAAAATAATGAAATAAGCTCACTAACGTTACCATGAAAATTTGTTAACATTGTTTAGAGGTTTTTTCTATTAGTCCAGCCTTATGTTATTTTCTATTGGTTCTTTAAGGAAATTCGTGGGAATCTGCGTGGAATTTTGTAGGAAACATTACCATTCTCACTTCTCTAAAAACACGCTTAGATTACTTATTATTTTTATTTAACGTGGATCACTAGTTTAACTTACATGAATAGCTTTTATTTCGTATTTAAAGTTCAAGCTACTAAATAAATTAATAGAAGTCTTTTGATTTTCCAGTAACTTCTATATCTTCTCTATTTTTTAATTATTTTTTTCATTAAAAAATGTTGTCTTCTACACTAACAAAATGGTATCACAACCCTCTTCTTAAGGGATTTGTGAGGTTAAAATGGAAAAAAAATTCAATTGATGCACCACCATTATTCGATGGAGATATTTATCAAATATGAACAGCTTCTATGGAGACTTACTTGGAAGCTTTGGATCTTTGGGAAGAAGTATAAGAGAATTATAAAATCCCTCAACTTCCAACAAATCCTACTATGTCACAAATCAAAGCACAAACGAAAAAAGAAGACTAGAAAATCAAAGGCAAAAGCTTTCATATTTGCAGTTGTATCCCATATGATATTCACACGAATAATATCTCTCAAAACTGATGTGTGTCAGAATATTTAGGGTGGTTTATCGGGACACGTGTAAGTGGTGTCAGGCTAGCAAGTACAACAGGTGTAGAGAGAGAAAGTAAGCAAAATCAAGTACTAATCATTAGAAGGTCCCTTTTTGGGGGACAAACTCTTTCCTTATATAGTGACGGTTGTACCCATGGTCACATGCCACACTTACTCTAATTGCATGTTACCCCCTTTAGTTGTACTTTTGTTACATATTTTTTACTTTACTTTTAAGTCCATGCATATAATTACATTAGAATTTAGACCTTGTATTTCAATTGTTGTTTTATGCCCTTATCAGTAGCCCCCTAGTTTTGCGGAGAGCCGAGCAAAAGCTAATTGTGTGCAGAATGCTGGTTCGACGACTTTCCCTTCGATTCGGTTGTGTCGAACGTCAGGTCAGAATCCCACTATTGATGCAATTTTTTACCGAGTTAGATTTTACTGGTGGTGAAATGTCGCTGCTAGGGTTGGAATCCTATCAAGCGATGATAAATGTCGATGCTAAGATCGACAACATTATTGGTCTGATTATCACAGATGACGAAATACCGCTGACAGGGTCGGAATCCTATCAAGCGATGACATTTGTTGATGCTGAGATCAACAACATTATTGGTCTGATTATCACTGATGATGAAATGTCGCTGCCAGGGTCGACATCCTGTCAAACGACGATAAACGTCGATGCTGAGATAAACAACAATACTGGTCGGATTATTACTGTGGTTAAGGTCGATTCCATGTTAGATGTCGATGCTGAGGTCGACATACAGTTGTTGATGGTTCAACATCGAGTATTTACCGATTCGTCGATGCTGTGATCTTCATACTAGTTTTAATCGTTTTCACTTAAGTACCGAAATTTTGCGAACTAGTTTGGAACACTTTAATGGGCTTGGAATCGGGTTTAACTTTCTCGAGGCCCACCGAGCCCCATATCCTGATTGGTTCCTTCTTCCTGTCCACGTGTCCTCTCTTAACTGATCGGTGATTTTCTTCTCATCATTAATTACCTCTGCGCATGTTGAAATCGTACCCCTCTAGGTCTGCTGTAGTCATTGGTTTGACACGTATCACGTAGTGATTGGGTCGTACTTGAACCCGTATTTTGGTTAAGCGACTCTTGAAATTCCCAAGGCTCTTTTCGATTGCGCTTCTCCATGGAGCGGATTTTTACCACACTTGCTTCCTCTATAAATTGTTCTTGTTTTCATTTTCACTTTCACTGAGTAACTTCTACAGAGATAAGCTCTGGCCAATTCACATTTCTAGAGAGAGAAGATCCCAAGTTTATGAGAAAACCTCTGTCCCACAAGAAACCGACGAAGAAATCCGACGCTCTTCGAAAGCCAATCTTTCGCTTTGTCGACTACTTGCAGATCACACAGAGGTCGGAAGAATACCGAGCAGCTGGGTTGATCCACAGAGGCGTTGTTTCACCAGCATACTCAGAGCCTCTAATTTCTCCCAGACCTGATAACACAAGTCCGTCGAAACGTTCTTCCTACAAGGATCTTTCGCCCTTTCAAAAAGCGTCTTCATCGAAGCCCCCTGCTGCTCACGCTTCTCACAAAATATCCAATACCGAAAATCTTCCCTCGCCATCTCAGCCTCGGAATCTCAACAGTCGTCCGAAGACCACATTTCTGACTATGGGTGACTTCAGTTCCTCCTCTACGCCTCCTCGTGAGTATGTCCAACTTACTCACTAAACACCATGGAATAAAAACGATTCACAATACTACGACAACTGCCAAGAGAGGTGTTCTGACAGACGAGGAAAGAAAGAAATAAAAGAAGGCTTCGTCGAACGTCGAGGCTAAAGGTCGTGGCCATATCCGAACTCACAGCAGCTCAAGTGTTGTTCTTGCTACCCCTTCTCCTCGGGACCTGATGTCTGCCGACAAACATCCGCTTGCAGGATAGACGATTACCGTTGCTACGCCTCCAATTTCTAAATCTTCCTCAAAGCCAGCGTCGGCTGATGTTAAGGGGAATAACACTGACCGGCCTGCCAAGAAACCTTCGCACAAGTCTTCAAAACCTGAAGTGGTGATAAAAATCGGTGATGACGTGCCTAAAATGGTTGTCCTTAAGCCTCATCCCAAAACCGTTCCAGTGGAAAAGTCTGCAGAGAAAGACTCCAGGTCGGTAAAATCTAGGACCAAGGACAGCCGACCTTCACATACTTCCAAATCCGCTGCTTCGACTGGACCCGTCATCGCGCCTGCTGCCGACCCTGAGATTATATCGGTCGATGCTGAGGATGTCGATCCTAATCAGTCGACAGGTGACCCTTCTGTAATCTTGATTGATGGCATCGAAAGGGAACCGCTGCCACCAGGAACGGCCAACGCCGTGATTGGGTACCACATTCGGCTAACCAACGATCAGATCCTCTCTCTATTCAATGGTAAATACATGTACTACTCGCCTAACAAAGAGGAAGAGTTAAAAAGGATCTGGGGAATTCCGTCATGCATCAAGGTTCGGTTTTCTCAGCCTGGAGAAACCCCTTTACACATCCGAGGTCAGGAGATAGTCTTCTTCACCGAACTTTTTAATTGGGGTTTAAGACTTCCATCGACCCCGACATTGTCAGGTACTTCGAGATCCTCAGATTGTGTCCGACTGAACTGACCCCAAATGCTTGATACACATTGATGTCAACCATAATGGCCTCTTGGCTGTCGGGGATCCCTCTTTCGATGGAGCAATACGTAGGGATATCCAGCCTCTCAAAATTCGGGAAACTCCCCCTTTTCTATCCATCCCTCGTCAACCCCAAGAAAATATTGAACAACTTATTAGAAGCTGACAGATCATGGAAGTATAAATTCGTCTTTGTCAGTGGAGCTTGGGAAAACGGTCGACCTTACAGCCAAGAAAATCGTAGGCGTCTCACCCTTAAATGGGTTCCCGAAGGTATTCATAAGCACGAACTGTTATATGTTTTTTACTATATTTCTCTTTTACTTAGAAGTTATCCTTTAGTTTGCAAGGTTACCATCCAGCAGCTGCAGAAGGCACACCTCGATAAGGCCTATACAATCTTCGCCCAGCTTCGATATTTTGCGAGAAAGAATTGGGGTCAGAAATTTCGCCAGTGCTTCAAGAAAACCAACCTGATCAACAACAACCTTTGGCGATGTTCGGACAGTATCCTGAGTTCTGAAGAATTGCGGCCCCCTCCTGAAGTGGTTGATTTTGTCAAGAGGCTTACGGCTCCGGATTGCGAAGTGTTCTTACCTAAGCAGGACCGTGCTTCAAGCAAGCGCGTGAAATCCGAGGAGTTGTCCGATACCGAGGGTGAGCAGGGTATCGCTGTGGACCAACCTACTGAAGTTCTCCCTTCCGAACCAGAAGCTGCTGTCGTTCTTCGTGACCGGGCTATAAGTAGCGACAAATCTCCTGCTACTGTCCCGGGGAGGAAAAAAGACTGTGGCGAGAAACGGAAAAGGATTCTTCGGCCGAGGAAGAAAACAAGTCTTCTTTAGCCAAGAAATTCAAAAGGAAAGTCGTTTCCCAAGAGGTAACTGTCGACCCTTCCCACGAGCAAACCACCATACCCTTGATGTTTGAACATTTCGAGGGTACGAAATTTTCCGCTACCGTTGGTTGTCTCGAGACGAAGAAAAACTCAGAGGACCCTTCCCACGAGCAAACCACCATACCCTTGATGTTCTTGCTAACTTTCTACAGGCGCTGCTTGTTCCTATAGCTCAAAAAGAGAGGGAGGTATTGAAGCTTCATAGGGAACTTGCTGAACTCACGAGGAGCATCTCGACCTAAGCTAAAGAGTCACATAAATTGGCCGATCTCGTTAGGGAACGAGCCGACGCTGCTGAGGCTGAAGTCAAATCGTTTGGGGTGAAAGAAAAGGAATGGGAGAAAACCTTCTCCGAAATCAAGGAAAACCGTACCAAGGCCATTGGAGAACTTGGTGCCCAGAAAATTCAGAACGAATTTCTTCGACGGCGGTCGAAGACGATGGCCAAAGAAGTTCAGAGGCTCCAAACAGCTCTTGATCAAAGCAAGGAGGAGAACCATGCTTTTGGAGTTAAGTGCAAAAAGGTCATGGACCAACAAGTTGCTGATGCGAGGGCTGGTTATGTCCTGAATTTCCATGCCTTGTGGCCTCAGATGCCACTTGGGTCGATGTGGCTTGATGTTCCAGAGGAAGATCGCCCTGAAGGCGTCGACACTTCTCACCATGTCATCGAAGAATCCGAACCTTCTGACGACTTCTCTGATGCTTGATTTTATTAGTTCGAATTTTGTGTTATTTTTCCTTCACCTCCAGTTTATTTGGTGACTAAATTTTTGTTTTTGTGAACCGAACTACTCATATCCGATGCCTATTTTCGTTTAATGTCAACCGTACCGTTTATGTTAGATGCTTTTTTTCATTGGAAGTGATCGATTTCCGATGCAAATTGTTTAAATGTGTTTAGTTACATCTTGAAATTTTAGATCAACTTGAAAGTTGAAAAACCATTTTTAATAGGTTCGATATTTGTAGATCAACTTAAAAGTTGAAAAACCCTTTTAACAGGTTCAACATTTGTAGATCTAACAGTTTGAAAACCCTTTTAACAGGTTCGACATTTGTAGATCAACTTAAAAGTTGAAAAACCCTTTTAACGGGTTCGACATTTGTTGATCAACTTAAAAGTTGAAAAACCCTTTTAACAGGTTCGACATTTCTAGATCAACTTAAAAGTTGAAAAAACCTTTTTAACAGGTTCGACATTTGTAGATCAACTTAAAAGTTGAAAGACCCTTTTAACAGGTTCGACATTTGTTGATCAACTTAAAATTTGAAAGACCTTTTTGACATGTCAGACATTTGCAAACTTATTTTTAGGCTCTGAATATTTACTATAAAATGGTCAGTTTAAGTAGACACCTTATTAAAACCTCCCCGCGCCACCAGGGTAGGAAATAGTGTGCCCCCGACTAAAGTTTTCGATTACACTTCAACAACTAAAAGTTACAAATCATTCTAGATACAATTAGAGGTGCTCGATATTCCACGGGAGACGTAGGGGCCGATCGTATCTGTCTTTTAAACGATAAGTTCCTGATTTTATCTTCTTCGTTACTTGGTATGGTCCTTCCCAATATGGTGCTAACTTTCCGAGCTGTTTATCTTTAGTGTGGAGAAAAACCTTTCGTAAAACTATATCCCCGACTTTGAAATATATCCTTCGAATTTTCGAAGCGTACTTGCTTCTCATTCGGTTTTGGTATTATAGAGAGCTGAGATGGGCCCTTGCTCGTTTCTCTTCTATCAAATCTAGAGCCAAAGCTCTATTTTCATCGTTACTGCTTTCTTCGTAATGATCAACCCTGAAGGAGGGGAACACGGTTTCTGCTGGTACGAGCGCATTCATTTCATACACCAATGCGTAAGGTGATTCTTGCGTCGCTGTTCTAGGTGTCGTTCGGTATGACCATAGTACCTGCCCATTGGCCCGAGGGTGGAATGGAGCTGAAAAATACTGTTGTATGTTATGATTAGCACATAATTCCCTCATCTCATTGTTGTCGAACTGAGGTCCATTGTCCATGGTTATCTTCTGAGGAACACCGTACGTACAGCAAATGTTTACGATATGAACTTTACCACATCTTTGGCTCGGGCACCCGACATTGGAAAAGTAATCCACCGCTACCATAATAGTCTGCCTTCCTCCAGATGCTAGTGGAAGTGGTCCCACCAAATCTATTCCCCATCTATCGAACGGTAACCCCTCGGAAATAGATTCTAAGGGGACTGCTGGAGTGTAGATCGAATTTGCAAAACTTTGACAAGTGTTGCATCTTTTGACCAATTCTTTAGCATCTACCGATAATGTAGGCCAATAAAAACCCGACAAAAGGAATCTCCTGATTAATGTCTTGAAACCACAATGCGCCGATCATTCTCCGTCGTGTAACTCAGATAAGGTCATTTGTGATTCTTCGTGACTCAAACATCTTAGGAGAGGTCTGCTTGCAGATCTGTTGTAAAGGACATTTCCCAAAACCATATAGCCTCGTGCCTTGTTCCAAACACTCTTTGCCAAACATTTGTCATCGGGCAACACTTCTTCGGTTAAGAATTTTATAATATTACTCCTCAAATCAGAACTTGAAACCGTCGAGATTTGGCAGGCTACCTCTGGTCGATTCTCCAGATTTTTCCTCTTAAGAATTGATGGATGCTCTTGCGTTAAAATTAATGGGTACTCTCCTGAATATACCATTGTGGCCAACGAGTCTGAAATTGTGTTGTCTTCCCTTCGGACGTGTTCAAAAGTTACCTTTTTGAATGACGATGCCAGGATTCTTACAACCATTAAATATTGCACCAGCTGTTCTTTCCTTTCCTCTGATTGTACAGTAGCATGATTAATCAACAGCTGTGAATCACTGATCAACTGAACATTTTTTCCCCATAATTTTGTGCCAATCTCAGTCCTGCCAACGCGGCTTCATGCTCTGCTTTGTTGTTCGAGGCTTTAAAACCGAAACAGATTTCCTGATGCATCGAGACTCTTGAAGGTGTAGAAATTTAAACGCCGCCCCCACATCCGATGATACTGGAGCCTCCATCCGTTCTAACTATCCACTCGTCCGCGTTAACCTCTGTTTCCTCCGGTATTTCCTCGGGTCTACCTGAATGAAATTCCACTAGGAAGTCTGTTAACGCTTCTCCCTTGATAGCCGTTCTTGGTTCAAAGTCGATATCAGAATCCCCCAGTTCTACCGACCATTTCGTCATTCGGCCAGAAATATCGGGCCGTTGTAAAATACTTTTGAGAGGAAATACGGTTCAAACTTTTATAGAATGTCCTTGGAAGTACGGTCGCATTTTTCAGGCAGCTGTTACCAACACTAGGGCCAACGTCTCGAGCTTTAAGTACCACTTTTCAGCGTCTAGTAAGGTTTTACTTACATAATAAACCGGCTTAGGGATTTTATCCTCATCTCGAACCAACTCTGCACTGACCGTGTGTTCCGAAACTGCTATATAAAGAAAAAATATTTCCCGGGGTGATGGCTTTGTTAACAATGTTGAGGACGACAAATAATTCTTGATGCCGACGAACGCTTCGGTACATTCAGGAGTCGAGCAAAAATTCTTGGCATTCCTCAGGATTTGAAAAAATGGTATGCATTTGTCCGACGATCGCGAGATAAATCTGTTCAAAACCGCTAAACGTCCGGTTAAAATCTATACCTCTTTAACATTTCTTGGAGGCGCCATGGTGTTCAAAGCATTTAGCTGAGCTGGATCTGCTTCTATTCCCTTCTCGCTAATCATGAACCCTAAAAAATTTCCGAACCGAACTCCGAAAGAACATTTCTCTTGGTTCAACTTGAAATTCACCTTCCCAATATTCCTGAATGTTTCTTCAAGGTCTGCAAAATGGCTCTCGTCGGTTATGCTTTTAACCAACATATCATCAATGTAGACCTCTACATTTCGCCCGACTTTCTCCTGGAACACTTTATTCATAAGCCTTTGATAGGTGGCCCCCGCGTTTTTCAGACCAAACAACATGAGTTTGTAGTAATACAAGCCCCTTCCTGTGATAAACGTAGTGCTTTCTTGGTCTTTGGGGTCCATCTTTATCTGGTTATACCCTGCATAAGCATCCATGAAAGATAATATCTTATTTCCTGATGTCGAGTCTACCAACTGATCAATCCCCAGCATGAGAAAAGGATCCTTGGGGCAAGCTCTGTTAATGTCTGTGAAATCTATGCACATTCTCTATTTTCTATTTTTCTTTTTTACCAGAACCGGATTAGTTGTCCATTGCGGGTATCGGGACTCCCGAATATGCCATACCCTAATCAATATTTCGACTTCTGATATGATCGCTTCTGCCTTTTCTTGAGGAAATGCTCCGCGTTTCTGTGTTACGGGTCAAACATTTGGGTTTATGGACAACTAGTGGTAGATGACGTTTTCAGGGACCCTGTTACATATTCTGAACACCAAGCGAAAAGATGTAACTTCTGCTTGAGAAAATCAATCAATTTCTTTCGGAACCAAGGGGACAAGTTTACCCCAATCTTCAATACCTTTCCTTTGGAAAATTCATAAATCTCACAGCTTTCATCTGTGAGAAAAAAACCCGGGGTCTCCCTAAGATCATCTGCAGGCTCTGATCCATGGGCCAACCCCGCTAATTGCTAATGTCTTGCATCGCCATTTCCTTATCCACTTTTCCCACCAAGGTTGTCCGATAACATTCCCTTGCGGTCTTCTGACTGCTTCTGACAACTCCTACGTTATTTCCAATCACATACTTCAGGCACTGGTGAACTGTAAAGGTTACAGCATGCATCCGTGATAACCAAGGGCGACCGAAAATTGCGCTGTGTGATGTAGGTGCATCGACAACGATGAATAAAACCGTCAGATCTTTCTTGAATGGTCCTCTCCCAAGCTGAACTACTCCTTCGAATTCTCCTACAACTTCTGTCGATGCCCTTGTAAAACCAATTATTGTTCTGACTTCATAATTATTGGTTTATTCCTAAACCCTGAAAAAGTTGATAACAAAATAATGTTCGCTGAACTGCCGGTATCCACCAAAATACTTCGCACCTCCTCCCCTGCGATAACCACGCCTATTACGATTGCATCTTCATGAGGGCCTGCCACGTCTCTCATGTCATCATCATCAAAGCACAAGATAGGAGAAGGATTCTGATACAGATGAGGCAAAGTCCTCGCTTCTAACTGAGTTGTTAAATTCACTATGTGCCTCTTCCGCGAAGAATTGGTAATACCTGCCATTGAGTCGCCTCCGAAAATAGTCAGAGATTCGAAAAATTTACACAGATCTCTTACCTTTTCTCGTGCTGGTTGCAACCCTTCCTCAATTACTCCAATCAAATTTCTATTTTTGTCCGGATCTAGGTACTCAGTGGATACGTCGAAAGAATCACTGACCTTAGAAATTGCCAAAGAAACTTCCTGCTTAGGTGCTGCTACGATTTGCTTAGCCGCTCCGCCTTGCTGAGCTTGCCTTTTTCACATATTCAAGAAATTTTCCACTGTCAATTTGCGCTTGGACTTCCTTCTTGAGCGCAATACACTCCTTGATATCATAACACACATCATCATGATACCTACAAAAGTGGTTGTTCCGTCCTTCACGGGGGGTACCAATGGGAAACGGCTTCCGAAAATGTACGTTCTTCCGCGACTTGTCGAAGATAGTCGCAACACATTCAGTTAAGTCAGCAAAGAAATCAGGTCAAACCCATTTGTTTGACATGGGTTGGTAATTATTCCCTTGATAATTACTTCCTTGGTAGCCGTTTCGCGCTCTGTGTGTTTGAATTCCCGATCCTTTCGCGTATGCTGCAAGAGCTACGGTACTTATCGGTTGCGGCTGAGAGATTGAACTTGTCTTTGAGACTTTTTGATTCGTAACCACCGAAGCTTGGTTTGCTTGCTGTATCTGTGCTGCTAATTCTGAGGCTTCGGTTTCCTCAATGAGGATATGCTTTTCGACTTGGGCTAACAAAGCTGAGAAAGTAAAGGCTTGCTTTTACCAGTTAAGGCCATACCTTTATAGAAATAGTCTAAATCTGTTGTTGCATCTATAAAATGTCGAATCTCTTAGAGTTTGTCTAACCTTCTGTCGGCAATTGACTATTGTGTCGCCGTTTGCTCTGAAATTTTTGCTACCGACGAATTGTTGTCTGAACATCATCCAGAACATATCAAAGTTCTTGATGCATCCATGCGGCAATTGATTATACCACTTCGACGCTCGGTATTTAAATGTCATTGAAAAGGCTCGACAAATGAGTTTATCGTCATTGTCGAAACTCAAATTAAATTTTTTGAAGGCCTCCAGATGATTATCTGAGTCTTTCTTTTCGTCATACTTCTCAAGCTTAGAAATGTCGAAACGTTTCGGGAGGTTTCTTGACAAAATCTCATTTGATAATGGAGATGACCTCCAGTTATCCCCGATGTTGAAGGTCCCTCCTCTTAAGCCTTCTGTTGGACTTGTGAACAACCCTACATCGAGTGGGTTGGCAAATTTACTCCCCATTCTGTAACCCTGTGATTGGCTTACTGACGGAAGCTGAAATTGAGGACCGACCACCTGCTCTCTGTTGAAAGTAACTGTTCTGATGTTTTCAGCTGATGTGGGTGTTATTTTGTCGATGCTCACTCCCTAAGGTTCGACCATTTTAGCCCTTGACGATTTTCGCCTCATGAGCTCCCTAAGCTGATGTGGGTGTTGTAATTATTATATAGTCCAAAATTTTAAATATTACTTATGTTATTATCACATTTTGAATATTATTAATATGTTTTTAGATCTAATACAAACCAAAACTATATCTTATCATGTTAAAATATTACAAATTCTATGGTTATAATTTTAATATTACATTTTGAATTTTATTATTGTGATTTGGTTTTGAATATTACAAGTGTTATATATTATTTTTTAAACCAAAATCATATTTTATCATGCAAAAATATTACAAGTTATATTGTTATAATTTTAATATTACATTTTGAATTTTATTATTGTGATTTGGTTTTAAATATTACAAGTGTTATTTACTATTTTTAAGTTATATTGTTATAATTTTAATATGACATTTTGAATTTTATTATTGTGATTAAGTTTTAAATATTACAAGTGTTATTTATTATTTTTAAGTTATATTGTTATAATTTTAATATTACATTTTGAATTTTATTATTGTGATTTGGTTTTAAATATTACAAGTGTTATTTATTATTTTTAAGTTATATTGTTATAATTTTAATATTACATTTTGAATATTATTATTGTGATTTGGTTTTAAATATTACAAATGTTATTTATTATTTTTTAAACTAAAATCATATTTTATTTAAATATCCAATAAAATACTAATCGAAACTAATTAATATCGCAAATAATAAAAACTAAATTTAGACTAATACCAACTAATACAACTAATAACAAGCAATAACAACTAACAACAACTAATAAAATTAGAACTAAAAGAACTAATTTAAATTACTATAACAATTAAATAACTTGATAAATTTTACGAAGCTCTTAATTGAGCTACCCAACGTTATTTAAGTGTTTTTATCAAATAGAAACAATGTGCGAAAAAAATCAAACAATTCCGAAAGTAGGACTATATGTAAAATAAGAAATTTGAGTTTTCTAGAATATTTAGAACAAGAGGAGACCCAATTTGTTTTTTTTAAAAAACGAAAAAAAATATTTCCGGACCATCCGGACGTAATCTCCGGACGCCCGGACCAGAAATTCGGACCATCCGGAGATGGTCCGGACTTTTGATTTTTTTTTTTAACTGTTGAAAACCAAAATTGAACCAACCCTTTAAAAAAAATTAATTCAAAATTTTTAACTATTAATCACCATGTTAGGCATTCAAGTAGTTTCCCAAGACTTGGTAAGTGAGAGGGTGTGTTTGTGCCTCCTTTTATATAGATTGAGACTTTCATCTTCAATGGTAACTATCGATGTGGGATTCTTTTATACAAAACTTCTCTTCAATGGTAGTAACTATAGATGTGGGATTCTTTTAAACAAAACTCCAAATCTATAGTTACCATTGAAGATGAGTTTTGTTTAAAAGAACCCCACATCGATAGTTACCATTGAAGATGAAAGTGTCAATCTATATAAAAGAATCCCAGATAATATAAGATTATCCACATTGTCAATGATCATATATTATTTAATTATTGATTATTCGACTTTGATATTTTATTATTTTTTATGATTGGTTTTAATATTAAACCTTTAATTATTAAAGACATACTACTAGACAAAAAAACTTAAAAATATATATTTCCTAAATTAATCTCTTATAATTTAAAACAATTTTGTTTGTTAATTACAATGAGATAAATAATTTATTAATCGCGGATTTATTACGACATAATATTTAAAATACATTAGTTTTAGCAAGTTTTTAATAATTTTTTATTTCGATTCCGAATCGGTTCTAAACAATATACAAATCACCTAATAATTTAAAATTAGAATACAATTATATGTCTAATAGGTATATATTATTTAATATGTACATAATATTAAATATAACATCTTAAATATCTAGTATGTTCAAACAATATACAAATCATTTTACAATTATATTGTTTACAATATCTTGTTTAAGACAATCAAATTTTTATTTTTATAATTTTACAATTATTGAAAGTTGTAATCGAAATACATGTACTTATTTTATTTAATATCTACATAATATTAAATAAAATATCTTAAATACATAAATATAAATATATAATCAAACGTATCAAAATCAAATTACAATTATTTTTTTAGAATGTAATTGATGATTATAAAATTTCGATTAAAATGATAACGTATTTAAATTAAAATACATGAAATAGAATAATTAACTCGTGTATATGGTACATATCTCAATTATTGAAAATAGATTCAATTAACACTTACAAATTAATTTTAAATAACATTATAAAATATTCTGATAAACGGTTCTTAAATGGTTTGGCTGATGGTTTGAACTGATAAACGGTTCTTAAATGGTTCGTTTGGTGGTTTGAACTGACGGTTTAACTGTGAAACTGGCCCATTAAGACTGCAAACCGGCAGGACCGCCAGACCGTCAGGACCGCATAAGGAGCAACCCGGCAGAACCGCAACCCGCCAGAACCGCAACCCGTGGTTCTGATTTAAACGGTGCGGTTCGCGGTTCAACCCGTTTGCCATTGCTATTTATCTGTATCTTCTGCAAGTGACCGAACATCTACCACTCCATATCAGGTCTAGTCTATCCTGACAGTAAGATCATGACTTTAGAACGTATTTAATGCGTACTACATCTGTACACCCGGACGACATTAGGAAGCTCTGGAACCCACGCCAAAAAGTAGCACGTCACTACTGGAAAAACGTATTTTGACATATTTAATGAAATTTGGGACAGTCTAGACAACAAATTTGCAACGTATCGTATTGTTTACTTGAATAAACTGTGTTATTGAAATGGGTTAGCAACAAATGTGTTTTGAGATTATTATTTTTAAAATTTTAAATTAAATGATTAAAGATTTTGCGATACAATGAACCGTTGTAAATAATTTATTTAACCGTTCAAGTTTGATCCAAACCTATTATCAAATTTTTATATCCACCAAAATCTTACCTAAAGTTTACGCAATTTTTAATCCCCTAATATTACCTAATTTTGGTTATGAAACTAAAATCAGTCCAAATTATCTCTCCCAAAATGTTTGTAGTTTTAGGAAATATTTTTTGTCCCATAATATATGTCGTTCTCGTTTATCGATGAAAATTTAAATATTATTTATAATCAATTACTCCTATTTTTTATGGGAAGTAATTATTCCGTTTAATAATTGGTAGTGGCTCAAATTAAATTTCTCCTAATTGATTATAAATAATAGGAGAAATTGAACTAAGACCAATTAAATTTCATCTCTTTTCTACTTTTTATGAAAAAGAGAAGCAATTATTACATTCCTTAATATCTGTGCATAACCTTAAAACAAGGAATATTTAGAAGAGAGGGAGTATTTTTCAAATCTTTTGATAACTTTGATCACTTTTACTTTTCGCCTCCGCCCAAATCCGATTTAGTGTCATTCTTCCTAATCACATTTATTTCTTGCTCTCTTCCATTCCGCTAGAGTAATGGGTGGTGTTTTTAACAAACTTTTCAAAATGTAAAACATTTTTAGTCTGGTTATAAAATAATTTTTTTTTATTGCTTATAAAGCTAAAAAATAGCCGATCGGAAAGAGGAAAAATAGCAGATCAGAAAGAGGAATGCAGAGGTTAGAGAAAAAGTTCAGTTCACATGGACCGCGTTAAAAAAAAGACCAAACACTTCATCATAATTGGTGAGATATATTATTTTATAATTTCTTTTTCTAATTTAGGATTAGAATTAGGCTTAAGGTTTTTGGATTTAAAGGTCTTAAATTTATCGCAATGTTTCATTTAAAACAAATTTTTAAATTTTTAATTGTTCTTTCATTGTTATTGAAGCTTATTCTCTATCTATATATATATATATATATATATATATATATATATATATATATATATATATATATATATATATATATATATATATATATATATATATATTAATTACTGACAAAATTTATATTATAGATAATATATATATATATATATATATATATTTTTGTCAAGTAATTAATGAGCGGTGGTGTTTTTTTATTTAGTAGCTAATTGATAAATCAAAAGCGGTCTATTTGTCTTTCTATGAAATTATCAAATTTAATAAATTTTGAGGGACGATCTTTACTGGATTAATTTCGGTCACAAAATTATAACGAACTCTAGTTTTTTCTCTTAAAAGAATTTCTCAAAATATGCTTACGTTTTTTTTACTAAGGCTAACCGTATTCTCTAACTATCCCCAAACCAAATCAGTTCTCATTTCTTCGTTCCTCTCTCTCACTAAAACTCCAAAACACAAAAATCACAAAAACTATATTTCGGCTAAAAAAAAGTTCTACAACAACTTCGTACTACTCTAATCTACCTAGAAAGGGGAAAGAGTAAGAACCTCTTTTAATTACTTTTTTGGTTATATTTAGTTTTTGTATGGTTTTGGTAGATTTATGATATTTAGGGTGCTAAAATAGGTAATGCATTTTTATTTAGGTGTTGGTAGTTGTATATTGATGTTAGAAAGATGGATTTGCGTTTGAATCGAGGTTTTAGGATTGGATTCGAAATCTGGTTTTAGGTTTTCTCGATTTTGTTCTTGAGCCCCTCCGGGTGAGAACATGTCAAAACCGACGGGGTAATCTATTTTTTTTCCAGATTTTGTCTGGACCCCGCCGGGTAAGGCTGGGTAGCCCTAGCGGGGACGTTGTTTTTTTATTTGCACGTTTGATATGATCCCCGTCGGGTCAATTTATCCTCACCCGTGGTGATCTAGTTGAATATACGGTTTAATGCGACATTTAATTTATTTTTTTGCACGTACGAGGTATCTGGACCTAAGAAAGAGAAGAAAAATAAATTGGCAAGGCGTGAACGAGAATAAGTTTATCCGCCGAAAAAAGGTGGTGGTAGTAGTAGTACTAGTAGGCCGAAGGGCGATCAAACCGAACATGGTGAGCGCACAATGCATACGGAACGCTCTGTAAGACATAAAAGATATGGTGCCACGAGGGTGCATGGTTTACATCCATCACCTCTACGAGATGTCCGTAGAGAAGGTCGTGGGCTTATAGACTCTGAGGAGAATGATGTAGATGTTCCCGAGCAATCACCTCCACAAGAGGTCCGTAACCAAGGCCGTCCAACTAATCTGGAGGGATGGAGGGCCCTCCGGGTTAGAACATGTCAAAACCGATGGGGTAGGCTTTTTTTTCAGATTTTATCTGGACCCCGCCGGGTGAGGCTGGGTAACCCCAACAGGGACGCTGTTTTTTTTATTTTCACGTTTGATATGGTCCCCGCTAGGTCAACCCAGCCTCACCATTTGGGGACCTAATTGATTATATAGTTTAGTATGACATTTAACTTTTTTTTTTGCAAGCACGAGGTACCTGGACCTGAGAAAGAGAAGGAAAATAAATTAGCAAGACGTGAACATGAATAAGTTTGTCCGCTGAAAAAAGGTGGTGGTAGTGGTAGTAGGCCGAAGGGCGATCAAATCGAACATGGTGAGCACAGAGTGCATACAGAACGCTCTGTAAGACATAAAAAATATGGTGCAACGAGGGTGTGTGGTTTACAATCATCACCTCTACGAGAGGTCTGTACCGAAGGTCGTGGGCTTCTAGAATCTGAGGAGGAGGATGATGCGGATGTTCCCGAGCCATCACCTCCACGAGAGGTCCGTAGCCAAGGCCGTCCAACTGATCTGGAGGGATGGAGGGCCATTTTCTTAGCGTAGAACAATATTATATTGTTCTCTGACTATATGCAACACGAGGCATACTTTACATTCTTGTACGACGTAAGTTTTTTAATTTAGAACTTAATTAAATCTTTTTTTACTAACTATATTTTTTGCGGTATATCGATATTTGTTTCTTTGTTTCAGTCCCATTCTGGCGTCATGGTCTAGTCAAAATACAGGCTATTCGGTGAATGGGACCTTAGCAAACAACTAAAGGTAAAGGCAACATTAGAAGGGGCTCTGTTATGGCCACTTATGCACCACCTACAAAAATTCAACTCGCACCCACAGTTGGACGAGGTGTTCATTGAGAGCTAGCACCAGGAGATGAACACCTTCCAGTTCTTATTCGGCGAGATGACCATCACGCTTGAAAATGTGTCTGTGATTACCGGCCTCCTGATCGAGTTGAGAATTATCGACGCTTTTAGGACCGATTCAATATATCAGACATATGTATGATATGCCTCGTTGTTGGGAGTTTTGGCGGAAGACGTGCAAAATGATATGGAGGCGCAAGATGGGAGTCAGTTCCGCCTTCGATGGCTAATGGAGACGTTTTTCGGGGACACATATTTGGATTCCAACGCCGCGTTTACTACGGATATGTAGAAACAAGCCGCTCGAGCATACATCATGTTTTTTCTCGGATGTACCATATTCACGAACACTAGCCAAAAAAAACATCCAATGCGATTTTCTCCATTTTCTCGAGCACTTGGAGAAGCTTGATGAGTACGCATGGGGTACTTGCGCATTAGTATGGCTGTACAAGATCTTGGGAGGCATTCCAAAGCACTCATTGAAGAGCTTAGTTGGATTTTCAGCATTGTTTGAGTATTGGGTGTATGATCACTTCCTTATATTCTTGGTGGCGGGGAATAGTGGTTACAACCCAATCGATCTGAAGATGCTGGCGTGGTTGCCTTAAAAGCTTACCGAAGCACTTATGCAAGGCAAACACTATTGAGCGGTACCCGCAATGGCCATCGGATTTAACGTCGGTGATGGATGATACGAAAGGTCTAACATAGATGGGGAATTGATTTAAGTATCCTTCAGGATGAACCAAACTTGCCTTAACAAGCATCGTAGAACTTGACCTAAAATTGACAATTCTACTAAAAATCATCGTCCCACTTGCTTGCGTTAGAATAACGCTACCTTTCTTTGAGCGGGGGAACTTTCCCTACTACGTTTTAGAAACGGTATTTCTTTCCTTTTTACGTGATTTTTCGGTCAAAGGTTTCATCATTTCTCCCAATTATGGGAGCTAGCTTTTCTGAATCTAGCGCATACTCCTGGAAACTTTTGTCGCATTTAGTTGATGATTCGGTTGCGGTAATAGACAACTTACGTTTGGAAGGTGGACGATTGCGCGCGTTTTGCTTGACCAATGGCTCTAATAGGGAAGTTGTTTGGGGATGGATGACGGCGAAATATTTTTTATAAGTGTGCTCTTTGCGTGTTTCGTCATTGGAGGCCATGGTATCATATACAAGTTTACCGATTTTTGGATTTCTATTGCTCGTTCATCGTGAGATTAGCATAGACAAGAATGTCTAACCTCTTCCAATATTCGTGAAATAAATTTAGAGGCACCTCTAAGCCGTTGGCAACAAATTTGTAGATATCGTGCGTGTAAGGCATACCATTTTTAGTCCGTATCACAAAAATGTAAATGATCTCGTCCGCCATTCTCATGTTGCGACCACCTTCTACCTCTTCGGAAAACAAGTTCCAAAGTATAGTGGGAGACATTGTTTTTGGGCTTACTATACACAATGTTTGCAAATTGGTGAAGCGCTAACAAGCGGCTCTTTTCAAATGACCCCTTGATGTCCCCGTGTTGCATTTTGATCAAGGTATGCAACTTCAACCTAAAATACTCGAAGTTACCTTTTTTCGTACTAATGAAACACTTGAGGCTCGAATGAGCGCTCTCCAAAATTCATCCACTTGTTAGTTCTCCACGTGACAAACTTATCACCGTACGACCCTAACCAACTTTTAGTATACTTAATTGCTTTCAGATACTCTTTGAAGTCATGGTACAAGTCTGAACTAGTCGTTGAAGGCTAATTCCATTTCCTACAACATCATTTGATTCCACACTTTCAAGAAGACGTTATACACTTTATTTTCTTTGATGATTTTTTTTCGTTTTCCCTAGGACGTTCATGTGAATGTATCGTCGACACAACATGTGTGTTGCGTTCATAGTTTAACGTCTCTAGTTCACCCAACAAGCATTGGAATTGCGACCGACCGTCTTTCTCGATCTTGCGGTGTTTTAGTTGAGCGTTGTACACGGTGCGCACTGAAGACAGATTCTTAGGGTTCAATTTCTTCACTCCACCGAGAATGTCACAATGACGGGATCCCATTTTTGTAGAACTAACTACGAAATCTATCTTTTCTTTGTTAAATCGTCCCAAATATGAATGACCTTACTTGTAGGATGTAGTATCGTGATTGTCAATGCCGCATGCAACCTCTAATCCCCATAAATCATCATCCACATTCGCACACCAAAATTATTTTTGGAGTTTTTCGAGTAAGTCTATCGCGGTGACATAATAGAACCACAAACCTGTTGTCTATTGTGGTTTGCTTAACCCAACCAATCAACTTTTGTTGGTTGTAGTGAGATTTTATGTCGAACAAGTGACTATAGTCAACGAAGCAAGCGTCCGACATTATCTCATCTTTTACCATGCACGAATCATATAATTCATCATTTAACTTGTAATCCTACATTCATCTAGCATAATGTCATAATTTGGATTTCAATCAAAGATGAAACTTCAACGTTGCGACCCGACGGTTACGAAATACTCAACCCCAGGGAACTTTCACCTGCCATAAATTACCCAACCGACGGTAAAGAATAGGTACCCCGTCGGGGTAATATCCTAATACTTAATGAAATGCTGAAGGTCCAAAGGGGACTCATCCCCGACGGGTACAAAATTATTATCCCTCAGGGAAAATTTCAACCGCCAATTGATAATTGTCCCCTGTCGGGTGAAAATATTCACCCTGACGGTGGATAGAATTTCACCCTGTGGGGACCGAGAACTAAACATAATTTCTATTAATAACAACTATGCAAACCCAGAACTGATGGGTGGAGTCCACGTCCTTATCGGGCGTAAACTACATCCCCGACGGGTAAACATGGCCTTCCCCGACGGCTGGGCAAGGACTGACCCCATAAGGTCGGTTCTTATAGCTAAAAGGATTACATCTCTTCCCTACCGGGGTACAGGGCCTCAACTGACAGGGAAACACATGTTCATATATCCCAAACGGGAAGAACTACAAAAAAGAAACTTTTTAAGAAATCAGTTATAGAGACTACTTGTTTGAGGTTTCATGGTCACCGCCAAGCTTCTTATTGCCTAAATCTATCATTCAATCAAATTCGTTTTTTTATATTTTGGGTGTTTTAGAGTTCTAGAGAGATTTTAGAGTTTTTAGAGATTTTTGAGTTTTTTGAAATTTTAAATTTTTGGTTAAGTTTTGAGTATAAGAAGGGTATAGAGCGGAGTAATTTACTGTTTTTTAAGTTTTGGTTAAGTATATCAAAACTCATTAAATAACAAAAAATAATATACTTCATCAAAAGGCAAATGATTAAATGACTACCAATTAAAAAAAATTCCAAAATAAATGAGACTTATTAACAAAATTTGGGACCGAATTTAGCCAAAGCCTTTATAATATCATGAGGGCCTCTCTTGATTACCGTTAGTATTGTCTTGAAAGAGATCAGGAACTTGAAGACCTTTCAGATCCATGGACGCAATAAATTACTTAGTTAAGGAAGATGATTGATAATCTAAACAAAGAGCTAAACCCATTAGGTAAAGATCTTACATAACACTAGATTTCGCTAAAAGAATTTTGAAGAATTGGATTTATTTGATGTATTTTAAAATTTGATAGTTATTGGTGTATAGTCATCGAGTGAGTTTAAGTGTATATATTGCAAATACATGATTTGTTTCAACATGCATATGTTTGACTTTTATGGTTTGAAAATTTTCAGAATTTTATGGTTTGAAAATTTTCAGACAACCTTCAAGAAAATGGTAAACATACTTAATGTTTGATTTCTGAGAATGGGTTTAATTTTCAAACCTTCAAAGTTGATGGTGTGTTGGATCATAAACTCGAACCGATTAAATGGTCCAACCCACTCAATAAGGCCCATCTAGAAATCATGTTCTCGAAAAAATTAAATTAATATTTATTTAGTCGTGGAGGTTGTATATAAGACCATACTTAAGTTGAGTGCAAGATACTCTTTTATGTTGAGTGTAAGAAACACTTTTACCTTGAGTGTAGTCTTGAGGTTGAATGTTTAAGTATCCATAAGATCTTGGATGGTGGATCATTGTCTCCACTATGGTTATGTAAATAGTGGATCTCTCCCACCATCTAGAGTATTACCAAACACACCAAGAAGTAAAATTAGAGAGAAACGTTAGAGTGAGAGAAAAGAGAGACAAGAATGCTC
The DNA here is from genome assembly GCA_036936605.1 of Limnanthes douglasii subsp. nivea. Taxonomy (NCBI): domain Eukaryota; kingdom Viridiplantae; phylum Streptophyta; class Magnoliopsida; order Brassicales; family Limnanthaceae; genus Limnanthes; species Limnanthes douglasii. Next base: position 189,819,528 of record JAUPFV010000005.1, read on the forward strand.
TCTTGATTGAATGAAAAATATTTCTCTTCTTGTGTGAGTTGTAAGTTGTAATATTTCTCCTTTTCAATCTATATCAAAGTTATTTGCTTGGGTTTAGTGATTGTTGTTTTATATTTTTCGCCAACAAAGTGGTATCAGAGCTACAAGCTCTATCCGAAAGTTTGTTTTTAAATATTCAAAATATTTAAAATTATGGAAAATGTTGTATCATTCTTCCAAGTTCCAACACTCAACAACAACAACTACGACAATTAGAGTATCAAGATGAAACTCTCCTTAGAGTACATGATTTGTGAGATGTCATAGAAAAATATTTTGACGAACCCGAAGATGAAATAACCTTACTCAAGATGAGAAAACAAATTTGAAGGATTCAAGAAAGAGAGACAAAAAATATCTTCCTCATCTATCATGCATTAGATGATGATGGCTTCAAAAATATTTCAAGCGCATCTTCCGAAAAGAAAGCGTGGGAGAAATTACAAATCTCTTACAAAGAGTAAAAAAGGTGAAAAAGGTACGTCTCCAAACATTAAGAGGTGAATTTGAATCCTTACATATGAAAGCGTCTATATCTATTTCAGAATATTTCTCAAGAGTAACAACCGTTTCTAATCAATTAAAAATAAATGGTGAGAAGTTAGAAGATGTGAGAGTAATAGAAAAAAAATACTTCGTTCGTTATATCTTAAATTTGAGCATATTGTTGTGACGATTGAAGAAACTAAGTAGACTTGGAGAAAATTATGATTAAAGAACTCCAAGGCTCATTACAAGAATATGAAAAAAAGCAAAAGAAGAAGCAAGAGATCACCGAACAACTCTTCAAAATAGAACTCAAGGACATGCATGCAAATCAAGGGGATGATAGCCGAGAAAGAGGTAAAGGTCGCGGATGCGTGGTTATCATGGCCGTGGACGTGGTTGGAATTACAATAACAATAATTCCAACTACAACTACGAGAAACGAGAAATCTCAACACGAGGTCGTGGAAGAAGAAATCCGAACTTGAGGTATGATAAATCTCAAATACAATGCTATAAATGTCAAAGTTTTGGATATTATGCTTCAGAATGCAGAGGCCTCAACAAAAGAGTTGAGGAGAGGGCCAACTATTTAGAGGAGAAGTCGGATGAAATAGATATGTTACTACTAACATACAAAAACATTAATGACGGTCAAGACAACACTTGGTATCTTGACACCGGTGCAAGCAACCATATGTGTGGGAAAATAAACATGTTTGTAGATATCAATGAAGCAGTACGTGGAAATGTATCTTTTGGAGATCATAGCAAAATATCGGTGAAAGGAAAAGGTAACATTATTATTCTGGTAGTCCCCAAATGATTTCAAATGTCTATTACGTACCTAGCATGAAAAATAACATCTTAAGCTTGTGACAAATTCTAGAAAAGGGCTATGATATTCATATGAAAAATGATAGTCTTTTTATGAGAGATGACAAATGAGATTTAATTACTGAAGTTCAAATGTCAAAGAATCGAATGTTTCCTTTAAATATTAAAAATGATGTTGCAAAATGTCTTATGGCGTGTTACAAAGATTCATTATGGCTATGACATGTTCTATTTAGGCATCTAAACTTTACAAGTTTAGAGTTATTGTCCAAGAAGGAAATTGTGAGAGGGTTATCATGTATCAATCATCTTGACCAACTATACGAAGAATGTTTATTTGGAAAGCAATTCAGAAAAAACTTTCCAAATGAGTCGGAATCAAGAGCCAAAACACCTCTCGAGCTTATTCATACCGATGTGTGTGGTCTAATCAAGCCGAGCTCTCTAGGTACAACTAACTACTTCTTTCTCTTCATTGATGATTTTCAAGAAAAACTTGGGTATATTTATTGAAACTCTTTAGAATATTTAAGAAGTTCAAAGCCGGTGTGGAAAAGAAAAGTGGAAATAAGATTAAAGCCATGAGATCTGACCGAGGAGGGGAGTTTACATCCATTGACTTCCAAGATTTTTGTGAAGAACATGGAATTCGTCGCCGCTTGATAGTTCTCAGATCTCCTCAATAAAACAGTGTGGTAGAAAGGAAGAACAGAACAATCCTTGATATGGCACGAAGCATGCTCAAAAGGAAAAAAAATATCGAAGGATTTTTTACAGAAGCAGTGGCATGTGCGGTCTACTTGTCACACCAATCTCCAACAATAAGTGTTTGGGGAAAGACACCACAAGAAGCATGGAGTGGAAGAAAGCCTGGAATTTCCCACCTGAGAGTATTTGGAAGTGTAGCTCATGCCCATGTACCAGACAAACAACGAACTAAACTCGATGATAAAATCAAGAGTTTTATCTTCATTGGTTACAATTCAAGTTCCAAAGGCTACAAGATGTACAACACGGACAATAAGAAGGTTTTGATAAGCCGAGACGTGATACTTGATAAAGAAGGCGAATGGGATTGTAGATCTCATACAGATGAGTTCACGGTTTTTCCTTAAATTCAAGACGATAATTAGACACATAATAAACAATCAGAAGAGGTTGCAACCCCACATGCTTCACCGAAATCATATACTCATGGAGACTCACCACCTTCATCATCGTCAAATGGTAGTCAAAATGAGAGAGAAGTGGAACGTACAAGAAGCCTCAGTGATCTTTATGAGGTAACCAAACCAATGAATAACCTTACACTCTTTTGTCTGTTTGTTGATTGTGAACCAGTAACATTTCAAGAAGCTACACAAGAAAAACAATAGAGAGACGCGATGGACAAAGAAATTAGAACCATCGAGAAGAATGACGCATGGGAACTAACCTCACTTCCCAAAGGGTTCAAGACAATAGGTGTCAGACGGTTATACAAAAGAAAAAAAATACTAAGGGGGAGACTGGAAAACATAAAGCGAGACTTGTTGCAAAAGGCTATAGTCAAAAGGTGGAAATTGACTATGATGAGGTATTCGCCCCGTTGCCCAATGAGAACATATTAGAAAAATAATTTCTTTGGCAGCTTAAAACAAGTGGAAGATACAACAAATGGATGTAAAGTCAGCATATCTAAATGTCATCCTTGAAGAAGAAGTCTACATTTAACAACCATTGGGCTATGAAGTCAAAGGTCACGAAGATAATGTGTTGAAGCTAAAGAAGGCTCTTTACGGGCTAAAACAAGTGCCAAGGGCATGGAACAGTAAAATAGAAAAGTATTTCCAAGAGAATGGCTTCAACAAATATCCCTACGAGCATGCTCTATATACCAAGATCAAAGATGGAAATATTCTGATTGTGTGCCTCTACGTGGACGATTTGATCTTTACCGGAAACAGCCCAAGCATGTTCAATAAATTCAAGGAAGTGATGACGAAGGAATTCGAGATGACACACTTGGGGCTCATGGCCTACTACCTTGGCATTGAAGTTAAGCAACAAAAAAATGGAATTTTTATCTCACAAGAAAACTATGCAAAAGATATCCTCAAGAAGTTTAAGATGGAGAGTTGTAACCCTATAAACACACCTTTGGAGGTCGAAGTCAAAATATCCAAACATGAAGAAGGAGAAAGTGGAGATCCGACATTACATGGAATCTCCAACAACTCATTTCATGGCTACAAAGAGAATCGTTAGTTATCTAGAAAGGTATAATTAATTTTGGCTTACTCTATTCCATTCCTAATGATTATAAGCTTGTTGGGTATAACGACAATGATTGGGGTGGGGACATAGATAATCGAAGGAGTACTACTGGAGTTGTATTTTTTATGGGAAATATTGCTTCCACCTGGATGTCAAAGAAACAACTGATTGTCACGTTGTCCACTTGTGAGACAGAATATATTGTTGCTACTACATGTGATAGTCATCCAATTTGGCTTAAAAATCTATTGAAGGAGATAGACCTAACACATAATTAGCCAACTAAAGTATATGTCGACAATAAATCAACCATCGTCTTAGCCAATAATCCAGTATTCCATGATCGAAGCAAGCATATCGATGTCAATTACCACTACATAAGGGAGTGTATTTCAAGAAAGGATGTGCAAGTTGAATATGTGCAGACACAAGATCAAGCTGCCGATATTTTCACCATGCCACTGAAAAGCAAAGACTTCAAACGATTAAGGAAACTTCTAGGGTCACAGGATCAAGTTTAAGGGGGATTGTTGGATCATAAACTTGACTTGATGAAATGGTCCAACCCACTCAATAAGACCCATCTAGAAAGCATTTTCTAGAAATAATTAAATTAATATTTATTTAGTAGTGGAGGTTGTGTATAAGACCATCCTTAGGTTGAGTGCAAGATACTCTTTTATGTTGAGCGTAAGAAACACTTTTACCTTAAGTGTAGTATTGAGGTTGAATGTTTAAGTATCCATAAGATGTTGGAGGGTGGATCATCGTCTCCACTATGGTTCTATAAATAGTGGAACTCTTCCACCATCTAGAGTATTACCAAACACACCGAGAAGTAAAATTAGAGAGAAAAGTTAGAATGAGAGAAAATAGATATAAGAATGCCCGCTAGTGAAAGAAATGTACTTCTTTTCTAGTGTGAATTGTAAGAGTTTCTTGTAATATTTGTCTTTTTCAATCTATATCAAAGTTGTTTGTTTGTGTTTAGTAAAGGTTGTTTTATGTTTTCTGTCAACCGCATGTTTTGGCCCTTTTGTATTGATTACATTATTGATCTTTTTTAATTCAATAAATTGCCGAATTGTTAAACGAATTCAACTTTCGTTTGGCAAATGTCAAAAGCTGATTAAGTTTTTATGTTTTTTAGGTGGTTTGAATTTACAACTTTTTAGAGCTCCAAACCTTATAATAAGATTATGGCAATGAATACTGATCAAAGAAGTGTGTCTACAGTATATGAGTATAGTCTTGTAGCCGAGCCTGGCTCAACTAGAGCCGACAAAAAGGAAATATCGTTCACCTTAAGTGTGCTGAATATATAATTTTGAGAAAAATGATGCTTCTAATTTGTATCATATATTTTAGTGAAAGAAAATAAGAAGTACCTATGGTCGTTCTAAAAAGTTTAGAACGAGATGTGAACTTTTCAAAAAATGGCCGGTTCTTGAGGGGTATATTACCAAGCAGAACAAATAACAACGGAATTCAAGAAAGCTAATAATTCGCCGTGTAAGGCCATCTCGAATTACATTATGCAGCTGCCTACAGAGAGAGAGAGAGGGGATTCATCCGCAGGTACGTATTTTATAATCATTGATGTAATTGGCATTTTCTAAGTACCAAATCAAAATATTCAGTTTTGCAGTTTATAATTTGAGGTTGTCAATTTTAGAATTATTTATCACACACTAATCCTTTGCATTCTATGAACAGCTAAATGCAATATCAAAGAATAAAAATATTTTAGCAAAGTCAATGCAAAGGGGGACTGATTGCTCTGTCACAAGGCATGATAATGGAGTAAGTGGTAGAAATAATTGGTTTCAGGAGAATGACTTGGATGCTGGTTCTGGCACAAGGAATGAAGGGAGTGGGTTGTCAACTTCGTTCGAGTCATGAGGTTGTTACACATTTAACTATTCAAATATTGAGGGTTAGAATAATCTTAGTGCGCATTTTTGTTCCATTATTCCATATAGCTTTTTCACCATGGTACCCTAGAAAAATAGGACAACAATTTTTTATTGAGTTACATTTTTATGATGCTTAAGTATTTACCAAAATTATAGTTGCTTGTCTTATACTCCCTCCGTTCCACAATGTAGGTCGTTTAAGGTTTTGGATTAGAAACCAATAAATGTAATGATTATTTCTCTCTCTTGTAAAACACAAAAATCAATCTAATTCAATTGGGCAGAAGTTATTAATTTAATAAAAGGAAACAAACAATAAAATACCATTGGTCAATAGGAATTAATGAGTGCATTGATATTCTCAAACGACAATTAAAATGGAACTTTTTATATTTTCTAAAACGACCTACATTGTGGAACGGAGGGAGTACTAAGTTTTAAAACTTGGTGCGAAAGGAACTTATTACTTAGTGAGAAAGAGAAGAGAGTGAGAGGCTTATCTATGAAATAGAAGTATATGAAACAAGGACAGGCGTGTAATATTTTGTTTGGAAATATTCTAAGAAATGGAGTAATATGCTTTCGAAGAAATTTGGATTACAGTTGTAGCACTTAAGATATTTAGGTTGTGTTTGGTTAGTGAAAAAGTTTTTTTAAAAACAAAGCTTTTTTATATATATTTTTTATTATGTATTTTTGTTCATTTCATAAATTTAAATAATAGATAACAAATATAATATATTAAGAGATTACATATTATTATAATAATATGATATGTATTTATTATATGATTCTATAATAATTATATATTATATTATTCAGTCTATTCTAACAATATGTAATTATATTCAATCTCCTAATAATTGTATATTATTTTATATATTATTCAAGACCGTAACAAAGAAAGTAATTAGTGTGGGTAGATAGTTTGGTGGAATTTTCTACTTGCAACAAACAGGTATACGCAATGTACATATCTCATTTCAGGAAAGTTGCTTTGATATATAGTATAAAAGGTTGAGACATGTGTCTCATAAAATATTATATTTTCTTTTCGTGTAGTAGGACTTGATAATTTTAATAGTTTGAAGAATAATGCTCCTCACATTTTCTTGCGTGCTAAACATATTTCTAGTAGTTTTCCTATAAGTTATAATAAGAGTACGGATATTTTCAAACATATTCATACTGATGTTTAGAGGCCTTGTCGTACACCTAGTTTAGATGGTTTTACTTATTTTTAACCATTGTGGATGATTTTTCTCGTTACACTTGAGTCTATTTGTTGAGGTACAATTCTGATGTTCCGAATATTTTCTCTCAATATTGTCTTATGATTGAGCGTCAATTTAAATGTTTGATCAAATTTGTTCAAAATGATAATGGGACGGAGTTTAAATGTCTTACTCCGTCCTTTAAAGATACTAGGACAATTCATGAGACTTCCTGTAGTGGGACACCCCAACAAAATGGTTGTGTCATACGGAAGCATATGCCATATTTTACTGATGAAGACCGTGTGCATGTCTCGAGAACTAAGACAACTGATACAAAAGTTTTGCCTCCGCCAGTCTTAGCCTCTAACCAAGATATTTCATCATCCATTTTTGAAGTAAAATAAGCTGATCAACCTGATACCACCACATCAAACCCTACGAGGTAGGCTCCACATATCTAGGTTGAGGGGATGTTGAGAATCTTGGATGTGGAAAATGGGTGAATAACGATAATGTGTAGATTGCGTAACTATCACATGTACACAGTTCGACGGAAGACTCATAGTTGTAAGTACTTATTGCATGTATATATCTCATATGGAATTTTTTTCCTGAATATCACGGCTTTATGGAACCCGAGTCTTATATAGAAGTTGTTCAGTCTATGAAATATCGGAAAGCGATGTCTGAAGAAAGCCTTAAGGTGTAAGTGGGTATACCAAATCAAATGTCGCTTCGATGGACAGTAGAAAGTTTATAAGCACGACTTGTCATCATGGTAAATGTGCATTATGAGGGTCTAGATTATACTGAAACATTTGCTCCAGTCGTCAAACTCATTACCGTTCGTGTACTCCTCTCTATTTCTTATGTTAAAATGGTGATCTACACGAATACATCTTTATGCACCCCTTCATGGTTTCCAACCAACACATATTTTTTTTCTTCTGCAATCTTAAAAAATATTTGTATGGACTGAGCTCTGCGCTGTTGGTTTTCCAAACTTTCTGTTGTAGTGTGTACCTATGGTTTTACTCAGTTACACTCTATTTACTCTTCTTTTTTATCATCATGGTCAGTTTTTGATTATTTCTTGCTGCATGTTGATGATTTAATAATCCTAGGAAAAACTTCTCACATTATAATACAATTTAACAAATACCTGTCTTACTACTTTCACATTAAGGATCTTGGTGTTCTCAAATATTTTTTAGGTATTGAAGTTTCCCACAATCTTCTGGCATTTTTCTAAGTCAACGCAAATATGCGATTGATATCATTTCAGAAATAGGCCTACTTCAAACCTTCCTTTTGGGGCTCTGCATGATCAACACCATCGATTGTCTCTAGCTACGGGGGATCAACTTGCTGATCCTTCTACCTATTGTCGGCTTGTAGGACGATTGGTGTATTTACCGGTCACTCGTTCGTATCTTTCTTATGCAGTTCACACTTTAGCTCAATATTTACATAAACCCGATATGGATCATTGGCAAGCCGCATTTGGTGTGGTTAGGTATCTGAAGGTTTCTTGAGGACGTGGTATTCTTCTTAGATCAGACAGTGATCTTAAACTCATAAGATGGTGTATATCAGATTGGTATGTTTGTCGACTCACGCGACATTGTTTATCTGGATGGTTTGTCCAAATTAGGGACACCCAAATCTCGTGGATGACAGAGAAAGAATATAATATTGCTCGCTCTTCAACCAAAGCTGAATATTGGTCTATATCTCTTCTCATAAGTGAATTAAAATGGTTAAATGGTCTTTTTGGTTTTCTAGGGATCAATAAAGATCTTATACAAGTTTAATGCAACAACATTGCAGCATTACATATTATCGTCAAGCCCATTTTCCATGAACGTATCAAACACATCGAGGTTGATCGATATTTTCTGCAGGATGAGTACATCCATGATCTATTTAAACTTTCTCATATTTCCATCATTCTCAGTTGGTAGATATCTTTAGTAAAGAATTCGATCAGAATCAATGATGTCTTGCTTCCCAAGTTGGGCATTTCTCTTTTATAAGCGCCAACTTGAGGGGGTAATAGAATATTATACAATTATTAGAACATACCCAATATAATATATTAGTAGATTGAATATAATTACATATTATTATAATAGACTGAATAATATAATACATAATTATCATAGGATCCTAAAATTATTGCAAGATTATATGTAATTATTATGAGATGCTGAAAATATTATATGATTATATGTAATTATTACTAGAGACTAAAACTCCTATATGTGTGTATATATATATATATGTCTTTAATCAATGTAAACACAATTTTAATATAAAATAAATCACTTTAAAAATTCTTTGAATGTCTTTTTTCCTATCATGGTATCATTGTCGGACTGAAACTTCCGCGTTATATATCAGAACTGTGAAAGGACCATGTCTTTCGATGCATTATAAACGATATGTCTAATTTACAGTGATGGGGCAATGCCCTCGTCTGTATCTAAGATGGAATATTATCATTCCTCCATGTCTTTATGAGATCGTGCCTATAAGAGCAGATCAAGTTTAAGAGGGATTGTTAAAGTAAACTTGATGTCCTAACTTGGTACTCTATCTCATAACGCTTAGATAGAAAATAATATACAATATATAAGTGAATGAAATATCTTAACAATCGTGAGGTCTTTTGGGAGTTGAACAAAAAACAAAGTCGTGAGGGTCTTATGACCCAAAGCGAACAACATCACAATAGTTTGTGAGATATATAATTCTTAACAAATAACATTATGTTTTTTATTATGTTGGAAACTTATGTCAAGATGACTGATTCTTCAGCTAAAAAAGAGCCCCAGACCCCTTCCCATCAAGCTAAAAGTGGAAGATCAAAGATTTTTTTTATTAGGAACTTACCGTCCATAATTGAGAAATATGATGTGTATGTTTCTATAATGGTTATATATTCATGTCTATATCTAAATATTTTATTCAGACATTTTATTATATTTTCTAAAATATTTTAATTTTGTTGTTTATTGTGTAATTTTCAAGTTTAACAATGATATAATATTGAACTAAAATTTATATAATGCTATATTTTATGTTTTTGAATTATAAAATATAGTTATATAGTTATGAATTTGTTTTTAAAAAAATCATCAAATTTAACAACGAATTTATAATGACTATTACAATGAACATTCAATTCATTTTTTGCAACCGAAGGACTATAACTTTTGCAATATCGGACAGATCACGAGACGTAATCGTGCGGCTTAAGTAGTGCAACGAACTTACGAAGACATTTGTAACACCTAACACCATGACCTGGTTCCATCCGGGTCAAATTTTGCAACTCCTTCCGGTTGCGATTGAGTTTCGTTACCAACCCAACTCAACAAAATTGGAAATTCCGGTCATACACCCATTACAAAACCTGATTATAGTAAATTAGTGACGATTTTTATGGTTTTCAATATGTTTTAAAAAGTAGTTCCCATATGTGATCGTCTTTTACTTTGTTGGACCTCAAATTTGGGTATGAAAGAGACTCAAAGTTATTTTAATTGTTTAAATGTTGTGAATCACGACTAATTTGATGCTTGGTTTTGTATCGGTGGCTAGCGGAGTGTAAAACATGGATTCAAAATAATGTGTTATCGGTTCTATATGCTTTCTTACAAAAAACTTACTATATAGATTTTTTGCTCTCATCTAAAATTTCCTCACACATGAACTCAAATTGATTTTGAATTTTTGTATCTCATTTATTTTACAATAAATTCGACTTAAATTATTTTAATCTTAATTTGTTTAAGTGAAACTCTAAAGCACAAAGGAGATAATTAACCTATTATCGTTAGGTTTTATCGTAAATGTTGAACAATTCTAGTATATGTCGTTATACCTTATTGCGGTATTTTCGTTGTTATTTGACGTGACATTTTTTTATTGATATTTCTTGGAAATATTTTCTTCTTGAATTAGAATCTTTGCTACCGGTGTTACTAGTATAACCGTTGGAATCCCTTGTATATTGTTGCTCCCACTTGCTGACGAAGCAACATTCTCAAAATGTATTGTTGGAGATCTATGTATGTTTTCTCCAAGTGATCATTTACCTACTCCTCATCTAGTCATCATCATTAGGAAATAGAACAACTCTTTTGGGAAAAAAAATTCCCACAGACGGTGCCAATGATGATGAGGGAGTTTTTTTTATCTTAAGTTATTATTAAAGAGATGAGACTAAAAATGATCAAGAGTAGTACTATTAATCAATTAATCAACCATTTTTTCTCCTATATATAGCTACTTGTAAGGATGGATGACACGTGTTTCTTATGATGCGTGTCATCTATCCATTACAAAAGATTCATATTTTACACCTTAACTGCAATGGGCAATTTAGGAATATATTACATCTTTTTGAATGCTCCCATATCATTTGGCATTAGTCATCGATTAGTATATACTTTTCCAATGCTCTCATATTGTTACATTGTGTTTTAATTTTGTCGATGCTCTTAACTAAGTCGTTTGCCGATATTATCTTCAATATCTTTAACATAGATTTTGATGATGCAAGTCCTAAAGCTTTAACTTATAATATGAACATTTACAATTTCCAAAAAAAGACAATGATACTTAAGCGGCGTTTAAAGTTATCAAAATTTCTCATAGTCCTTAAAAAATACTCATATATATTTAAGAAATAAAAAGAGTAAAAAAAGGTAAGATTTATATGATATTATCGTTCTATCATATAATTTGATTTTTCTACTATATATAGTATTCTTATATTTCTACAAATATCATTATGTTAAAAGAAGGAAATATATATTTATACATTTACATATAACTTATAAAGGTTAAAAATATCATAATTATAAGTTCATTATATAATATTTGTTTACCTAATAATCGTAAACTATTATCGGTAAAGCTTTACCATAACTTCAAAAAATATGTACATTAAAGTGACGGGTTTGCTATATGAATTTAATTACTATCATGTACTATTTTTGTTTTAACAACGAAAATTTAGTAGCCTTTAATTTTATCATATACTATAATCAATTTATAATTAATCTTTAAGCTAAATTAATAAATTGCATTGATAATACATAGGTTTCACTAATGGACTTCTGGCGCATTATTTCTGACACATCTAACATTTAAATTTGCACCATTAATAATAAATTTAATCAACGACTAAAATTTACTTATTTTCACCTTATATATAAATGATTCTTATTTTTGTTTCATTTGGATCTCTACAGCTTTAAAAAAATAAAATAATAACCGACGCATATTACTCTTATCAATCATCCAGTTCTTTAACGTAATGTATTTATTTTTTAATTCAACAAATTCGATTAATCTGTTAAATTTTACGGATAACATTTTTTATCATCATATATTATTTATCCTTTAATATTTATTTGTCAGTAACATGTGAGTGGGTAAAGAATAAGATTGTAACTTTTATCTTTTAAAGTACCAAAATAATCTAGATGATGTTGGTTTCCTAAGTAATAATTGATTAGACAATAACTTGTCAAACACTAGTAGCTCATAAAACTCATCATATTTGTTTTTTTAAAATAATAAAGTAATTATTAACCAATTGGAAACTGTTCTAACATCATTTTCTCCTGGTAATTTAAAAATACAAAAAACTGATAAAGTAAAAAACCTTATGTTTTCCAACGAACCTCTAAACATAGTAATGCTTTTTCTTCCAACAAGCCTAAAGAAAATAAAATTAACTTTTTTAAACGGTGGTTCTCAAATAAAAAATTTACCTATGCAAAAGATAAGATAGACGAAGAAAAAAATCGATTTAAATGAGGTATTGTAAGTAGCATGAAAATTCTCATCCCATCAAAAGGAGATTATCCCCATCATACCATTGGCGACGAGGTCTATCTTTTTTTATAGAATAATGGAATGGGGTATCGAGTTCCCTCTTCTACCTAAAATACTAAAATTTTCAAACTATATATAACATATCCTAGAAAACTCACTACAGACAGTTGGTGGACAATTACTAGCGTTATTGTAACGTTCATATCGATGGAGAAACCTTTCGACTTTTCCAATATTTTGCATGAGTTTTCTTTCAAAAAGGTTTGTAGATATCCTTTATATTATTTTACCATTCCTACACATAAATCCATTATCACACTTCTATCATCAGACCATGGTTGAAAAGAAAAAAACAATTCTACGTTAGTGGTGATTGGGAATCTAAATCATATTTTTTTTACCAATTTGAAAGTAAATGGATAACATAAAGTAAGTTCAACTTTATTAATATGTTATCAGTTTTTTACTCTTATGAATTTTTAAGGTATCATTTACAAAAGCTAAATAAGTTTCTAAAAACTTGAAAATAATGCAGTTCTCCATATAGTTATCTTAACATAATTTTAATTGTTTCTCAATATCATTGGAAAGATAAATTTCACAACCTTTTTACTTGGTACAATTTATATTTTTTAATATTTTGATCGATAAATGTTTTTCTTATAATTGATGATTACAAAAGACCGGGTATTACTACGAAAGTTCATGCTAAGGTATCTGATTATACTGACGTATTAATCAATCTTCTTGAATATGAGTTCAACTAGGGCATGGATATTAGCATTCCTAAACAACAAGGGGTTAATCAATAAGATAAGAATAAGAAGAAAATAAAATCACTCATCAATCTTAGGTTTTGCTTTTACATGTATTTTAAACATCATGTAAGCTATCATCCGATTGTTGCTTATGATTTTCTATCTATTATGTGATGTTTTTATTTTTATCTACTATGACCTTATACATACCATTTGATATTTTTTCTTTAAATACTTGTATATCGTTTATTTAAAACTTATATTATCATCGTAAGTAATATATCTATATCACGTTATTTTGTTAAATAAAACACACATATACGTAATTATTTTATTATAGTTTATTCATAGGTAACTTACACTCATTATTTTGTTCCTTAATAATTTTGAGAATATAATCAAATCTTTCGTCTCTAAATTACTACCACCATGTATCATCTTCCTTGAAAAATAACATGACTTCTTATTCTTTTCATATGCACTTGACAAATAACCATACTTGTTTTAATTATGGTGTGTGGCCCTTTTATGCTTTAATAGATAGGCCTGACTTATAACCATGATCATAACTTAAGACCTTAACAACCTGACTTTTACAGCTTTAGTGAGCTTCTTGCGCTTATTAGCTAGACATAGTTTGGCTTACTACCACATTCGCTTATTGTTGGAAATATTGAATTATTATGATTATCAACCTTTGGTTAAAATTTATAATTAAATAAATATAGTTTCTTAAATAAGATTTACTATCAATGTGAAAATCTCTTGATTAATATTCTCGTAACAATGAAAATATATTTTCACAACATAATATCTTATCTCATTCCAATGATCCATACTAATAAGATCTCTAAGTTATAGCTATAAAATCATTAATATTAATAAAATATTTAACAACAATTATAATATTCACCTCTTTATTAGCAATTACAGTTAACAAGAAACTCTTACTAGTAAAAGTCAACAACCAAACCTTCAAAATAAAAAGAAATACAAACTTGAAAACATCCTTCTTATATAGTGGTATACTTTATTTAATTATAGAGTTCTATCAAGGATGATGTCTTTTGTAATTAATAAACATAACATTTAATATTTTAACACATCCGACGACAAGACTATACTATGTGATACAAACAACCACCACCCTTCATATAACCATACAATGCTAACAAAAGGTTTTCTTCATTTTCCCTCTTTGACATTAATTTGCACACAACTTTGTTTAAAATTTTTATAACTTATAGACACCATTTTGTTTATCGTATATTAAAATTTGTTTGCTTGTTTGATAACAAATTCCCTTGCAACCATCAAAACAATACTAGTCCTATTATTACTTATGAATCCCATAGGCCTTGACATTTTATTTTGTATCTTTCAAATTAATTTTAAAAAGTCACATCATTTTTTTTCTTATCAAACATCGAATTCTATACTTATCCAAGTTATTTAACACTTAATTTTATTTAATTTTTCATTTTTATTCGTATTTTCTTTTATCAGTATTAAGGGTTTTATAATATTTCTCCATGAACACACCCTTTTAACATCCCAACAATTACTATAATACCATAATTTTTGGAGCCAAATACAAAAAATAAGAATCACTAGCTACCTTTTGACTCCCTCAAATCACTCTTACTTTCTCATTGGTCATAACTTGGAAGATTACTAATAACATGTCACCACTGCCTCCACTATCTGTAACCAAATTCTCCATATGATTGAATTAAAAGAACTCAAACCACTAAAATCATGAACAATATAGTCACATTTTTCTTAATTTCTCTTTTCTTGATAGATTCTGGTAAGTTCACTTCCTCGTCGTAGCCAATTGACCAACCAGTGAAACTAATTAAATTTATGTAAGTCTTTATAAATGGTGCAACTTCTACCATCTAATCATAGCATGCTTTATAAAATATATTAACAAAGCCTCCATTATTAATCATCACCATTACTACTGATTACTCAAGCTATCACACGAGTTATTAGTAAAGCATCCTCATGGGATATCACTCATTCCCTTAGATCATCATCACTAAAACGACAAGGTTAGTTTGGATTTCGATGTAAATGAAAAGATGAATCATCAATTAAATGTACCTTTAAATCATTCTAGTATATTTTCTTTAATGAATTAGTAATTCCTAATAATGTCTCCCGTGAAGATAATACATAACTCATCTTGTTTATCTTTCTTATGCTTATTTAGAATTCCCTTTTGGGGCTTTTTTTCTTCTTCCATTCCTTTAACGAATTCAACCAACTCCCTATTATCAATCAACATTTGAATTTTATACTATAATTGAGAATAATCACCTATTCAATATTCATGATCTTTATGATAAGCACAATAATATTTTTGGTTTATTTCAGTAGTTAGAGTGAACATAACTCTGGGAGTTTGGTAACTCAATTGGTCACTTATTTTGTCATAAAAAATCGATATAGGTACATTCAATCGAGTACTTCATACTTCAATGATTTATTAGCAATAAACTGATGCTGAAACGATATGTATAATTCCTCAAAGTTGTCTATGGATCTTGGCGATAAATTAGTAAACCAAGCTAGCATCATTCCTTTAAAGGTTATAAAAAAACCTTGACAAGGTAAAGTATCAGCTCTATTAAATCTCAATATAATATTCAAAAATTGCTTAAAGTGTTTCTCTAATTTGTTGTACCGTCGTATTTTATATCCTAAAAAGGGTCAAACTTCTTTTATAATTTCTCTTCTAAACTATTTAGTAGATTCATCCATCATTCTTAAGTTTTTCTCTAATATCTTTTCATTTTTTTTATCCTTATTCTTTTTTGGCGACGCTTCGTTGCTTGTATCATCAATTGTATCCCCACCGTCTCATTCCTTAAAAATATCTTGCATTACATGAACTAACTCATTCTTATCAATTCTTTCAATTAAATTGACATGATCTCCCAAAATATATTTTTTTGGTAATAAGTTGCAGAGTTTTAGCAATTTAACGAAGTCAATTATGACGTTCTTCATCTCGTTTATTTTACAATAAATTCGACATACATTGTTTTGACCTTAACTTGTCAAATTGCAACTCTAAAGCACGAAGCAAAAAATTTGACTGTTTTGTCGGTAAACATTGAAAATTTCTAATATCTATCGTTATATTTTGTTGCATTATTGTAGTTGCTACTGGTGAAACAACATTATGAGGATTCACTACTGGAGATCCATGTATATTTCCCCCAAGTGATCATTTATGTACTCCTTATCTAGTCGTCACCATTTGGAAAAAGAATAATTCATTTGAGAAAAACATTCCGATAGACGACACCAAAGATGATTAGGGATTTTTCTTCCTTAAGATATTTCCAAAGATATAAGATTAAAAATAATATAACGTAGTATTATTATTTAATTAATCAACCCTTTTTATAATAATTGGATATCCTATTTATAGCTTTTTAATTTCTAAATTATAGGGATGGATGACATGTGTTTCTTATGACAAGTGTCAGCCATCTATTACAAAAAAATTTCATTTTACTTCTTAACTCCTATGAGAATTTTAGTAATATATGATATATTTTTTGAATATTCTAATATCTCTAAGCTCTTTATGTCTTCAGTTGAATACCATTTGACATCAATCATCTATTATTATATATTTTTCCAGTGCTCACATCTTGTTACACTGCTTTGTCCTTTTTCCTACGCTATTGACTAAGTGTTTTGCTGACGTTCTCTTCAATATATTGAACGTATGTTTTGCTAATGCTTGTCTTGAAACTTTGTATGTTTTGCTGATGCTTGTCTTGAAACTTTAAGTTGTAATATGAACCTTCACATATTCCAAAAACATGGGATGATGCCTATATGGCATATAACCTTATCATTCTAGATGATTTCGGTTCTTCATCTTTTAAAAGTTTGCAACCCGATTTTACCTTGATTGTGAAACAGAAAATTAAATATGATCTGTTATCCCTCTTAGTTTTCTGTATTTATTTTATAGTTTTCGCTCAAGCAATAAACCAGTATTCTCATTAAATGACTATGTTAAAAAAATGTTTTAGACAAACAAATATATATATTATTTGTATTTTTTATTTAGATTTAAATTTTTTAAATATATTATAAATACAAATTTGGTATTTGTTCCATTGTCACTTTCAAAGACCATAAATTCAGGCTTATTTTATCCTTACAAATTATTAAACTTTCCATTTTACTCAAATTATTTATTTCGAATCCAATAAATAAATGGCATTAGTCATAAATGACATTAGAATTACATCAATATTATCTTTTTTTTATACATTAGTATGTCATTTTATATATAATAATTTTTATTAAACTAATCGTTCACAATGATATAAACATAAGATAATTTATCAAATAAAAATCTCCAACATATTTAAATTTAAACGGAAAACTTATAACTTTATATCAAAATAGCCCACATTTTTAACACTTTCGTCGGACCTCACACTATTTCCAACTTTATTATCATAGCTATGAAAAAAAAGCTTCGATACAATATAACCGATTATTGTGTTCGTCTCCATTGAAAATAAAAGATGGGATCATTGTATCCCTCTAAATGTACCTTTTGAATAGATGAGAACCTAACTAATTTGGTAAAAAACCAGAAATTTATCACACACTTGGATTTTACTCGATCTTCACTCGATGGGTTTTTCCAGTCTTTGACGGTATTGATTTGGCCATTCATGTGGACCACTATTTTTTTTTAAGTTGAATTTAAATTGAGAAAATGGAGACATGAGACCTTTGTCATGTTTAGTTGTTAAATACATTGTCCCGCAAATAAGCGAAAATTCAAAGACAACATGCACGAACCGGTCGCATGACTTGTCCCTCTCAAACGTAAGCCACTTCGTAGAACGTACTTGTTTTTTATGTGGGCGTGCACTTCGCGATATATTAATGGGTCTTATGTTAAGAGTCACAATTTTGAAAAAAAAAAAAAGTCTTACGTTATACAGACGGATTTAAATACTAGTTATTGAAGCATAACTTTTTTTATTGGAATAAAAAAATAACTTTATTTAATTATTTTAAAATCAATTGTTAAAACAATTTATAGAAGACAGGGTTTAGCTTAGTGTATATATATATATATATATATATATATATATATATATATTAAATATAGTTTAAGTCTATGTAATTTTTTTAAAAATTCAACATTATCCTTACACGAGATTTATAACAATATTTTGTGTTTTTTTTAAACTTATAATTTATCTAAATAATATATGACTATGAGGAAAATCAAAACATCAACAGTCTTGTTCGTCTAATGTCTATAAGTCTTACGGCGAATGAGGATTTGATGTAAGACACTTAATTAATATTCGATAAATTTTGTTTTGTGAGGTTGGTTTAAATTTAGAGAAAATAAATCATTTTGGGCAATATACCTTCTCAACATCTACTACAAAAAATTACACCCCCTTTAGATCAACTACTCTAAGAAGGGGTTTTCAAATTTAGAAAAGATTAGACAAGAATAAGACTATTGTTGAAGACAACATGAAGTGCAACCTTGGCAGAGGAGAAATTGACTTTTGGTTGAACAATTGGTATAAAAAATATCCTCTAATTATTCTTGATACTAACACTAATAATACTTGGTATAGGTGTGTAAAAAGTTAAGTCATTTTGAGACAACAATGCTTATAACTTAAACAAGCTAAATGACACTTTCTCTGCTAATGAAATACAGCAAATTCAATAGTTATCCATTAAAGACCAGAAGGAAGATACTATAATATGAATTCTCTCTAAAGATGGTATCCTTAATACAAAAGAAACCTTGAACTACCTTAGAGTTAAACACAAATAATCTAGCCTATTTAACAAACTTTAGAAGATAATTACTCTTATAAAGTGCTCCTTCTTGCACTAGAGAATCCTTCACAGTTGGATCACCGTTGATTATGTTGTTCAGAAAAGACACATTGCCTTAGGTTCCAAATGCGAGTTCTCCGACAGCTCGAATCCATTTGTGACTTGTCAATACTCTTGGTCTATATGGTCTTACTTTACTGCTCTATTCAAGGTCAATATTGGATATGACCGTTCTCGCATGACTACAAGCTAGTTTTGGTCCTCTCAACATGAAATTCGTATCCGTTATATTATGCCCCTATCATAGGTTGGGCTATATCGCAGGGTAGAAACATAACTAAGTTCAAAGATATCCCTATCACATATACTTCTATGATTAATTACATCAAGCACATTTTATCAAATGTCGATCATTCTAATATTCTAAAAACTAAGCACTGGACTAAATATGAAGATGAAATCATTGAACTAGGATGCTACAATCATATAAGAGATAATCAAAAGCTTACCCTTCTTAGATGGTCTTCTCTGCTGCCTGATAGATACAAGCTAAACACAGACGAGTCTTGTCTTGCTAGCGAAGAATCCAGTCGTGGTGCTATTATAAGGTATATTAAAAGGGATATTGTACTTGGCTTTGGAAATCTTTATGTAAAAATCACTTCAGTCATGGTTGAGGCAAGGACTCTGTTGGATGGTCTTCAAATATGTAGGAGTAAAAAATTAACCAATACAGATATTGAATTAGATTCTCAAATACTCGTTAATTGTCTTTCAATTGGATACCATCCTTGGCTTTTGGAGCCTATTCTAACTTGCTGCGGATGTCTAATTCATTCATATATGAAGATTATGCACATATTTAGAGACCAAAATAAAACCGATTGGCTGGTAAAATATACTCTAAAGTGCAAAATACATATGAAATTTAACAATGTTTAAACTCGTACTCAGCTGAGTGCAATCACTCTGCTCGAAACTATTGGCCTGGGTTACGTGAGACGTGATTCTTATCCTCTAATTATTCATTCTTCCGTTAATTATGTCTAACTCAAATATAACTTACTAACCTATATTCAGCTAGGAGTTCTTCTAACAAGCTTGTGCAACTTCTTTATGTCTTATTTTACAGGTTACAGAGTAGTTGAAATTGATTTGGATAGCCATTAAATTGTAGAAGCATCCATCTCACGTGTTTAAAGTCTTAATAAGGGTTTTTGGCATTCTAATCTATCCAATTTCATCATCTTAAGCCATAAATCGTTAGATTGATTCTTACTCAATCTGGAGAATCGATTTTCAATAGGACGTCTCTTCAAAGAATCATCAACAGATCGCATTCTTTCTCAGGATCTTAGTTTCCTCTTGGTCTTCATCTCGATGCTCGATTCTGATTCTGAATCTCTCCAGATTCAAACAGTTCATTAAAATTTTCATTTTCTGTAAATATAAGTTTGGCGCCTTATCTTAGTTTTTAGGCCATTTTTTTGCCAAGAATGTAACATTACCTTTCAATTCAATTAAAAGATTATTTTAAAAAAACTATAGTAGTTGAAAATCATATTTAAAATTTTAAATTACGTTTTAGGTTTTATAATATATTTTATAGCTTGATAACATAATTATAGTAATCTAAATACTAGATATTTTAAAAATTACTAGTGTTAACTGAAAAAACCAAACAGGGCGACTCCACCACATCGAAAATTATAAATTTATTCAAATTTTAATAAATTCAATATGGTTTTTATTTTAGTTTTAGACTATATAATTTATTTTAGATAAAACCATTAAAAACATATATACATATTAAAATATAAATAAATATACATTTATTTTTACGATTTTATAGTATTTTTAGTCCAGAACAATCTTCGTGAAATTGGTATTTTGGTTTCAATCTTACATTACCTAGTAAGATTATTTTGTTTGGTTCAAAACGATTATCGTCATCTTGAATTTGTTTGGTAATCTTTTATTAAAAAGGCAAAGATTACCTACTAATATTTTAAAAATCAATTGATGAAAACAATTTATAAAAGAGAGAATTTACCTTCGAATATCTATGTTATTATATAAGTTAAATATATTTTAACACTGTGTAATTTAGAACATAGATTTAAAAATCACTTGTACTCTCATGTAACATATTATTTCGTATTTATTTTTGTTAAAACTAATAATTTATCAGAACAATATATAACTATACCAATCGAAAAGTATATATAGATTTCTAAAGTACATTTTAGATTTTTAAATATATTTTATAATCTAATAACATAATTATGGTAACTAAAATTACTAGTTATGTGAAACTTTACAAGTGTTAACTAGAAAATCCAAATCATCCAACTGAACCAAATCAAAATTATGAATCTTTCTAAATTTTAATAAATTCAACCTGGTTTTTATTTTATTTTTAGATTATAAATTTTAATCCAAATTAAATTACTAAAAAATAAACTCTTATAATGTTTTTGGTTCAGAGTGATATTTGTAGGATATATTGATATTTTTGTATCAAACTTTCATTACCTAGTAAGATTGTTTTGTTTGGTTCGAAGTAATAAAAAAACATTACCTGTCATCTTACAATATTTTGAAATATTTTATTATGAGGATTATCTCCAAAAATTACCTACTAATACGGCAACTATCTAGATATTTTAGGGAATGCATTTTTTTATAATTTTTAATGGATTACATTATTACCTTTATAGATAAATAAAATTTAGAGAAGAATGAGTTTTTTTATTTTTGTTAGATTACACTATAACTTTATTAGATAAATACAATCGAGAGAGTAAATAGTTATATTCTTAACTCTCATAACATTTAAACTTAATAGAGTTTTGTTGATTGGATGCAATAGTTATATCACCGAATCACATAGGATTTTGATATTTAAGTTTATAATTAGCAAGTTGTTGAACTTTTTTTATTGATTGATATATATCAGATGAAACACATAGGTAATGATATGTGTTAAGTAGAACATAAGTTTTTGGAATAAATATAAAATGATAAGATTTTTTTATCAAACAATTAGAAAATAGTTGATTTGGGGCCTAACAAAGGTTGTTTGAGCTCTAAATAACTTCTCATACACAAAACTAGTTTATGTTGTGTCTAAGTCATCAATATGAGTATAGTTGAGACCTTCTTTCGAAGGCTTAAGTATGAATATAGTATGCTTGCTTTGTATCAGATACTTAAGCTTTCATTGCTTTGAGTAGTAAGTTGTATTGTTATAAATTTATCAAGTGATTAACAATAGATAATTTATTATCACGCTTTAATTCTAATGACACTAAATTATTTAGAGATATGTCTCATAATTTCCATAGTGGTTAATTGCGAAAAACAAACAAAAACTCTAAGTTTTATGAGACAGTTTTATTTTGGAATATTTGTATTTTGATTTATAAGCTTGTACTTGTTATAAGTCTATTTTCGGATTGCACTTATTAAAACATGAAAATCATTCTAAGTGAAATGTTGTTGTGTTTGTAACTTATGTTTAATTAACATTTTTATCCAATGTATATGAGTATGCTATTTCTATCGTTGATATGAGGTATTAGTGTGGATAGTTCTTTACACATGAGATACTCAACTAGAATTTCCATAGAAATGCCACAAATATGATCATGTATGTGATTTTTTTAATGTTTCGGTTTTTTAAAATTATACTTTCTTACTTATTATGAAAAATATATAGTATAAGCTGTAAAAAGAGAGAATAAGCTATACGTTTAATCGTTATATGACCTATTTTTTCTAAGTGTGGTGCTTCTCTTATATCTCTCATAACCTTTATTTCCTATAAAATATTCACATCTATAAATCTACTAATTCGAGTGCACTACTCCTCCTCTGACCATAAAAATCTATGATCTATCTTGATTTATGCATGGAAGGTATGTTTTGATGATACAAAATGGTCTCACGGTAAAAAGTTTCGTTTTTCTTCTTCTTTAGTTTGGGTATGTTAGACTTATGTTGGACTTCTTTATTATGATATAATATCTTTTAATACGTGGATTGGTTCTATTATTAAGTTAGCTTATTTTCTCACTCAATTAATGTACTTTGTCAATGTGCACTTATCAAATTCAATATTTTTCTCATTTGATTAATATGTAAAGTATTAATACATTAATCTGGTCGGTTTAAAAATCTCAGGGCAAACTATGTATAATTCACAAAACCATATTCTTGGTCTTAGTCTATACTATGGTTGCCGATATATGATAGAATTAGTTCATGCTTTCTTTTTATTCGACAAAGAGGAATATATATATATATATATACACTTGGTTTGTGTGTTAATCTAGCAACACCCGGTTCGTTTGTTTTCCGATTCTATCTACATGGGAAACAATTAACAAAAGTGTAGAGTTAAATTCCATATGTTTTGGACTCGTGTGTTTTTCTAATTCTATCATCCTGAAGTGTATTCAAATTAAAACAAATATAGATTTAAAATGTATTTATTTATTTATAATGAAATAATATACAAATTTTATAGAATCAAAATACATGAAACGTAATAAATTTTCCTAGGATAGTTTGTTAACATGTGTTATAAGTTCGTTATTTGCTAAACGGTTCATTAGGATTCTTATGAAAATGACACAAATGTGATTATGTATTTGATAATTTTAATATGTCGGATTTCCTAAGTTTTTTTTATACTTATTATATAGAACATATAACTTCAAAAGAGCATATTGAGAATATATATTTATAATTTTGGAATGACTTTTCTTTTTATTCATAATTTTCTTTTTATGATTTTATCTTTTATTTATATTGTATTTATCTATTATTTTGTTAGTGGATTTGTTTGAAGCATTTGTCAATCCTGATGACGAGTTATACCCTTTTGTTTTTCATGGGGTCGTACGTTTATTTAATCAACTTTTATTATTGTTTAATCTTAAGTGTAAATGATACGATGACAAAATTTGTTTGAAAAAAAATACTTATGCAATTTATCGTAAGAATAGTTATACTCAAGAAATATTTATCTTGTTATAAAAATAATAAGATAGGTAGACAAAGTTTCCAAAAATTATACGATATGCTAGCCACAATTGGTCGAATTTAAAATTCTAGGATTATTTTTACTGAAGAGATGGTTGCTATATTTTGCATATTCTAGCTCACGACATAAAAAACAGAATTATCACAAGAGAGATTGTTAGATCTATGAAACTATATCTTGCAATTGTATATGTCCATGAACTTATGTTTTATTTTCACTAACCATGTTGAAATCATTATGATCCATTACGAAAAAACTCAATAGCTGAAAAATAAAGTGGTTCGAGGTTGTTTTTTTACCTGAGATAATATTATTATTATAACTATAAAAAAATATTTACTCATTTAATTATATATTATAAATATACTATAAAATTTTCTTGTTGTCATAAACAATACATATATCAAAGTATGTGTTCTTGAAAAGGACAAACCTATATTTCTATAAAACAAATACTGTATTAGCACAAATATTCTAACGGTTTTCTCATTTTAATATATATAAAAAATAAGTAATAAAATCAATTAATTTAATTGATATGTAAATCTAGAGGGTAAATTATTATTTAACTATATTTTAATATGTTATTATTATTTCTGTGATGTTTGTTATATCAATAACACAAATTTATTAATTCCATATAAAACACAAAAGTATATATATATATATATATATATATATATATATATATAAACGAATGGAGACATAACCCTAACCAATATTGATTCATGATTTTTTCAATTTTACGAATTCATTAATAAGAACAGTAATTGAGCATTCTTTTTACTATTTTAAAAAAATAAATAGGTATACTCAGATAAAATGTTTTCTTCTCAACAAATATATATTTTAAAAGTATTGTAATATTGTGTTACTACATAACCAAAATAGAAACTACATGTCTTTTGATTATATAAAATGAATTTAGATGATGAAAAAATGGATCATGATGTATCGAATGAAAATATAACGCATATTGAAATGTCAAATGTTTGGACGATTTAATGGAATAACATTTTCTAAAATACGCGGAACCAATACAGTCACACTTATGATAATATTTATTTTATATTTAGATTTTTGATGTAATAAATAAAATTTTAAGTGATATTTTTATGAATAAATATGTGAAACCATTTTTTTACTTGATCGTATTTATTTATTTTTAGCATTTTATTACTATATTTATCATTAATACTTTTATTGTAATAACTCATAAATGGTATTGCAGATTAATTTCATAATATTTAAATTATATTATGACAATTTGTATTTGCAATCATTTATGGTTTTCTAAGTTTTGTGTTTATATCTCCTTTGTCTCATATAAAACATGGAATCCTTAAGACTGTATTTTTTTATCTTAATTTGACCGATCACCATCTTTTTGTAAACACGCTTTATTTTTCGGACAAAATTATGACTGAACTTATTTATTTTGGCTGCATATTAGTTTTATCCCTCGTTTTTTCTTAAAAACGTATCTTATTTTTTCAAATTTATATTGAAATAAGGCCCATTTTCATGTTCACGTCTGGAAGAAGAATACCACTATTGACTATTAAGAAAGTAGTGTTCGTGTTATTGCAGCAAGTTGTATCACATGCTTAACAATTGAAAATATCAAGCATGGATTAATATTATAATATATTACGAGTCTTTCTTTTAGGTTATATATTGAAATTAACAATCTTTAACTAGTTGATCCTCAAATGTGTTTTTACCACAAATCAAAAGTAATCCTAAACCTTATAAATCATGTATGGATTTACATTTTGTAGCGTATTTATGATGTTCATATTAGCCCTTGTATAAAAAATTGTATACATTAGTGCAAAGCTTAATTGAAACTCGATGATATGTTTTATTTGTTGATGGTGTTAAATTTAATTTACCAAAATACCATCATATATGAAGTTCTTAAGAAAAATTATTTATTTCCTTTTAATAAAGTATTATAATCATACTAATATATTGTATAAGTTTTGTAAATTTTATGGACAAACATATATTATCAATTTTCTTTTTGAATCATACTTGAGTGGTGCTTTTGGAGAAACTATTTTTACAACATATATGATTTGTAAATTATATTATAACTCTATAGTGCACATGAAAGCAAGAATTAATTTTTTATGGACTGTGTATTTGTCTCTGATAATGTAGTTGGTAAAGCCCTAAGCCAAGAAATCTTGTTGTATATATCTATTTGTGATTCTATACTATTGATAAGGGTAGATTTTACCAGCCATATTATCCGGTGCTGACCCAAATATGCTACCATACTATCCATCTACTTCAGCTGGAACAAATATCAACAACTTTTTTTAGCCAATGTCAGCCTATAGGGGGAAATAGACTCCACAATGGTTGTATTCTAACTTGCCACCGTCTCTCGGCTATTATACTCTCCCTAATATAAGGGAGTAGACTACAGTAAGAAGTCTATTGGAAGAGGAGAGGTAAATATTTAGAATCGTTTACGATGCTTACATTGATTTAATGCAAGACAAATCCCTATTTGCGCCAGAAATTAAACAAGAGATGTTGCCCCCATATTTCGACACCTATAAGTTTCAAAAGTTCATCGGAAAAGATAACCTAGACCATCACGAGTGCAAGGCTTTCTTATTGACACTGAAGGGAGCGACCCTCACATGGTTCAATGACTTGCCTTTGGGCAACATCTGAACCTTCAATCAGTGACAGATCACTTTATTAATCACTTCATAGGGTTTAAATCTATCAAGGGAGATCGATATTCCATAATCCACTACAAGAAGACCGAATGAGAGCTTGTGAAAAGAGTTTTGTGGAGATAAATGACCAGTTATTGAATTATCTTGATAACGTGGCATGCCTGGCATTTAAGTAAGAAATCTTAAAAGGACCTTCATCCAAATCTATTATTATGAAATATGCATGCATATTTGGAGATGTGTTGAACAAGTTGACAATTATATAAATATGATGAGGAAAACTAGGCAAGATTAGTAGTAGACACGAGTGAAATATCAACTTATCCACACATGTAGTCACTGTTGCACGGTGGAGAGTCGGTAACCATAGTAAAAATTTGTTCTAAGAATAAAAATTAATCTTCCAAATCAAGAAATTCAAGAGGCTCATCAATGCTGAGGTATTCCAATCAACGTAAGGGATAGTGACTGAAGGAACGAACACTCTATATGGGGCCTATTATATGAAAATCTACCTTCTATCTATTTCAATACTAATGATACATTACATTACCAAAAGCCAAAAAAGATAAATGGTCCAAAAGAGAATATGAATAAGTTAAAGTACTAAAAGTTCTAAATTGATGTGAGACACTACCTCAAATATGTTTTAGCACTGCAAGATCAAATCCAATAGTTGACAAAGGCTTATAAACTTTCATGATTCGTGAAACAAGAAGGAAGACGTAAGAGTGGAGGCACCAAAAGATAAAGAAACAAGAAGATAGACTCTCTAGCAATATGGGAGAGATGAAAGACGAAGCAGGCCAAAAAGAAAATCAAAAGTCGTTCCCGGAGAACCAAGGGCCCTTGCCTATAATTCCATCTTCGATCTCATGCTAGAAGAATATTTAGATTAAAACTCCGACAAATAGATGGTCGATGTGATCTATGAGGGAGATCATTTCTCAAGAATCTCAAATCGCCTAGTGTCAAAGAGTGTGATCGTAAGCGGAAGGCACACATTAGCAAAAATATCAATATTTGTTTTCATTTAGTTTGTAATACGTTAAAAAAATCTTATTAAAGTTTTAACGATAAATAAAACAACTTCGTGTCAGATCCGAGAATGTTTCCATAAACCTCACATATATATAATCACCATCGAAGAACAAAATTTCTTGAAGACTATAGTCAATCGTAAATGCAATATTTGTTCATAAAATTAGAAATGCAAAAATATATTCAATGGCATCAGATTACCAATGAAGGATCCAATGTCATAACCTATTTGTTTTTTTCACACCGAGTTAGCATTTATTTACTACAGACCTTGCCCACTTGTTAATCATGGATAACACTTACAAGACGATTAGATATAAGATGTTATTGTTAAAAGTAGTCAGGCTTACATCGACTAACAAAACGTTTAACATTGAATTAACATTTATGGTAAAAAAGAAGTGAGGTAACTACAAATGGGCTTTGGGATGTTTGAACACGGTTATGGAAGAGAGCTATTATGAGTTTCCTTGTTTTATAATCTCGGATCTTGAACTTTATTTTATGAATAAACATAAAAACTATTTTCGACCACGAGTCAGGTGTTATGCGAATGGTATATCAGCAAGAATGTAGTTGGGTGAATAAACATAAAAACATACAATTTTTTTGCCGCATAAAATGACACCTTCAAATCACCCACCATTGACCAATTGAACGAGAGGTTAAATAAATCAGGTGGATGTTGAAAAACCAAGAGAATACAATCAACTACATCATAGATTTACGGATTACATAATATAAAGAGAAGTTTTTCATGCATATACTAACAAGATCACGCATTATAATTTGAATAAACATATCGGGACAAACCAACATAATTTCGAAATATTTTAGGAGAAGGTACATAGTTTTCTTGGGATGTAATATTCAACCATGAAAGAATATATGAAGTTAAGCAAGTCGCGCCTTATTTATAAATTCTAAGAGTTTTAATATTTTAAATTACTATATGGGTATGTATCTGCAATCACTTGGACGATAATAAACGATAATTATGTTTGAAATACTAATAAGGTTGGAGGTTAAAAATCCACACGGGTTACGGTGTACCCACAAACTATAAGAAAACCAATAATTAGATGGGTATGTTCCTACCTATATTATAGAAAATCATTTGAGAATACAAAAAATAGTCCATCGAGTTAAACTAACCGAGAAAGAAGAGGTCAAAGATAACTTTACAAATTCAAATGCAAAACAAGGAGAGTTTAATGTTTATAAACAAATCGCTAGCTTAAATTACTTATATGGATTTTAGATCCTTCTGCTTCTCTTGTTTGTGAAGCCATAGAAAGAGTGAAAATATGCAGGCGTAATCTAGATTGTGATCATGGTCATGGTGGTGGTAAGAGAAATAAAACTCGTATGGTTTATCCTACCAAAAATAATCCTTCTATGTATGAATACGTAAAACAAGAATGGTAATAATCCTACGTAGATAGTAAAAAGACTCCAAAGATCGGAACACCGGTCTCTAGTTTCGAGCACTAGTCGGTACTTTTGGTAGCACTGCTAAAACGATCGTTGGACAACTCCGTACGATTTTTGGCGTAAAACTGCTGACAACAAAACAAGCACAAGTTGCATATAAAGGTAAAGTAACTATGATTACGGGGAATAGCATTAAAGAAAACCCGCTCATTATCATTAAACTAATCCTGACGAGATTTCCTAATATATGTAAAACGATACCTGATGTGCTGGTAAATCAACCCCTAAGCACGAGGTTTGCATCAGACATAGCATAATTTATACGTCTTTATATAAAAAAATTTACCAATGTTAAACCCAATGGAAATTGTACGTTTAGAGTCTTCCTCGATACTTTGTTTGGTACGAAATATGGATGAAAAATCGTTAAAAAATTGTTAATACATAAACTAAAAACCATAAAGAGGTTTATTTAAGTGCCGAATATTTTTTAAAGAACATGTTGAGATCGAAAACAAACAGTAGGTTAAAATATTGGAAATAATAAGTACAGTTAGAAAAATAGATAACGTGGCCAAGTTGCGACAAAATAATCAGGACCCCTTTCAAACATATTTTCGATTGATTTGCACCCGAAGGATGTATAAATTATTTACCGATTAAATATAAACAACATAAGGTGCTCCGACAAAGCTCGTATATGCTTTCATGATGGAAATCATTTTGTTCATGAACAAGATTATTTTTTCTATTAAAAGCTTTTAATTATCAAAATGATATAACTTTTCAATATAATTGTTTTTAATTCTTAATATTTTACTTTTATAGGTTGAGATGGTTCAAATTTCACCGTTAGTATAGATCCTACGTGAATATACATTACTAAAGAAGAAGGTAAACCCTGGTTGGTGCCATTTTTTGAGAAAAATAACAATTTATTTCTACTACAACATCCCACACGAACCCCATTCGGAGCAAAATCAAACAAATGTAAGCCATTAATAATAGACTTAACAAAATACTTATTGTTGGCTTATTAATGAGTTTTATAAGTTTTTTTTTAATTTCCATATAATTTACTTGTTTTTATTGTTAAGGATGGGCTTTTTGCGTTTTTATCGTGCAACTTGAATTTTATTTTGTAACAAATGCTTTAAAAATTCTTTGAACGCATAGAACATACATCTCGTCTCCCGTTTATTATGAATAGACTTTAGGTTTTTTTAAAGTTGATAAAAAATCATTTTGTGCTTGCGGCCTCCAACAATTGCCAGCCAAAAGGTTCATTCCACCAACAGTGGCCGGCACGATTGAAACAATCGCTAATGGTTAGCTTACAATCTAACTCATCTACTGTTGGGAAGACAAATGTGATCTTCTTCCATACTTCACAAGCAGCATCGAGTTTTGGACTCTATTTGCAAGCCTCACAGATAATTTCATTACCCTCGACAGCAAGATCACACCCCTCGTTACGAGATTGTACACAATGTGACAAAATTTAGTTAATTTCCACCAACACTAATGATGGAAAAAATCAGAAGGTTTCTAAAAGTATATCAAGTGTTGGTCTTCTCGAACAATCCATTCAACATTGTTTAAATTAAAACTTGATTATTCATGATATTGAGTAGATGAAGAAATATTCTACATTGGTAAAGCCATTTATAGTGAATATATATTTGCGAGAATTTGTAGATTGTGCGAAATTATAGTTGGTGGGAAAATGTGCTTTGCGAGATATCTATGTTGGCGGGAAACTTTAGTTGGTGAGATGCTATAATAGGGAAAAACTTATCGAGCGCGATATTATAAATTGGACATATTTTCATTTTGGTTTTTTTTTTTATTCTGGAACAACTGATGTGTAACATCAGTTTCTATTTATGTTGAGGATATAAATAAAATAAAAACTAAACACAAACTACTAAAAATATTACATAAAACAACACGCAATACCCCAAATGTCAAATCTTGGTCGACTCATCGGAGTCTTCATCTTTGGACAGCTGTTCATGCGCCTTAGCTTATAACTCAATCCATATTTCTTTCCATTCAATTTTCGTACGTCAAGCCACGGGTGGTGGAATACGACCGATACCATACAATTGATATATGTTGTAAAGGATAAAATTAAAATCAACCTCGTTCGTCCAGATATTCATTAAGCTCTAAACCGTGAATATCACTCTTCTCAAGTAACCATTTTCAATTTGTTTTTAAAGACTATCAAAAGTACATTCGTTTGAGTTTCATATTGATTGGTAGTTTATATCGTTTGGGTTGAATTTATAGTAGTAGATCCTCTGAGATAATTTAATCTATTAAATCCAATTATGTTGAGATACATATCCATAATCTAAGGAATCCAATTATAATAAGAGACATATCTCATTTATTATGGATAGAATTTCCAATAAAAAATAAAATTGTGACGAAAATATCGAACGTATTGGTTTTAAGAAACTTTAGGTGAAACAAACAACATGTGTTACGAAATAACAATATAAAACACATGAACAAATATTTACAAAAGTTCATTTGAAGAGATCGAAGATGTTAATACGATTCGCCGAGTTTATCGTAATATCTCTAATACTTCTCGAGGATAATCAACGTAAAAAAGTTACAAAAGAAAAGATTCGAAGAGGAAAAAAGGTGGTCCACAGACATCTCACAGAGCTAAAGATTCAAAGAGGGAAAAATCCAAATATGGGAAAAGAAGGCTTGGTTCCGAGGAGACGACCAGGGTTGTAAACACAGTTCTTTAGGAACAAGTAATTTCACTTATCCATATTCCTTTTGGAAGCCATAATGTCAAGTATCCCGTGAGTAATCAATTTACGTATCCATCCGAATAAGGTTTATACACAACAGTGAATGAATTATGGAGGGGCAGTGCGTATAAAATGGGTTAGAACTGGAGGTCATCTCCTCTTTCCCCAAAAATCATTTGAGGGCATCTACCTAAGTGGTTTGATATTTCTAAACTAGAAAAGTTTGATAGAACACAAGATTCAGATAACCACATAGAGGAATGAAAATAATTCACGATTAATTATGACAACGATGATAAGCTTTTATGCAAGGACTTCTCCCAAACATTTAAAAATGTAGCTTCAGAATGGTACAATCGTTTGCTTGAGGGTTGTATTAAATATGTTGATATGTTCTGGAATTTGTTTCGTCAATATTTTGTGGGAAGCAAAAACATTGACCTAACCGTGAAATCATTTACTATGGATAGAAAATACGAGAAAGTTTTGAGGAGTATACAAATTGTTTTATCAATGCTAAGACTAATATGGAAAGTTGTGGAGATAAAGTAGAATTGCCTGCTTTACAAATGGGCATCCTTTCCAGAATAATGAAGGATAACGTATCAGAGAGGCAAACAATGACATTTAAGGAATTGTTAGATTAAATAGAGAAAAAAATTATGATCGAGGAGACACAAGCATCGGAAAAAATATTATTTAGCCCAGTTTGAATATAACCAATTCCGTCAGATTTTGATGGTCGTACCTAATAATTAAAATCCGCCGACTGTTGTTCAACCTCAAGCGCTAGTTTAAACGATAATTCAAGCACCATAAAGCGTGAAATAGTATGCACTGGTTGTGAATACTCATCATCATGTCCGACCAATGTCAGACAAATAGGTCCAACCATCATATTTTATCAAGCTAACAAAATGTGCAACGACAATCTTTGAGAGAACATGTCAACACGTATAGTTACGTAAGCCATTTCTTATTCATACTCCGAAGAAGAATAAAAGTAATCGGTGTTGTAAGTATCACGAGGACATTGGGCATGATACAAAAGATTGTACGGCATTAAAAAAAATACATGCCTTGATCGAAAATTAGAAGCTGACAACTTTTGTGAAGAATAATTCTATGGTTTCTTCAAAGCAATAAATACCATGCAACAAGAAAGGCTACGGCTAAATTAGGGCCACTCGCGATAACCATCCCCAAAATGTAAAAGCGTACTAAAATTATCATTTTACCCTGCCGGTTGAAACCTTCTCAACTGGCGGGGGAGTTTGACCCGACGGGTGAGAAGGTCCCACCAGCCGATTGAGGAAAGTTCAACCGTCGGGGTAAGGGTAAAATAGTAAAAATTCGAAAACGACTCAGTTTTTTGCGCTGATTAACATTTTTAGGCCCGAATTTAGCCAAAACCAACAAGAAAATGCTATAATAATTTTGGAACCTATTGATGAATAATATATTGTTATATTTGATGTTTTAATGGAGTATCTGGATCCAAATCCAGACATAAATAGCATTAATATGGTGAAAGAGCCAAATGTGGAAGGAAAGGTTAGTGAACTATGTGTTTTCTTTGAGTCACTAACAATTTTTTAACAAGATATTGTTGAAAGGACATCAAATGAATCTTGAAAAAGGTACATTGTTAGCTTATCAACTCAATTGGCGGCAGGTACTTCATCACACTTGTATAGAAATCCATCTCCAATACTTTGTTTTAAAGACGATGACATGAAGGACGTAGCTGGTCCACATGTTGATGCGGTAGTTATCGTAGGAGAGATATTTGGGGATGAGATATGAAGAGTTTGGATTAACACTGGTACCCCAGCTAATATCATGTTCACAACTACTTATAGTAAGATAAAGAATCAACCTACAATTCTTCGATCAAATCGGACAATTGTAAGTTTCACTAGAGTAACATCTGAGGTAGTAGGAGAATTTGAGGGGAGAGTTGAACTAGGTTGGGACCATTCGAGAAGGTTGTAAAAGTCTTGTTTATTATGGTAGACGCTCCAACGTCTTACAATGTAATATTTAGAAGGCCCTTGTTGTCTAGAATGCATGTTGTGGCATCAACCGTTCATCAATGTTTGAAGTATATTGTGGGAATTAATTTTGAAACGGCCAGAAGCAGTCAAAAGATGGCAAGAAAATTTTATCACATGGCTTTGGCCCCAAATCAAATTATAGGAGACGACTCAGAGATATAATAGCAATCAGTGGGGTCTTCCTTGGGATCTGATCCCGTAGATGATCGGAATGAGACACCCGGGTTTATGACCCCATATGAAAGTTTTGAGGATCGTGTTTCTCTTAGGTTAAAAGTTGGCATAAAGTTATCTCCAAAGATAAGGGAAAAATTAATTCACTTTTTATCAGCTAAAAATTTTTCTTGGTGTGCAGAATACGTTACTAGGGTACCTACATATATTAGTTTTCATAAGTTAGGAGTTTGAAGTAATGTTTGTTTGATCCAAATTTTTTTGAGGCGTTTCATCGGATCAAAGAATATATTTCTTCACCATAAATTTTGACAATACCAAATCCAAGAGAGAAGTTATATATTTATCGAGCAGTGTCAAATTATGGTGTGCGTGATTTTTTTATTTGAGATGAAGAGAATTTCTTAAGAACGGTGTACTATATCAGGAAAAGTATTTTAGATACTCGGAACGCTATTTAAATTTATAAAAATTGGCCGTCGCGCTAGTAACTATTTCTTAGAAGATGAGACCTTATTTTCAGAGTCACTCAATCACCGTACAAACACTTTTTCCACTAAAATATATATTACAAAGGTCTGATGTATTGGGGAGAATGACGAAGTGGTCAATCGAATTGGGATATTTTGATATTAAATTCAAACCTAAGACTACAATCAAAGCGCAAGCCTTAGCAGTTTTCTTAGTCGAATTCCATTCCGAACAGTCAGATATGGAGGTTAATGAAGAAGCTTTTGATTCAGAGTAGACAGTCCAAACAAATGCGGGTTCAAGTGCATCAGGATGTGGGTCATGGGTGCAGTTGATTTTTATATAAGGAATTGATATGCATCAAGTTATCCACTCGGGGTTGACATATTAAATAATGGGGCAGAATGCGAAGCTACTTCGATATGGTTGAGACTTGCTCAGATTTGTAGGGCTAAAAAAGTAAGGTTGATAAGTGACTCACATTTCTTATAAACCATGCATCTGGTCAATCCGAGGAAATAAAATATTATTTAGTAAAGGATATGAGAGTGTTAAACGCCTTAACATTGGCCTTCAAAAGTGTTAGATACGAACATGTTCATAGTGCTGTAAATTTTGTGGTGTATTCTTTCGCTACTGCTTCATATTCCGAGGAGTATCCTTGGGTTATTGCACAAGAAATTCTTTCAATAACAAAGGGATCCGAGTTAGCAGAAGGCTCAGTTGAAGCGTTTCAAATCTCTACAAGCACAAAAAAATATTAGAAGAGTGAAATTAAAGAGTTCTTGGTAAATAAAGTGTTACCTGTTAACAAAGTAATGACCAATTTTTTTGAAGGTATATTGCTATATGGTCCTTTAAGATATCTTATATAAAAAATACTTTAAGTAGGCCCTTACTTCGATGCCTCAGATAAAATGAGTAACAAACGATATTGTCAAAGTTATACGACGGGGAAGGGTGTGCTCACTATGGGTATAAAACTTTGATACGAAGAGTTCTTCCGTAATGATATTATTGGCCTACAATCTCTTCAGATGCCAAATAATTAGTTCAAAGATGTGACATTTGCCAAAGATTTGCTAACACAATTCACACCCCATGAGTGCCTCTTAAGTAAATTTCTGAGTCACTACCATTTAATCCATGAGCCATTCACCTGGTCGGACAATTACCGATGGATTCAAGAGGACGACAGACGATAATTTCCATTGTAGACTATATTTCTAAGTGGGTGGAAGCAGAACTATTAACTGGAAGAAAAGCTAAGGATGTGATTAGATTCATGTTTTTCTAATATGTGTTGTCGTTTTTGGGATTCCAAGGAAAATGACGATGGATAATGGGTTACAATTTGACAACAAGGAAATGAAAGCCTTTTGTTATGCTAAAAGAATTCATGTTTTTTGGCTCCTTTCCATCCATAAGAAAAACGAACAAATGGAAGTCACTATTTGAACAAAATTTGTTGGGCTAAGAAAGAATTTAGAGGGTAAGGCTAGGAAATGACCGGATTATTTACAAGAAATATTATAAGGATATAGAACAACTTCTCAGACAACTGCCCAATAATCATTATTTGCGCTAGTCTATGTGATGGATGCAGTCGTTCCATCCGGAGTTATTTTCCCCTCATACTGAATCAGCGAGTACTCTGAAGAGACCAACGATGAAGGGAAGCGTAGAGAGTTAGACTTGATAGAATAAAAATGAAGAAAAACACAATTAAATTCTTTTTACTATCAGACTTTGATGAGAAGCATGTACGCTTCCAAAGTTAAACGAAATTTTTTTAAACAATGGGACAAGGTGCTGAGGAAATTATTTCTTCATACGAAATAAAAATGGTTTGGCAAGCTAGGGATTGAATGGGAAGGTCCGTATACGGTAACTAAAAAGGTAAAGTCAGAGACATATCAACTCAAAGATAAAGAATAAAGAAATCTTTGTCATCCGTGGAATATTGAACACCTCAAATTGTACTTGGAATGAATATGTAACTTTGTAAATTTGTATATATTTTTGAAAATTTGTGTAAGTATCAGTGACATACTCTTTCTTACCATGGTGGCTTAAGAAGGTTTTAATGAGGTGCCTTGACAACCGACTTATATATAATATTTATTTTCCATCAATGAATGTTGGTCTATAATTTTTATCTTTTTTGACCAGAAAGGTCTTATAAAGAATGTTGGTCTATAATATTTATCTTTTTGGACTGGAAGGGTCTTCCAATGAATGTTGGTCTACAAGTTGAAAATATTTTATAAAAAGGTAAGTATAATAATATTTTCATATGAAATGTTTTGGAGGAGAAAGTTAATTTTTTTTTATAAAAAGTAAAGTATAATAATATTTTCATATGAAAATGTTTGGAGGAGAAAGTTGGAAATCTTTTATTAAAAGATAAGTATAATAGTTTTTTATATGAAATAGTTTGGAGGAGAAAACTAAGAATATTTTATAAAAAGTTATGTATAATAAAAGATTAATGTGAAAAGTATAGAGGAGAAAACTGAAAATCTTTTATAAAAGATAACTTTGGAGATTTTTATTTATGAAAGATTAAAGGTTAACAATATTTTTCATATGAAAACATTTGAGGGAGGACTTTTACTGTATCATAGTGTACCACAAGAACACAAAGACTTAACAAAAATATGCCCATGGCATGATCAGTTCACAAGGTTTACACAAAAAAATTGAAAATAAAAACTAACTAATATACCCCAACCTTACTCTGAAGGGTACCTTTTTTACTACCTTTCGATGAACCACTACTCGAAGAGGAACTACTTGTCTCTTTTGAGTCACTAGTTGATTCTTCATCTACCAAATAAACTCCCACCGGAAGATGTTGTTCTATAACACGCTCCCAAATTCTTTCTATCATTAAGTTAAGAAAGCGCTCATGCATTCCTAATACCAAATTCAATTTGATGTTTGTATCCATCTTTTCTAAGCGGGAGACGTAGTCAGCAACAATGAGTCTCTCAATCTCTTTTACATCATTCTCAAAATGAATTTTTGTCTAATTAGAAGAATCAAATAGACCATCAATGAGGGTATTCTGTTCAATATCTTTAGTGATAAATCGCTAATTTTCATTGTCAAACTCCTCTTCCTCCTTTTATAATTAAATTTTCATTGTTTTAATCTTCTCCAGA
The DNA here is from genome assembly GCA_036936605.1 of Limnanthes douglasii subsp. nivea. Taxonomy (NCBI): domain Eukaryota; kingdom Viridiplantae; phylum Streptophyta; class Magnoliopsida; order Brassicales; family Limnanthaceae; genus Limnanthes; species Limnanthes douglasii. The sequence goes on from JAUPFV010000005.1 coordinate 189,857,622, forward strand.
TGCTCAATGGAAGTTTTCTTCTCACGGGAAAGTTCTTCCTCTAGACTTTTCACATCAGCTCATTTTTGGATGACTTTCTTTTTATAACGATCATTCTGATTGGCTTTCCTTTCGAGGAGAGGAGCAGCATGAAGTAATCTGTTGATCTCATTTGCCATGAATTCATTCTCATAAACATCAAAGTAAACCGAAGTACGAGAAATATTCTCTAAATATCCCCAAAATTCTCCATGGTTTCCTTGCCTAGCAACATGAGTTTTCGGGAAACAAACTCCCCAGCAGACTCCGAATCGACAACGAAAACATTTTTTATAAGAGGCAAGCTCAGAGCTTTTGTGTTGTCCTCCTTTTCTTCACTAACAATCTTCTTGTTGCCTTTCTCTTTGCTAGAAAGTATCTTTGATGGTCTCATAACACCATCCTTCCCAATAGGTTTCGCCTAATCCACAACTTCAGGGTCACCACCAACTTCTTGTCTTTCCGTAACTTCAATTTTTGAACTAGCATCACCATCAGTGTTATCCTCTTCTTCCTCAGCGTTTTCGGTATCCCGATGAATGGGAACCCTATATCTAGTGGGGAGGTAAACCAAGTTGTCTAAACACTCCACTCGCCTAAGAACTGTATTTGTTGTGGGAGGCACCGAAGCTCTTTTATTTTATTTATCCTAGGTCAGATCAATCCTTCAAAGCTGACTCTTAGCCAAATTGGAAGGATTAAAGCATCTATAGAACTGATAGTTTCAATTGCAGACGGCCCAATAGCTCAACTGGGCAAAGATTCTTGTTGATTGAACATGGTCCACAAATGGTTAGGCTATCTATTTCATAGTTGTTCCCAAAGAAATGGGTTAGAGAAAATCATTTAAATAAGTAACATAAATTAAGGATGAAAATAAATATCTCGACTAGTCCACTTCAAAGTCAACCGATGGGACATCTAATTAGAATGCTCAAAGCCGGTCTCCCACAGCTCAGAGATAAAAATGAATTTTTTCTTCTACTTCTTGTGAGCCTCCAAGAATTCCTTTATAACCTTATATTTTCTCCTAGGAGTTACAGAATAAAAGGGGAATTAAGAATTCTTAGCCACCTATGCCAACCTAACAAGCTCCTTCATTGAAAATCCAATCTGAGCAATCCGAGAAGCCATTACGCATGCCATGATGGTGAACATTATGTTGGGGCCAACTTGATTGGACATAGTCGTATAAGAAAAAATATTAAATTAAGGTAGGGTCAAGAGGGAGTCGAAGACCCAGTTCATAATCTATGTGTAAACAATCAACGCATGATTATGAACAGACAAAGGCATCTTCGCAACCTCAGGAAACCAAATTGTAATAGAGTATGACATCCCCCACCGATCCCTCAAATGGATGCAAATACTTGTACTTTATCTTGTGAAGTGCGATCAAGTATTTGGGTTCAACCTCACGAAGATTGTTCCCCGAGATAGATTTTATGTTTGAATGCAGTCCAATATGACCCTTTTTTCTTAATCTGCTTGAGAGCTTCTTATTGATGAATATGAGAGTTGGTCATAATATTAAGAGGAGGAGAAGATCAAACGTTATCTAGTCCGTCAATCAAACGTTTTTCTTGTATTTTTGGAATGAATTACAAGGGCAGACCAATAACTTTCCCTGTGCGAATAGTTTTTTAAGAGTGTTTTCGAGGAGTAATCTCGGTAATGGTTTAAGGAATACCTTGTGGTGTGATTTGGGGAGTAGGAACATAATACATAAACTTATTTTTCATGGATCGTTTAGCTGGCCCCAGATATTTCTTCCTCTTAGACCTATCTCTTTTAGCTTTATTAGGAAGTTGTTATTTGTCACCATCCATCAGAGGAAATGGAGAAGTCTTGTGAATCTCTTTAGAAAATTGAAGGTCACCTTTGTCGTGCCTCAAACAAAATTGAACGGGGGGTTGGATAGTAAGTAGGAGGAGATGAAATATTGTTACTAAGCTCCCTACCACGTCGGAATAATTCTGGACAGGAGGTTATTGACCATAAAACATTGTTTAGAGAGTTTCTAAAGGCTTGGGTTCATCTTCTATGCTGGCAACCTTCATTTTTCAGCTTTTGTTTGCAATGTTGCACCACTTCTAAAGTTTGTATCTTTCAAGCCCTTTTGGATTCCCTTGGCATAAAAGGTCAGACAAGGAGTTTAGTGGAACACTCTCTCTAAACCAAAACATTTTTTTATCTCCCTCGATAGAGAAAATATATGTGACCTTGAAATAATGAGTGAAGTCAAGTATTTATAGAGATAACCTTGAAACATTTTTCTGACACATTTTTCTTCTATGAATTATTCTGGAAATCATGTTAGCATGCATCACGAAGTAATTGACACGTGGTATCTAAAAAGTTCGGATACTTCAGACACAGCCCACCACTTAATCCGGACAAGGGTAATTCGGACCATATCACCCCACTAAAAGAAAACACGACAAATGTAAAACACCATTTGACTAAGCTATTTACTAATCTACTTAAAGACTAATAGGTCCTTAAACTTGACCCGTTTTCACAATTTGACCCGGTAAGCCCATGGACCATTAATTAAAGAGTATAAATACCTCAACCACTCTCGTTAATGAGGGGAATCAACATTAATACAATCAGGCTAATTAATTATCTCACTACTCCTCACACTAAACAGAAAACACCTCAAACTTACCAAAACACTTTACCAAACTACCCCCATCCCAAAATAAACCACACTAAATTGGCGACCACAGTGGGAGTACGAAGGTGCTTAAATTTTACATTCAAAACCAGTAAAAATTACCACTTCTGATGGATCGAAATGACCAAGGTACTCCACCTCCTGTGCTGGAAACAGTTAGGGGAAACAAAGAATACACCGTGAATGAGCGAGACAAGTTGAGAGCAGAAATAAAAGCACTAAGGGCCATAAAAAAGGAGAGAGGGGTATCAGAGGTGTCAACTATTCATCATACTGCCAATCCTGGGGAGAATGATCCATCAATAAAGACTCATTTGAGTTAAAAAAAAGACTCAATTCAGCTCTAAGAAGACACATCGGTCCAAGCCTGTTGAAAGTTCATATTCTAAGTCCTCCGGTAGCTCTTTGAATGAGGTTGAGCTTGAGGAATCTTTGTCATCAATAAGTGATGAATAGATATCTAAAAAAAGATGAAGTTAATCAAAAAGTATTCAAGAAATAGGGATAGGCATGGTAGGCTTAAAAGGCATCTGGGCAGAGGGTCATCCCACATGCATGATGATCGGTACCTGATAGATACTTTTGCTTTTCAAACCGAACCATGCATTTTCGCAACACCTTATAAAGATACAGTCTTTAATCGTAATAAGAATTGGAGACAATGACCTTTTTCTGCCAAAATATTATCTGGAAACCTACCTAAAAGATTTGACAGCTCCAAAATGGAGAAGTATGATGGAAGTCAAGATTCGGACAACCATCTGGAGCAATTGAAGAATTTCATGATGAATTTTGATGATGATGATGACAAACTTTTGTGTAGAGCCTTCTCTCAAAATTTTACGGGAAGTGCTCCAAAGTGGTATAATAGCTTACCCCAATGATGTATTAGAAACTTTGATACATTCTGGGTTGCCTTCCGAAGGAAATTTGTTGGAACTGAAGAGATGAAGGGTAATGAAGATACCATTATCCATTGTGCCCAAGAACCAAACGAGTTTTTAAAGGACTACATAAGTCGATTTTTGAATACAAAGAACAGATTAGCAGATTGCTTCGAAGATGTGGAAATTACTTCTCTGAGACAAGGGTTGAATCCTGGGAACCTGACTGATTCGGTGACCAGGAAGAAAGCTATGACCTGGGGTGGCCTATTGAATCAAGTGTTGAAATAGATTAATGTTGAAGAAACCAAAAAAATAAGGTGCACCGTCAAGTGAGGTCTACCATAATAGCCCCTCCGGCTATTAACTAGTCCAAATACAAGGCTAAGAAGATCAGACAAGAATCCACCGCACTAAACAAACTCAGTCCAACCACAATCAGGCTCAGAGCCAACAATCAAGAGGTAAAAAAGGTCCCCGGATTCAACCGGAGTGGTTTGCAGAGTTAAGGGAGAATGTGGCCACAATCGATGATAAAACTTAGGACGAAGTCCATTTTAGAAAATCGGCAGCCTTGTAGTCTCCTAGAGAAAGCCGAAATACTTGTTTCTGTCAATATAACAATGATATAGGACATAAAACTCAATACTGCATAGCATTGAAATAGGAAAGTGCAGAACCTTATTGAAAGGGAAAAACTGGGAGCTTATGTCAAAAGACGAAGTGAAAATAGGTCTGACAATGCTTCTCGGACAGGCTCTACAAACAATGCTGGAACATATGCTCAAGAAGGGGCAATGGTGATTCTTGAATAATTTGATGTTGATTCTGAGTACCTAGATCCTGATCCAAGTTGGAATAAGGTGGGGGTCATAATAGAACTTTGGAGGCAGTGCAGATTAATGAAGATTAACAGTTACTGGAGCCTTGTGAGGGGGAGAGTGAGATTGATGACCCAGAGAGGCTCCTAGTGTTATAATACTAGTTGAAGAAGTTGAAATTCACTCCGTTGTAGAGGGTAGAAATATCAAGATTGGTTCCAAAAGGGCACCAGAGTTGAAAAATAAATTGTTGTCGTTTTTGTTAAACAATCAGCGTGTTTTCGCTTGGTGCAATAGTGATGTAACCGGAGTACCCGCAAGCCTTATCTCACACAAGTTATCCATCCTGAGTGATTTTGCACCTGCTGTACAGAAAATAAGAGCATTTCCTAAGGAAAAAGCAGATGTGATAGTCCAAGAGGTTGATTGGCTTACTAATATGGGACACATAAAGGAATCCCAATATCCTTTATGGACTGCCAATCCAGTCTTAGTCGAGTAAAAGAACGGGAAATGGCGTATGTGCATTGATTTCACCGACCTTAATAAAGCTTGCCCAAAAGATCTTTATCCAGTCTCCCGGATAGATCAGTTGGTAGACTTTACATTTGGTAACAAGTTGTTGTCCTTCATGAATGCTTTCTCTGGGTAAAACCAGATGCATATGGATTTGAAGGATTAAGATCACACTATCTTTATAACAGCAGAGGTCTCCATTGCTACAAGGTAATGCCTTTTGGGTTAAAGAATGTTGGGGCTACTTATCAGAGGTTGGTGAACAAAACATTCGCTGATCAGATTGGCGGAAATATGGAAGTATACATAGATCACATGATGGTTAAAATCTAGGAGGAGGATTTGCACAAAATTGATCTTCAAGAAACATTTACTAATTTATGAGCTGTGAATTTGAAATTAAATCCAGAAAAATATATGTTAAGGGTCCGATTTGGAAATTTTCTGGGTTATGTGATAAGTGAGAAAGGTATCCAGTTCGATCCGGATCAGCTTAATGCTCTATTGGAAATGGATCCTCCTCGAAATGTTAAAGAAGTCCAAAGGATCACCGGAAAGTTGGCTGCCTTAAATTGGTTTATTTCAAGGTTTTCACATAAGTGTGCTTTGTTTTTCAAAACCTTGAAGAATGCTAAACACTTTAATTGGTCTCCACAATGTAACCAAGCTTTTGTTGAGATAAAGAAACACTTGTCTTCACCAAAGACTTTTTTCAAACCTATTCATTGAGAAACACTCTATGCATATTTAGCTGTGTCAAAATTGTGTTATAAGTGAAGTACTGGTAAAAGAAGTGGACAATTACCCTCAGCCGTATTTTCAAGCCCATTCCATTATTGTCCGGACATCTTTCCCACTAAAGAATGATCATCAAAAGGAAGATATATCAAGTAGGATTGGGCGATTATGATATCAATTTTGCCCCCCGAACAGCTATCAAAGCTCAAGTAGTGGCTTATTTTCTGGTACAATTCCATGCGGACAGGAACTCCAAACAAACTTCAGGAGATAAAACCAAGAAAAAGTGAATGGTCCGAACTGATGGTGGTTCAAGCACAATGGATTATGGAGATGGAATTTTCCTAACCTCTCAGTATGGTGATAAGATGTACCAAGCTATATGCTTTTGGTTCAGGGCCTCTAACAATGAGTCTGAATATGAAGCAGCTATATCTAGTTTTAAATTGGCTATCCTATGTTCGGCTAAGAGAGTTTGGTTGATGAGTGATTCTCAGCTGCTCATCCATCACACTCAAGGACAGTCTGAGGCCAAGAAGGATCAATTGATCAAGTGGTTACTCGTCTTGAAAGAAGTGGCAGCAGACTTCAAAAGTGTTTGTTATGAGCATATTCCCAGATCGGAGAATACACTTGCATACTCTTTGGAAACTATAGCATACTCCGAGTCCTACCCTTGGTTTCACATACAAGAATGCCCGTCTATACAGCCAGCTCAAAACAAAGAAGATGGGGAAAGTATGAGCATAAGTGTGATTGAGCCGAAAGACTAGAGATATACTATTCTTCAATATATTTCTGATGGGGTTTTGCCTCCAGATAAAGCTATGGCAAGAAAAACTAAACACAAGACACGTGGTTTTTTGTTGACAAGGGAAGTTTACTATAATAAATCTTTCAGTAGACCTCTCATGAGTTGTTTGGGGGTTGAAGAATCTTAAGTCGTTTTGTCCGAACTGCATGATGGGGAAGGCTCAACACATCGTGGGTACCGGATATTAACCCGAAGAATTTTATTAGTTGCGTAATATTGGCCATCCATAATGGAATATGCTAAATAAATGTGATCTATGTCAAAGGTATGGAAATGAAATTCATGTGCCAACAGTACCTATGGAGTCTATTTCTGAGCCAATACCTTTTGCTCGATGGGGAATGGACTTAGTTGGACCTCTACATATGGCATCCGGGGGTGCAGAACTATTATAGTTGTTATTGATTACTTCTCAAAGTGGATAGAGGCAGCTCCCTTGGCAGGGACTACTTCGAAAGCTGTCATTAAATTTATCTTATCCAATATATGCTGCAGATTTAGAGTCCCCCAGAAAATTACTACAGACAATGGGCCACAGTTTAATAACAACGATATAGAGATTTTTTTTTCTTCTAGAGGTATTCAACATTTTTTTTCTTCTCCTTTCTATCCACAAGAAAACGGCCACGTTGAAGTTGTCAACAAAACTATTCTGTCCGGATTAAAAAAGAATTTAGAAGGTGATGCGGGGAAGTGGCCAAGTTATTTGTAAGAAGTGTTGTGGGCCTATTGAACTACTCATCGGGCTGCTACACAAGAGTCTCCTTTTGCTTTGGTGTATAGGATGGATGCAACTACCCCCATAGAAGCTACCTTGCCATCATACAGAGTCCACAACCATTCCAAACAAGCTAATGAGATACCAATTAGGAATCAATTGGACTTAATAGAAGAAAGAAGGATTAAAGCTTACTTAAGAACAATTCACTACCAAGGTTTGATGAGGAGCAGATTTTTCTCCAAGGTCAAAAGAAGACATTTTCAACCAGGAGATAAGGTGTTAAGAAAAATTTTCTTACACACCAAGGAGAAGCAGTTCGGTAAGTTGGCTCTGAACTGGGAAGGCCCATATGAGGTCTGTGAAAAGCTCAAACCTGGTACATATAGACTTCAGGACAATAAAGGGAGAGTTTTGAAGCACCCATGGAATGTTGAGAATCTCAGGTTATATTTGGAATAAAGTTTTTGTGTAAATATTTACTTATAAAATATCAATGTAAATATTAGGTGGCATACTCTTTCCTACCCTGGTGGAGCGGGGAGGTTTTAATGAGGTGTCTGGTTTCTGTAATATATAATGCATTCTTCAAAAGTTCGAAGTGATTTTACTACAATTCAATTCAAGAAGTATAAATCACTTATTCAATACCTTGGATCTATAGTGGATCGGATAACTTGGTGGTTGGTTATGACTATTAAATACATGTCATCGGAGATATTAAACACTCTCACTTCAATACTTCTGAAATACTAAGGGCTACTTAAAAATTAGCCATGAAAATTTAAGGAAATATATTAAACAAAAGAGAGATTGATAAATTAAACATATTCGGACTTGAACCGAACACGAATACAACACATGCCTTGGCCATCCAAGGACTTTCGGTGTTCAAAGGACTTATTCGGACTTCAACCGAATAATAGTACAACATGTTCCTTGGCCATCCAATGACTTTGATAGTTTAAAAAGACAAAAAATAATATATGGTAAAACCTTAGGGCTTGTTCCCTTCGGATATTCCTTCACCACCACCATCACCTTTTTGAGTTCGGTACTCGAGCTCTCACCTGTACCTTCTTCATCATCGGTCGTGGAATCTATTCCACTGGAGTAGTTGCGTTTGTCACCATCTGCTAGACTATGAAATGGGATGTCCTCGTACTCCACGTACTTCCATAGAGGACCAAAGGTCCTCTTAGGGAAGGTCTCATGGAACAACAGCACCAAGTCAGACTTGACTCCATCATCTCTTTTTTCTAAGGAGACTATTACTCCATTGGCATACTCCTCAATAGCTGCTTTGATAGCCTGCTCCTGCTGGCTCTTCAGGACCTTTATTTTTCTAGGTCATCTATGAAACAGTGATCTCTAATTTAGTCTTCTCATTGGTTAGGGTTTGAACGACACCATCTTTGGTCTTCGACTCCTATTTCAATGTTGTAAGGTTTTGTGAGGAAGAGGTTTCTAAATCAGAATACTTAGTCTGGAGCTCAATTATGGCTGCTTCCAATGTGGCTAGCTTATTTGCTTAATCCTCCTTCCTTTTCTTAAGTGCCTTCATCTCATTCTTCAGTTCCTCTATACTTTGTTGAGCGCTTAGGAGACTGCTTGACATAGATTCTTTGTTAGAAGTGAGGGAGTTGATGAGGTTGGTCTGGCTTTTCACCTGCCTCTCCAGATCAAGTATTGGTCGGATATGACCGAGGAGGGAGTGGCTCAAGACATTTTGCTCTCCGGATATGGAGAAGGATTTCCCATTAAATTTCATCATGTTGGAGGAACTGGAGGGATGATAGGGACCTGCAAAATCATCATTCTCAAAATCATTAAAGTACAAGACAATATCTTAAAGGGCATTGATGTCCACTTAAAAGATACTTTGCAAGGCCTAAAAAGAGGCTACTAATGAGTTCAGATACTTCAGACATAACCCACCACTTAATCCGGACATGGGTAATTCAGACCATATCACCCCACTGAAAGATCCGAACATGACAAATGTAAAACAACTTTTGACTAAGCTATTTCCTAATCTACTTAAAGACTAATGGGTCCTTAAACTTGAATCGTTTCACAACTTGACCCGGTAAGCCCATGAATCATTAATTAAAGAGTATAAATACCTCAACCACTCTCATTAATGAGGGTGATCAACATTTAATTCAAGCAGGGTGCTTAATTATCTCACTACTCCTCACACTAAACAGAAAATCCCTCAAACTTACCAAAACACTTTAACAAACTACCCCCAGCCCAAAATAAGCCAAACAAGTATCTAGTGACATCATCAGTCTAAAACATTTCTAAGACAATGACATGTTGTAGTGTGCATGGCAACTGAAGCGGATGATGGGTGAGCATGAGGTCATAAGTCTGAAAAAGCACCAATGGAAGAATAATCCGAGAAACTTGTGGAAGAATAATCCGAGAAGAGCTTGTGAAAGAGTTTTCCAAGAAGTATTAGTGGAAGAATATTTTGATTGGGAACATGTATAAGAATAATTCGAGGAGACCTTGTGAAAGAATTGTCCAAGAAGTATCAGTGGAAGAATAATCTGATGAAGAGCCTATGGAAGAAATATCTGAGACAAGTCCTGAGGAAGAAAAATCTGCTTCCATAAATCAGTCATTGTTCATATATATTCACAAGGATTGGGGGCTACTAATAAGGGAAGAACATATTGGGGTGAATATGCAAAATAGGATAAGTAAAGGAATTTACTTGATGTAATAAAGTATATGGGCTAAAACTTGACAAGTATGTAGTGATAAGGGGTCATATGTAATAATCAGGATGTATGGTTAGAGTTAGTAAAATAGTGGGGTTTGAAGACCCACATAAGATGGGGTAAATATGTAAATCAATGATGTACCTCTCGAAGTATATAAAGGAGAATCCCTTTTGCGGAAAAGGGTCCAATCATTAGTCATTTATTACAACTTTATTCTCTTTGTCTATTTCTCTCTCTAATCATTTTGTTTCTCTCCTTAAAAACTCTCATACTTATATTTTTGCGACATATATTTTTGTACGAAGATTATCATAATAGGAAACATCACTAAGAAATGCAATTTCGCACATCACAGACTGCACATGTTCTATAACCGAAGACTCGCAGCGTGCGTGCACGTAATCTAATGTATATATTTTTGGATTTATTATATCATAGCAACTAACATCCTGACGAACGTGAAGATACAAAGGAGTATAGAATAAATCAAAATGATCTCTAATTGTAGACCCCTCAAAATATACATTAGCACATAACGCCGGAAATTATTCTAATGGAAAACATCTAACGTATATGAAACTATCGTGGAATTTTTTTTGTTTTACCCAACTTCTTCATAAGAGAATATGATGGAATTGCATGCCCTCTCCAAGCTGGCACATAAATTGATCTGCATAATAGGCTTGGGCATGCTCTACACCGGAAATCGTACCACATTACCGTACAATTTTTCTAAATGAAAAATGATCGTGTATCGTTCAATAAAGTTCGAAAATAATTTGTAAAATAAAATAATATAATCAATAGGACCAAAAAATTTACATTGTAAAATTATAAAATTTTACTTTATCTCATCCATACCGAGAGGATTTACTTAAAAAAAATTTATATAGAAAAAGTTCATTTTAAAAAATTATTAAAATCAACTTAAAGTGAAATTATCAATAATAATTTAAAAACAACCATACCAGAACAACAAAAAATTGAACAAACAATTTTCAGAATCAAATATAACAGACTTTCCGGATTTATATGTATGTTCGTAATGATGAAAATGTTGGAAACCAAAAAAACATAACAGGTTAAACTGCAAATTAGAATCTTGATTTTATATATATACCATATGTAAAATATACAAATATGAAATAAAACAGATAAAATTTTATTCAATGATCTTCGAATCATTGCTTCTATTTACTCAGTTAGTAATACAAATAGATCAACTCCTTTAATAGTAAGGATGTAAAATTACTACACGCTTAACACTTGATACTCCGACAAAGAAACCAAAGAAATAAAGTGTAAATGTGACGTTTTTGTTACTTATACCTATATTTGATTAATTGAAGTCGGATTTTTTACGGACTACATAGAAAAGTGAAAGTATATCTCAAAAATCAATTTGTTTGAAAAATAAATAAAATGTACTAATCTAGTGATGCAGATCGAAACAAAATCTTCAATTCTTATACTAAGTTATTAATCGTATTATTTGACAAAGGTAGTATAGCATCCTATTTGGGATATGTTCGTACAAGTTCAGTAAGTAACATCGTTTCAAACAACTAATCATTATTCATTCTACTTGCGGTAAAATTTACATAGAGATCCTGTAACATGTTAAATGTAATCCTCGAGCTCGATTTTTTTTTAGAATCAGAATTTAACCGATATGTGTCCCACCAAGCGATAGATGGTATCCGCTCTTACTGACACGCATAACTGGATGAACGATGCGGAAATGATCTTTTATTTAAGTGTTAAGGAGCACATCCACCCATGATGAGCCTTCTTTAAGTTGATGATAAAAATCTACCAATACATCATCGCGATGTATTTGGTTGGTCAAGTTAAACAGATACTTGTAATTCAAGTACTTGTTGATCTTCTCAACATATAGACTACACCCGAACATGTGGAAAAGATACGCACATCCAACATGATCCACCATCTCATCTCTAGGCAAAGGGTTGTTAAGCTAAACCTAATGCAGAGAAAATCGTGACTCAACTAAATCCCTTTGCAAATTTCAATATATGCATTAAGCTCGCCACCATCTATACCTATGAGCTATGAGTGAGACATCATCGGTAATGTCCTGCACTTTTCTCTCCTCTCTAAACTGAAGCAATGCAACATCTTTATTAACTTTAAGACTCGTGATCGTATGGACGATGTCAATGATATTACTCATCTCACCGAAGATGATACTAAAACTATATTTTTTTCCGATATCAACGCTCGATGAACACCTATGTAATCGCAGTGTGGCTGGAAGTAGCACATCAGCTCGACTAGCTTACCAAAACATCTGGCATACAATGCCGCTCTAACCCGACCATTGACGTGCCAAAATCCAACTCCTATGATTGAAATAGTGGAAGTACAAACGCAATTCCCTTTTCTACAAATAATAACAGGGATCTCTATTAGTAAAAAAAAGTACTCACTGATTGAATATATATTACAATTGAAAATAATAATTTTAAACTTAGCTCTCTCGGCCAAACATAATAGGTGGTGTGGTTTCTGAATGTTTCATCAAAGAATTCAGGTAAACGATCAGGGTGGAGGTCGACGAGGAAGAGATTATGATCGGAGGGCAGAGCTCGTCGAGGTTGAAAGTTGTGGAGGTGGAAGTATTTCCATGGGAACAAAGCCATGGGCATCATCTTTACCTGCAACTCTCTTCAAATCTATTTTTCTAATTTGCTTTTTAGACGCATGCGAATACGGACTTAAGCTTAATCCCTCAACCTACTTCCATTATATAGAAAATAAATATGTAAACTTATTTGAAAATAAAAACTTTGAAAAAACAAATTATTTATAAAAAAAGACGATACATATGTGACCAAGATAATCAAATAAAAATAAAACGTTGTACTAAAAAAATTTTGGATTTCGAAATATCCGGTTAGATATCTAGTATTCTGGTTGTTTAGTAGAAACCATGTATCTTTCGTCTGATTTTTTACGAAAAACAGTACCAACAAAACAAAACATTAATCATAAAAAAAACTAAATCGATTTCAAATGACAACCGAAACTCTAAAAACCTATATAAAGTCTATGGAAATTGCTAAAAAAACCAAAACTATTTCGTGAAGTCGTCTATTTCTGATTTTTAATATTTACAAAATTGTCACTAATAAAAAAACCCAAAAAACTCTTAGAAATCAAATTAATTACAAGTCATGCCATTGAAGACTCCAAACTACTCCATGAAGTTGCAAACATAATTTCAAACATCAACCTTAATTCATCTACTTCAAACAACTAAAAATATAAACTTAACAACCAACAAAACTCATTTTCTCAAAAAATTCAAAACCTTTATAACATGGCTGGAAAAGAGTCGGAATCACTTCCCATGCAGAGCAACATGATCGCCGAGGAGGTACATTGCATTTCCCTCAATCATTTTTGCGTAAAAACAGACTTTTGTAAAAAAACCCGTTTTTGTTTTTCTTCGCCACCCTCTGGCGTGGTCGACATTGCGTACGCCAATGTAAAGGCGTAAAACAGCATTGCCACGCCGTCTATTGGCGTTGGAACCTTACAAACGCCACACGTGTGGCGTATGATGGGTGCTCTACGCCAGTAGACGGCTTGGCGATGCTCTTCTACGCCTTCACATTAGGGGAATGGGCTTAACTTATCTTTAATACCGGTTTAATTGGTTTATCTACTTCTTACATATTGCAGGGGGTGACCCAATGCGATATTTCGCTTGTTTTAGACTACGCTCACCATTTCAACAATCACGACGACTATAGCTTAGACTCGATGACCGAATGGGTAAAAAGTACGGGGAATTCGTTGGATTTTTTTATAAACGTAGCATCCAAAGAGGTAGGGAAAAGAGGAAGAACACAGAGAGTAGATTATCGGTGCGAGCGATCCGGAATTTTTAAGCGGGCCGTGAAAGAGTGCTACCGTAAGCGTAAGGCTATCGGTAGCAAAAAAATAAATTACTTTTTTTTCATTAGGTAAGCAATCCGGTAAAAGGAGACGAAAAGTGAGCTCTTAGTATCCTTTTCGGGATGCATAACCACGAACCGATTAATTATGCCCGAGGACATCTATAATTGTCCAAGTTAAAACGGAAGGAAAAAGAGCTCGTTGATCTTTTGACGGTGAACGGGACAAGTCCGCGACAAATATTTGGTGCTTTGACCAATGCCAATCTGGAGAATTCTTCAAATATCCGTCACGTTTACAATCACCATCAAAGAACGAGGATAGTTGAAAACGACGGTCGATCCCAAATGCAATGCTTGTTAGTTAAATTACAATTGCACAAGGACAAGTATTGGGTGCGGACGGGCAATGACGGCTCTAATGTCATAACCGATTTGTTTTTCGCACATCCGCTTAGTATTGATTTACTATGGACCTTTCCATGCTTGCTAATCATGGATAGCACGTATAAAATTCTTCCTTACGGGATGCCTTTGTTCGAAGTAGTCGGGGTAACATCGACCAACAAAACGTTTTGTATTGGTTTCACGTTTATGGTGAGTGAAAAACAAGACAACTACGAATGGTTAGCGGGATGCTTGAAAACGGTAATGGAGGAGAATGATTGTGAATTACCTTGTGTTATCATTACAGACCCTGAAGTAGCATTGATGAATATCATCGACAAAATATTTCCTAGCGCTAGTCACATGTTATGTGAGTGACATATCAATAAGAATGTTAGCGGGAGAACGAAAAACATGTTTCAAGACGAGAAGGTGGCTAACAATTTTTTTGGCGGCTTAGAACGACGTTGTTTCATCCAATACCGTTGAGGTGATGAACAAGAGGTTGGCTAAGATGCGGTCGGTGTTCAAAGACCAAGATAAGGAGGTGGATTATGTGGTGGACTCGTGGATTACGCTTTATAAAGAGAGGTTTGTTCACGCTTATACTAACAAAATCATGCATTTTGATAATCACACCTCCAATGGGGCGGAAAGCTCCCATGCTACATTGAAAAAATATATCGGGTCTAGTCGATTGGATTTCGATGAGTTTTGGGATAAAGTACATGGTTTGTTAGCGATGCAACATTTGACCATTAAAGAATCAATGAAGCTTAGAAAGTGTCTTCTAATTCACAAATTTCAAGATTTTAAACCGTTCAAATTTTTACGGGGGTATGTATCCACTATTGCATTGGCGATAGTATACGACAATTATGTTGATAAAAGTAGCGGTGATAATATTTCGTGCGTTTGCACCGATCGTACGATCCATGTTTTGCCGTGTTCCCACGAACTTGAGGCAATCCGAAGAGTGAACGGTCATGTACCTACTCGGATTATAGATGAGCATTGGAAGAGACTAGATATCATTCCTCGAGTTAAACTCACCGGCGAAGAAGAAGTAAAATCTAATTTCGTAAATCTAAATTCTAAACTTGAAGAGTTTGATGTTTACGAACAAAGTCATTGGCTTAAAAAATTCCAACAAATTTTGGATCCGTCGACGACACTCCTTTGCGAACCCCTCGAGAAGGTTAAAACCTGAGGTAGAACTCTCGTACGTGTCGGAAGCCGTGGTCATGGATGGGGCCGGGTCGCGTTAAGGGTAGCAAACTACAACGTGATTACTCTACGAAAAGAGATCATTTGTATCACGAATACGGCGAACAAGAAATGTTTGAATCCCACGATAGTGCCGAAACTCCACAAATGGTAACACCCACTACTAGTATAGTAACCCCGGTCGACATTTTCGTAGCACCGCAAGAATGGTCGCCGCACATACTCTTAGTAATTCCTGAGCAAAACCGTAAAAAATAAAAAATAAAAACGGGTTACATGTGTTGGTTTAGGCACTCCGGATGCGTCGAACAACATTACGGATATAACGTCATTCTCGACTAAACCAATCCCGATGATATTACCAAATGTGCCGGACTCAGATTTTCAAAAGACATACCTCAATTTATACTGCCTTTCATAAGCCGAATTACAAATGTTATGCCCGACGGTAATTGTGGTTTTAGAGCCATCGCGTATGGTATGGTTGGTTACGAAAGTGGATGGCTAATGGTTAGAGAAGCCTTGGTTCACGAGCTAAAGAGCGATCGAGAGTTTTATAAAAGGGTTGCACATTACGACGATGAAAGCGAAGTCGATAAGGAGATACGCCAGTTGACTTTTAATAAAGAGAATGCACCTTTTGCAAATTGAATGTCCTTGCCTAGTTGCGAAAAACTAGTCGCGACGATATTCAGTTGTGTTTTCTATTGCCTCGCTCCCGGTGGATGTACGACTTACCTACCTGTGAAAAATACACCGCCAAAAGATGGTTCTTTAAAGGAGATTGGTGTGGCATGTCAATAAAAACCATTTTGTTCACGTAAGTAAAGAACTTTTAGTTTCGCATGCACTTAATTATTTATTTTTTAACGCGCACTGATATTCAATGTCAATTTGTAAGTTAATTTGGTTAAAGCGTCACATTTACCGACTATAGATCCAACGTGGATGCGAACGGCGAGAGAAGACGCTACTTGTTGGTAGATCCCCTTGTTATATAGAGTTCGTGTATTTTCAAGACTCCAAAATCTCACACCGACTCATTCTGTTGAATTCGAAGAACCCATAGTGGACTTGATTAAAGATTTTTAGTTGAGTACGTGTTGTAATTTTTAATTTGAAATCGAATTTAGTTTATGTTTGTTTTCGTTGTTTTCTTGTTCTAAACTAACATTGCATTGTATTCACGAACCATTAAACTAGTTAAAATAAAGTGAATTTTTCGATTTTTTTCCCAGAAATTACATTGGGTGGGTCAGTTCGCTAACGGTAGGCGTGGGAATCGTACGTCACGCCGACGGTTGGAGTAATGATTGGTTCATACACGTCTACCGTTGACGTACACATAGGATCCTACGCCAAATTGCTGGCGGACAGACCCAAACCTTGCCTCAGTTTGTCAAAAGACAGAGGCGAGGCCAAAATCCTGGCCTATTGCCGCCATTGGTTGGCGTGGACAGTGTAGTGTACGCTTTTGGTTGGCAAAATACCCAGTTTTTGAAAATTTGTTTGAACAAAAAAAGAATTAAATTATCTAAGCGTTTAATTAGGTAAACTATGCATATACTTACATTGATGATGCATTTAATTTAAATAATTAGGCGACAATATTAAATTAAAGATTCATTTAATTAACGATCCATAAAACAATACTTGAAGGAAATCTTAATCTAAAACAACATTTGAAGGAACTTTTAATTTAAAACAACACACGTGCAGGAGTAAGATAGTTGAGACATAAATGACACATAGACTACTATAAACATAACAACTCAAAGGCACAATCAAAGAAAGAGTTCAATGATCAGTCGTCGAAATCGTATCCCATATTGTCATTTGAATCGCCCCCCTTGATTCCTTTCTGCAATCGTATCATCCAGATACGCCACCATATCCTTACTGATGTAGTCTGCTACCGTAATGTCCCAGACTAAAGGCACTTCTTTCTTTATTCTAGCCGTCATGAAAAGTAAAGGCTATAATAGTTGGACGAAGAGGTACCTGCGTCTGATTTCATCACGGTTTCGCACTTCCAGATCTACAACTCTTAAACGGTCGTAGTTGAAATACATCATACATAGGACACGGTCAAAGAACGCATCGCTACTACCATCCCCCATCTCTCGGCGGGCAACCCTCACCGCCTTAAGCATATAGTAGTCTTCACCAGCTGTAAACTCCATCTGTCAAAGTGTTTGTGTTTTTTTTGTAAGTAGACGCTTGGTTTCTATTTAGTCAGATTGGATTTTGTGTCATGTTTATATAGTATAGTTACTCTTTGCGGGAGTTATTATGTTGGCGGGAGTATTTTAGTTGATGAGAATCGTTTTTGGCATGAGTTTTTTAGTTAATAAGATTTGGAGGGAGTAATTATGTTGGCGGGAATTTTTTGGCAGGAGTTATTATGTTGGCGGGAATTATTATGTCGGTTGGAGTTATTGTCGGGTCCAGTTTGAATTTAATCATCTCTGCAACTACACCGAGTAATTTTGGCATTTGTCTGTATCCTTATCTTTCGTCCTCCTCACTTTACATGTGTCACGTTTTCATTCGTTTAACTAGATTACGTTATCTAAGAATGAAATTATTTATAAATAGATGTATTCATGGACTGAGTTCGAAGATTAGTATCTGATGAGAGCATCAATCGAAGTTGGTAACACAAACCTCGAAGAAGGGCGTAAAATATACTATGAGGCATTGCTATGCAAGATGTATTTCCTATATGACAGGCATGGTGTCCAGCCGCCTAGAATTTCTAGGCATGTAGATGAGGTGAAGCTAGATGGTCAGTCCTAGTCATATCTCGTCTACATCTAATTTCTGTCCGCACCGAATTGGAACATCGCGTTGCGTGTAACCGGTTCAACTGCCAAGTCACAGATCCTCTAAAGAGGAGCAGCTTGATCGGGTCCGTTCTGACATTATTGATATCTAGTTAGAGAAAATGTGTGACTACCACAATGCGAAAGAAGAAATGAAGTTGATGAAATGGAACTTGCCTGATAGATAAATTATGTTCCAGTTTATTTTTCAGTATGTTTGTATTCATGTTTGAGTTTGAGTTAATGTTTCAGTTTAAGTTTGAGCTTGTGTTTCGATTTGTGTTTGAGTTTATGTTTGAGTTTGTGTTTTACTTTATGTTTGAGTTAATGTTTGGTTTGTGTTTGAGTTAATGTTTGGGTTTTTTTTTCCAGTTAATGTTTGAGTTCATATTTTAGTTTATGTTTAAGTTCGAGTTATGCTTCAGCTTGTGTTCATGTTTATAACTCATTTTATGATTCAGTTTAATATACTTAGTTTATGCTAGAACTATAACAAGAGACAAAAAAGACATTAAAACAAAAGCATAAAGTATCATCCAACAACCAAGAATCGTCAAAGTTACTAACATCACAAAAAAATAACGAACACTAGACCCGCAAAATATCATAAATGGTATCATACAATCCAAAATATAAAAACGTAACAACTAAGCTAGTCTCCTAACAGTAGACACAACATCCTCGTAGACCCCAGCCAGAAGATCGAAATCATGGTCAAACTCACCAACTGCGGGAAACAAGGAAATCCTACGCATACTGACACGCAAATGTCGAATGATAGCTCATTCTCGATCCTCGTAAACATAGTTATCGAGCCAGTAAATTTCAGTATTGATGATGTCGAACCAGCTAATCCTTCTATGGAACATAAGGTAATCTGGTGTACAAAAAGAATCCATCTCGTCTCTCACCAAGTCGCCCCTGAATACTTCATCTAGAATGTAATACTGCCAACCCGACCAATTTTCCGGATCAAAAGCATACGCCATCGACTTCGGTTTTCTTCTCGACTTCGACTGTATCTGCAGCAAAAGATGTGAGATAAGCCTCTGGACACGCCAAAACTTCCTCAACACCCGCTCCGGATAGTATGTCTGCGAGTGTTCTACACCGCATATGACATCTCTAAAACCATGCTATATCTTGGAACGGAAAATGATCACGTATCGCACGATAAGGATAAAAAAGTACCTACAATACAAACCAATAAGAACAAAAAAACATATAAATGACACTACAGCAGACCAACATTGCTATAAAGCGGTTCTATCTTAGTCAATTATTAAACTAAATGAGAACACTTACATTTGTCTCCTGCAGGTTGTTGACGATGATCCGGAGGTTCAACTTCGTCTGGGAGTCAGATACTGCGGCAGCTGTCTCCCATCTAGCAATAGTGGGTTGGCGCTCGGTGTAAGTGGAACAAGTAACAGGGTGTAGCATGACAAAATGATCTCGTACCCAGGTGTCCAGCAAACTGATACATCCAGCCATAGTCCTAGTGTCGTGGAGTGAGGCCTCACCCAGATGGTGATACAAGTAATCTAGTACAGCACTCCCCCATGAGTAGCTACCAACACCTGCTGGAGTCATATCGCACAACAGAAACAAATATTTAAAATTGGCGTACATGTTGCTCTTGTCCGGAAATATGACGGTGCCGAACATATGTAATAGGTAGGCACACGCAGCCGCATCAACCATAAGATCAGTGAAAGCAGGGATGTCGTCGTAGAACTATGGCCCACTAAACCTATTACGGAGCCATGCGAATCCCAATCCAACACCCTAGCATTTCTCAACCTCCATCATGAAGTCTACCTCGTCCACCATAAGCAACTCAGCGCACTCATGCATGGCCATGGAGTTGTCCGATGTACTAGGAAAAACAACATGTGAACCAAAAACCATGAGTCCCAATATGGTGTACACGTCGTAAGGCGTGATCGTCATCTTGCTGAAGGAAAAATGGAAACTATTTGTGTTCATATGCCATGTTTCCAAAAAAACCTCCGTCATGTTGGAGTGTGTGTGCATGTGATAGAACGGCTCTATGAGTCGACCGAAAGGAGTAGCGTCAACTACGGCGCGTACCCTAGTCTGTGCAGCCAGACTCCATGCTCTATGGCTCGGATAATGGCCATATACCCGAATCTCTCGCTCCTGAAAATATTAGTTCAAATTAGTATACATTAAAAATAATCAGTCCAAAAATGTCATATCGGAATTTAAATATTACCTTTACCATCCAAAGGTGATATGCAGTATGGGAGATGAACACCTCGCCGAATAGCGGTGACAATCTGGATGGAGGGGGAGCTCTAGATTGCCCTGTAGGTGGGGGAGTGTGGCGTCGTACGCGGAGAGCGGAAGCAGAACTTGATCTGAAAGCATGCAGTCCGGAAACTATAGGCAGCTCCTCCATCGAAACTGCTGAAGCGGCAGCTTCCCGTACCTTACTCCGCTTCTTTATTCTCTTCGTCCGCGAGCCATCTGTAAACTATGGAGCGTCACCATGATCCATTACCTGAAATAAAAATGTACGAAATGTCAACATTGGTCGGAAACACAAATTCTCACGCTCGGACCGTTTTTAGAGAAATAATAGCAAAAACGCAGTTAACACCCACCAAACAACAAGAATAAACCAGTTCCGAGTGATTCCGCTGACCGGAGCAGCCAGCGCCATCACTGTGTCGTGGGTATACAAATGTACGCCGAAAATGAGGCGTACACCAATATACTCACGCCACAGTGATAGCGTGGGCATGGCAACCTACGCCCCTCGTGTGGCGTGGTTTGGTTGTCCACGTCATAGCGATGGTGTGAGATCCTGAGTGTCCGCTCTACAGAGGTCTACACTCAAGATCACACGCCATCTCTACCAACCCACGCCACACGACGATGTACGGATAGTATTTTTCGCCCGCATGTGGCGAAGAACACTGTCACTCAGAAACGAAACCCAGACATCGACAAATGACCCTAAACGTAACCTAGCCCCTCTAAACTATCAATCGAACCATTTTAACGCTAATCTCAATACTAATTTGATTTTTTTTTTTTACATTTACCGTCGTTCGAAATCGCCGAAACTGTTCGAACCCTTCCTCGATTTGCTGATCCTGCTATGGATCAGAAATGCTGGGTGGACGAAAAGACGTTCGTGATCGTCGACAAGGATGAGAAGCTGTTCGCGACCGATCGTGAAGAGGGTGTCTGTTCGTGGCTGGTACAGTAAAAGCGAGGCTGTGGCTGTTCAAATCCTTTACTTTGCTTTTAATTTTAGTTTATAATTTTTGTTATTTGTTTAGTTGAATTTTATATTTCAATTCGATTTCAATTTAGACAAATTTTAGTTTAGTTTATATCGATCACTACTTTGGATTTTTAATTTGAATTCAAGTTTTTAATTTTAGTTTAGTTTTTAGAGAGAAAAAAGAGGGAACACTATATTTTTCGGAAATTATAGTAACGTCACGTAATAATTTAATTTTACGGGGTAGTTTTAAAAATCAGAAACAGGCGATTTCGTCGAGTAGTTTTGACTTCTCTTTTAACAATTCCCAAAGTCTATATCTGAATAAAGTGAAATAAAAAAACAGAAATTTACGTGCTTTTTATTTGTGCTTGGAGCTGCTGGTGTAACTTACAGGCTTAGGTTTTGCTTCTAAGTGTCATTACTACTTAAGGCTTGTGAGGCTTTTTCTTCGACTATGGCTGCTGCTTTAGTTAATAGGCATAGTTTAGGAGTTTAGGGTTTGCTCTTAATTCGAGTAAATTAAATGTGGGGTTTCAGTAAATACTTCCAATTAATTCTAGCATCCAGTATAAAGATAGAGGAATTAGAGAATATTTATTAGTTTAGGGGATATAAATTGTTAGAGGGAAGTAGGAAAATTATTAGTTCAAAAAAAAGTAGGATTTTCTTTTCTTTACAAATTAGTTGTAGGAGAAAATAAAAAAAAATAACGGAAGAGAAACATATTTTTATTAAATGACAATTATATAGAATAAAAAAAGTTATAACTTTTTTTGAAACAATAATAAAAAAGTAAAAAAAAAATCCAAAATTTGAATTTTTTTGGGGACCTATTTTAGTTTTTTCTAACAAATTCCAATATAATATCATATGAGTAAAGAAAGGAGTGAAGATAGACACGAATAAAGTTTGGTATATCTTATCCCGGAGGCTACTATGAGAACCTGCCCTATACTCTCTGAACTAGCCAAGGAAGATAATGTAGCATCAAAATTATAATAAACTGATAGAAAGAATAAAGAGGCGTTTTGTTTAGAACTTTCAAGTTGACATTAAAAACATAGTTTTGAAACGGTTGGTACCTTCGTCTGCAAAAATATTTATTTAGTTTAAAAAAATAAGATATAAAAAATATTGCTTAAACTTATTATTTTTATCTATTTATTTTATAACTTTTAAAAGGGTTATATTTTTGTTATAACTTTTCGATAGTGTTTTTAGCATATTCAAAAAAACGCCGCATCGAGGCCGTTTAGTTTTTGTTGTGGGATATTTATTACATTTTTACTTTATATTTCTTATTTACATTAGTTATGTATTTTCTTCGTACAGTAGACCAACTATTAACAAGAGTTTAGAGCAATTGGAAGCTCAGATGTAAGACCCGTAAATAACAAGCATGCGTGACTTTAAATATTTACCATTGACTAAACAATTTTCTTCGTGTAGTATATTTTGCATTACTTTGAGGCACTGTTGGGTTATAGTTTGTTGTCGTTCCATTTTCCATGTCAACAATCACCAATGTGGTTATAGTTTGTTGTCGTTCCATTTTCCATGTCAACAATCACCAATGTCTAGTGGTTCTTTGTATCTTTCTTTATTGCACACCGGAAAGAATGCATAATATATGTCAGATTGCATAGTTTGGAATACTTCGTCCATAATTTTTTAAAGATCTCTCTTTCCGGCCAGTGTTGTGTGCATTAAGATAAAGTATTACAAACAGTTTTGTTATAATAGTCGATAACTAATTTTAGTTAAACTTATCGTTTCATGAGCAAAACATTTTATCGCGTTGATTTTGCAATAGTAAGCATCTTTGAAACTTTTGGATGGTACTTTCCAATGGTTTTCTTTAAACGTCTCATAAATCCAAGCATCGTTAATCTACCAAACGACAAGTAGGAGGCATATAACCTACCATGCTATATAAGTACAACTCAACTGTGCGATCTTACTGGAAAATAAATACCATGCAATATTCCTAAACATGCATTTCTGGTATTAATAATCACGATACTATAGTTCAAACCTAACCAACATGCGAGTCTACCTTAAAATCCATTGATTCAATGAAACACTTGTATATTTTACATTAAACTCTCGGTCGCGTGCGTAAGGTAGGGTCATTAGTTCACTTACACTCACATTCAGTCTATTGGAAAACTGGTATAATGGTAAATACCATACTTATCGATCTTCTTGTTCGCCTGCCCTTTGTATCTTAAAGACTTTGTGGTATTCATCGAATTCAATAATTTGTGTTGTTACTTTATATTTTTCCCAATCAGGTAAAATCCTATCTTCCTCTTGTGTCTCACTATGTCTTTGACCATCGAAATCCCAATCAGGTCGCACATTGTTCTCTTACACTAATTCTTTGATGGTCTGGAACATAGAAAAATGGATGTCAAACACGATGCATATCTAAGTATAACAAACATGAGATTCCAAGTATAATAAACGTGCGATTCTAAGTACATTAAACTATGTGAGACATTTTAAAATTGACAATATGTATATACGATTTTTAATCATATTTTACTAAAGATCCACTTACAAAATCCTGAGTGACTACTCATGATGTTGTCTCATTTACAACCTAGTCACCGACAACATCTCTTAAACTATGAGCAAACATATTATCCATGATAGCATCAAAATTTCGCTCCATTGACACAATTGTCCTCAATATGATCAACTTCATCAAAATAGAACTATGTAGATTATATCAAAACATGATTAAACTATTCTAGTTCTATACATACTCTTTTATTGGGGGTATCAGCTGATAATGATGATTTTCTTTTGCGCTTTTGTGGTGTTTGTTGCTTTGTTTTTTCGGTGATGTGTTTCCTCTTATGTTAACTTTTGGACTGCTACTACTGGTTCTTTTTTGGTGAGTTGTTCTGACTTTGTGAAGCATGGTTCTTGTTGTTGGGGTTGATAGTTTTGTTGGGGTTCGGCTTCCTCTTTACCTTGTTGTATAATTACTGCTCTAGCTTCTGTCTAGGTGATTTATTATGCCTTTGTGTGGGATGGTTCTTGTTGTTGGGGTTGATAGTGTTTGGCTTTCTCTTCAGCTGGCTGTGGGAATGATGGTTCTGCTTTTGTTTGGGTGACTTGTTCTTCTTTTATGGAGGTCGGTTCTTATTATTGGGGTTAATGGTGTTGGCCTTCCTATTTTTGTTGTTGGTGGTGTTGGGCTGCTTGTTGTTGGTCTTGGTGTTGGACTTCATCTTTTTTTTGTGGTGGTGTTGGGCTTCTTGTTATTGTTGGTGGTATTACGCTTCCTCTTCTTATTTGTGGTGGTGTTAGGCTTCCTGTTGTTCAGCTACTTCTTATTCGGGTTGGTAGGTGAGTTCTTCTGCAGGTTTGGATGATGAAACATTTGATTCTGGTACTACAAGGAACACGAGACTTGTTAGTATATTTGGATAGACCATTTAGAAAACAACAATGTGATACCTTTACATAATCCTTACCAATCAGTTCTTGTTAGGTTAGTTAATCTGTCTCGTTGAATTGCTGGGAGTTGAGACTCACGTGTTGGGACTCACGTGTTGGTCCTACAATTCTTGGTATAATAAACATGCAATTACAGTTATATTACATATATGTGATTCCTTGTATATATTTTCCATGCCACTTTAGTTATAATAAACCGTGCAAGTCCTCACAGAATTAAACATGTGATTCCCAGTATATTAAACCATGTAATTGCCATAGATATTAATCATATGAGTTCTTATATTACGATTTCTCGAATATTGAATTATATATGTTTGGTTTTTAAACTATTCTAATTCTTGTATATTAAATCATATGATTATGTTGGTTTTAAACATGATAGGTTCTAAAGTATTAAACATGCAACTTCTTTGGTATTAGACTATCAGATCAAACTATAACAAACCAACATATACTCGTATAAATAACATGAAATCCAAAATTGATTTTACAACCGTACAATTTACAACTTTATGAACCTACATTAAATATATAATCAAAGTTGAAGCTTAATATACTTAAGATCCACTTACATCTTGATGAACTTGATAGCGTAGTATCTATCTCATTCACATGAGATTTATTTGTTACCACTTCCTTTTTGTGTGGTATCAGTGGCACTTTTCTGAGGATCAGTGATTCGGTTGGTGGTGGGGATGGTACTTGATCAAATGGAACTGGAGCACAAAAAGGTAGAGAGATTGGTTTTTCAAGTTTTTGTTTAAATTACTGACTAACTCAGCTATTTGTAGCTCTAGCTATTGAATATGTCACAACAATTCCAGATATACTGGTATGGAACGTGTGAAAATGAAACAAATAAAACATATATAGCAAGCCATACTAGATAAGAAACACATACTTACTTTTTTATCATTTTTTCAAGCAAACTTTGAATACAGTTATTTTCAACAGATCACATGGACGCACTGGTTTTTATATTATGTTTGAATCTCTGACGTAAAAAAGAACTGCTCTTGAAGTTGGTCTTATTCTTTGTCTGGATGTTGGCCCGACCTTTGGATGTCGTTGCAGTGCTCTGTGAGGGTTTTTGAGTCTTCTTCTAGGGTGTTGGTTGATGAAATTATAAAGGGTGAAACCAACATCGAGTCATCTCTGAACCTCCTCGGTTTCAGTTGGGGATGTCTGACTTGGTGTTTACTCACTATTGTGGGTTTTTTTCTTTAGGTTCTGTTGGTTGGTCGTTTCCTTGGATGTGATGACCTTTTATTAGTTTTTTTTACTTCAAATTTAGTCTTCTTCCTAGCCCTTTCATCTCATACAATATCTTGGTTCCCACTTGCTTCACCTCCACTAAATGTTATTTTTTCAGCCTCTGTCAACGTTAACTCACCTTCTAAAACCTATCCAATGAAGAATAACCCAGTAAAACATTCATTAGTATGAATCTTATGGGATTCTTATTGACCTTGTTATTCTTTTAATTTTACTATTATGCGAGTTCTAATATATTAAAAACCACCTTGCGAGTTTTATACATACCATGTGATTCTTGCGTAATAGACAACATGATAGAGTAGTGTTTGGTAGCTCACCATCTTTGAGCAGGTGAATGTTTTCAATCGTTTCTTTGGTTGATGGTTTGGACTCCAATCCGCACCATTTGTACCATCTTGGGATCATGTTCGACTTGGCTTCTGCTTTCGCAATGTTTGTGTGCTCCATGATGAACTCTATCGGGTTTTCCGGCAACAACATAAGCTTTAATTAACCCAAGAAGCTTTTGCTTTATTGCTCGAGACTAATCATAATTGTTTATTTTTTCAAGGTCTTCGACGTAATCTACTGTTGTCCAAATCAGTATATATCGGGTAAAAAACACCAGTCATCCTCCACGTTTGTCACTTGTAACAAGTTTGTCCCTTATCTTTGAGGTTGTAATAAAGGGGTCTTTATTGTTTTACAAAGTAGAATAAAACCATCCTTTTCGAGTCCAGCCCAACATTTGTCCCCATAATACCCGTTGACCAGCCACATCAGCGATCCACGTAGGACGCTGATGTGGCAACGGTAAAAAAAGTAAAAACAGAATTTACTGTTACCAAGTCCTTTTACTTTATTAAACCCGGCCCAATCAAATAAAATAACCCGATTACCCATTATATTTTTATTATCTAACCCAACTTCTAACCCTAGATCTATGAACATTGTAAGTTTCTGCTACTTGCTCTCGAATCATTGGATTTAACACATAAGTCACTGCGATTGCTTCTTGGAGACCGATCTTTAGCTACTCGGCTTTTTATTGAAATCTTTTTATTATCTATAGTTAAAGGACTCTGAAGCTTGTTCAGACCGGAAAGACTATGATTTGGATTAAAGAAGAAGCATGAATATCGTCCATTTCGGTAAGTTTGGCGGGTTTCATAATCACAATTGGGGAATCAGATGACCGAAAAGAAGCAGACCCTCTTGTTGTGGGCGGGTTGCTTTGTGGTTTTCCCTGAACATCAAAATTTTGACTGTGAACTGCAAATTTTTGTTTATAAGATTGAGTTCCAAAGTTTGAAGACTGTGCTTCGTTCTGGGACTCGGTATAAACCTTTGCTTGCATTACCTCTAGAATCTGTTTAAGAGCCCTCAAGTCCTTTCCAGACTGTTGAAATTTAAGATCTTTCAATCGTTTCTCAAGTTCACTATAATCAGAAGCGAGCGATTTGGGTGTATTTGATTGATCCTTTACACGAAGAAAAGCAGCTGGCTTTTGTGAACTTTGACTTTTGTGAACTTTGGCTTTTGTGAACTTTGACTACCACTTGCTTGCTTCCACTTTCCTAGTTCCATTAGAAGTCTTGAACCTGAAAAGGTCTCATAACCAAATTAGGATTTTTCCACCATGGTGAAACTGGATCTTTAGCTGAGGTAAGAGAGAGAAAAGAAGAAATTAGGGTTGGGAAAGAGGGAAGGGATTAGGGATTCGGGAGAGAAAGGGGATTCAATTAGATTTCGGGTTAGAATTTAGGGCTGGGTTATTGGGTCAGGTTTCGATCTAGGGTTAGAAGTTGGGCTGGATAATAGAAATATAATGGGTAATCAGGTTATTTAATTTGATTGGGCCGGGTTTAATAGGGTAAAATGACTTGGTAATAATAAATTCTGTTTTTACTTTTTTACCGTTGCCACATCAGCGTCCTACGTGGATTGTTGATGTGACTAGTCAAAGGGTATTATGTGAACAAATTTTGGGATGGACTCGAAAAGGATGGTTTTATTCTACTTCGTAAAACGATAAGGACCTTTTTATTACAGCCTCAAAGGTAAGGGACGAACTTGTTACAAGTGACAAACGTGGAGGATGACTGGTGTTTTTTACCTGTATATATCTCTTGATACTCAACAGAACATGGTAGAGCAAAGAAACAAGATTAACAATAAAAACAACATCTTTCACAACAGGTTTCCCACCTGCCTTGATAACTTTCTATATTCTTGCATAGAATTGGGTTTCCTTGACAGCTTTAATGTGTTCCGCAATGATGATATTTCTCTTCTCTTTTATCAGATTAAGGATACTAACTAATCTTTATCTTTAGAAGCATGCTTTAAGCGAGATATTTTTTTTCCAAAAATAAGATTCACCACATGTTATTAAACAAGCCATAATAATGCGTTTTCCTCCGGTCTTGTGATTCCAGTTATATCTTGGTATATTAACCATGCGAGTTTAAACATACTAACATAAAATCCACATCTACAAATATAATATGTGTCTTCTTTTTACGACCGATAAAGAAGATACGAGATTTGTGTATTTCATACGAAGAAGATGCTAGATTAGTGATAATGTTATATACAAGTTAAATAAAAAATAGAGTTCGAAACCACCAAACCTAGATACTAAAAATACATTAAAACCTAGTTATAATATGTAACACATTATATGAACCTAAGAACCGTATAAAGTACTCTAAAATAGTAAGTCTGAAACTACAAATGATCAACGAAATACCTAAGAACGATATGAGTTTAACTAAGAACCTAGTTGTAATGAATACTTCGAAGTACACTCTAACTACAGTATATACCTAGAAATAAAAAGCTAGTATACATTAACCATCGATATACATTGAAAATTATGACTCGTACACGTACCTTTACGGTGTTTCTAGTAGAGGTCCAAATGATTAATAAAGTTTAAAA
Source organism: Limnanthes douglasii subsp. nivea (assembly GCA_036936605.1). NCBI lineage: Eukaryota > Viridiplantae > Streptophyta > Magnoliopsida > Brassicales > Limnanthaceae > Limnanthes > Limnanthes douglasii. The sequence continues at coordinate 189,886,844 of JAUPFV010000005.1, forward strand.
TAGGTATTCTGGGACGATAAAGAACAACTTGGGGTGTCTTAATTGCTTCTTCAGATTTTTAAGTTATCGCAGAATAAAAAGCAAAAGGTTACTAGGTTTAGTGAGTTGACTATGTTTCGTGGGTTTATTAGGTTTAGTGAGTTTAAGAGGGAATTGATACTTAAAGTTTATGGTTCAAAATAGGAAAACAAATTTTCAACCTAAAACATCTTATTTATACTAATGGGGGTATATTGGTCCATTTGAAAGGTCCATGTATCTATTGTTAATATGTCATTTTTGGATATTCGGTAGTCATGAGATAGTTGAGTGGGTATTTTTTAGTACTTTTCATTATTTATTATTATTTGTTGATCACATTCATTATCTTTTTGTTTTGAAAAAAAAATATATTTATATTTGGATGTGCTGTTTTTTAAAAAAGGTTTGAAGATTTTAGATTTAGAGTTCACTTTTGAAAGTAATTTATATTTTATTGTAGATTTGGATTTCGACTAAATGTTACTCTGCCATTCCAGGTTTGATTTATTCTTTGACGATCAAAACCTTCTGTAATAACATATTCAATTCCAGATCGAAATGAGTTAACTTTTTGATATATTTATGTTAATTTTATTTTATTCATCTCACTAAAAATACATCGAGGAGAACAAAACTTCATATTTGCGAGTGATTAAACCCTAACCACTTAAACAGATATGATTGGTCAAACTTACGACGACGTCGATTTGAATATGTGAACGAGAAACTACTAAGAAAAACTCATTCATCTTCAAATGAGGATGAACCAACCATAGATCCAGCTGAGGATTAACCAACCATGAACCCCGAAGCCATAACTTTTACATAAAAATTCCTCATATAGAATAATTGTAAAAATGATTATTGAATCACACGACGTACCACATCTATAATAACAATAAGTATATAAGATTTTTCATAATTATGTTTCTAAATATTTATAATATTATTTTAAATGTTATATATTTTTCATAAAAGAGGCGTGTAGTTACATTTTTTTACTTTAACAACATTCGTAGTTTGTTGATCATTCGAAAATTTGCTAGCAATAAATTGCCCAGAAAACTCTTCAACAACAACGTCTTTGCAAAACTATTAGAGGTATTTCTTGATTAACATCAGATTAGCCCATTGGCAATTGCATTTGTTAACAAAATAACATATGAAGACCATCATCTTCCAATTATCATTTGAAGAAATGGTGATGATATTAGACGATGTGTCAGTTATTACAGGTTTACAAGTACAAGAACAAGTTGACGACCGTATCTAGGTTTCTTGATGTCCTACTTAGCATAGCTAAATCAGAGGTTAATGTTTACAACAAATAGAATTTTCTAATTGAAAGAAACTTTCTCCACATAATATATTGTGTCCGGTTAAGGTCAGTTACTAATATAAAGCTTTGGATACGAGGATATCTCTTATTTATATTCGGTTGCGTTACTTAATCTGACAAGAGCGGATCGTTGAGAAAGGTCGATTGGTTATATTCTCTCAAATACTTAGAGACATTAGATTTATATTTTATGTGGTATGCATATTTTAGCAGAGTTATATAGTACATAACATTTGGCTGACATATTGTTATATGACCATTTCTACAGTTTCCGACCAGAGTATTATTAGGGTTATTTCATATATTTGTATCTTAACTCTAAAGCCTTTAAAGATCAAATGAAAGTTCTTCATTTTTGGACAAATCGACTCGTTTTCGACTGTTTAATAGCTGATATAATATATATGTTTAGTATTATTTTAATATATTATTTTATTATCAAAAAAATATTATTGATAACATAATTTTATTCGTATTCTATGTTATTTTCCAATTTGTACAAGTGTATGCACATTATAAAACTGTTCGAGAATATATATCATTGTTTTACTATGTTATTACGTGCATAGAAAATATAAAGTCATGCATGCTCGATTGCATAGTTTAACAATTTGGTCATATCCAATGTGTATTATATCGTCATAGATATAAAGTTCCTAAGAGGGGCATAAGGTCCAAGATGTCTGTGGATTAGAACAAATATGTTTGGATGAGTATAGCTTTTGGTGTGGATAAAAGTAGCCTGAGGGTAGGCTGGTAATTTCAAGTGGAGTTTTAAGGCGGCGTGAGGGTGTTTCAGGGTGGTGTGAAGGTGTTTCAAAGTGTTTCAAAGTGTTTCAAGGTGGAGAGAGAATTGAGCAGCTTGGCAGCAGTCAATTTTTGTTACCCATAGTTAATGCTGGTGGTTGGTTATTTATAGTATGTAATTTGGGCCCTTATGGGCTTTCGGGTCAAGTTTAATGGACCCGGGTCATGTTTAAAGACCCATGAGTTTTAAGCAGATGGGCAGGTAGCTTAGTCAGATAGTGTTTAGGTTTTTTAGTACTTTAGTCATAGTTCGAACTGCCTTGGGCTTGCAGTGTTCGAAGTCACCTGCCCGGTTCAAATGTCCTGTCCGAATTAAGCTCTTGGATCCTGTCCGGTTTACGGAGAGATTTACTTTGGGCTGCCCTTCCGGGGGGGTACTTCGAATTCGGACTCATCAGGAGCCCCTTTTTTAGGTATTTGAACAAGTATCCTTGTTAAAGAACTGAAAAACAGTCCGATTCAAGAAGTGGTTTATCAATTCGAAGAGAGTTGAGGACAGAACCGGACAGACCAAACGTTACGAATTCCAAACGGTTCTTGTCAGAGTTAGTGGGACACGTGTCACTCTCTGGTTGGTTACTTTAGCCGTTTTTTCACCTTGAAAGTTGCACCACTTTCTCGAACAAGTTACCTCTTTTAAATGCCATAAATGACATCAGCGCCGTCTTTTAATCATTGCCCAACTTTTCGGATTCTCCTAGGAATCAAACCCGTTTTTCACATTTACTATAAATTCTTTTCACCTTTCACAGTCTCACTTATCTCTTTCACTCTGCCATTTCACCCAAAGCTTTATCTCTCTAAAACTTCAAAATTTCCTTAGTTGTTTATGTTCACAGTAAGAACAGCACTGATCAAGGGTGGTTGGCTTAACCTCTCAGAATTGGAGAAAGCTCAAAGAGTTGAAAAAGAAAAAAGACTTGCAGCAGGGCTTCCAGCGTCGCATGTCGAGAAACCAGCCCCTTCAATCGAAGAATCTGACAGAGGTTCATCTTCTTCTAAAGGTACAAAACCTAGAAAACTCTTTCAATCAACACTCTCCCCCATAGTATCTGGCTCTTCAGTTCAAGAGTCGATCCCCATTGTTGAACCGGGGGTCACTCCCACAAGTGTTAGGAAAAAATCCTCTTTCATTGCTATGGGGTCCGATTCTGACCACTCCCCAGACAAATTAATTATGAAAAGGACAAGTAGGTTGGTTAAAGGGCTTTCTTCCAAAAATACTAGCGAATCAGGGTCCGGGGCAACTATTAGGACTCTTCGGGAAAGGCCGGCCGGTCCGGGGGCTATCAGTCCTCTTCCTCCCAAAGAAACTTCAACCTCAGAAACTCAAACTGAGGTGGTAAGTCGAAAACATTCAGAGAGCCAACAGTCCGGTGGATTAGCTGTGCCAAGCTTCAACCCTCCCCGGGCTGTTTCTACAGAAGCTCCCCCAACAATAATGGAGGAGAGAATGGAGGACTCCACCGAGGATGTTAGATTTGAGTCCGAGTCCTCCGGACAAGCTGAAACTGCTAGAGTTGCTGCCAAGAAAGGCAAAGAAGACTTATATCTGAGGCATCCGGACCTGCCGGAGAGCCTCGAAGGGCGAGTAGGGCCATGTTTTCATAAGGTCGAGCTCAAATATCTTTCATCTCTGTTAAAGACCAAGTATGCGTTTATCCATACTAAAGATCTGGGACGACTGCGTACTAAGTGGGGGATCCCTGAAAATGTAAAGATTCGAATTCCCATCGATCCAGAGACCCCGATGGATTGCAAAAGAAATGAGATAGTCTTCTTTACAGAGCTATTCAACTGGGGGCTTAGGTTCCCACTGGACCCAGAAATAGTACGCTATTTTCACTTGGTCAAGCTATGTCCATCACAGCTAAGCCCTAACGGTTGGTACACCTTGATGTCATGTATTATGGCGTCTAGGCTATCTGGAATTCCTCTTCCTATGGAAGAGTTTGCAGCTGTGGCTAATTTGTGCAAGCATCATCAGTTCCCTTTTTATCATTTCAACATGGGGAACGATCTTAAAGCTGTTGATGATCTCCTGGAATCGGAGAGTAAATGGAGGAGCCAGTTCTTGTTTGTCAGTGGCTCATGGGAAAATGGCAAGAAAATCAAAACCGGGGAGAATCCTAGCCTTCTTCGAAGTAGATGGAGGAGCGATCGTAAGTTTTTACTTTGAGTTTCTGTTCGAACCTCTCTTTCCTTTAAGTTTATACTAATCAGTTTTTCTTTTGTTTTATCAGAGCTGCCAAAGGAGTTCGGGGATTATCTGAAGGCCGGACAGGTCACCTGTGGCAAAATCAACGCTTGGGCCGCAGAGAACTGGGAGAACCGGTTTCATAAAGCCTTCACTGCTGGGAACCTAGCGAGGTCTCACCTGTGGAACACCACAGGTCGAAGAGACTTAACCTGGGAGGAGTTCTCCACCCCTCCTGATGAAGACATCGTGCTGAGAAGGTCTCATGAACTGGATGGGACCCTCTTCCTTCCTGTCCGGGCCAAAGCCCCAAGTAAAATGAAGGGCAAGAAGAAGAAAGGCAGGAAAGCGGGAGAGGATACTGAGAAAGAGGCCCCAACAGACTCAGAGGTGCCAGCCCAGGCTCAAGTTGATGCAAACCTTCTACAGGTGGTAGAACAGGAGAGCGAAAAACAAGGTGCGAATCCCCCAAAACCTTCAAGGGCTTCCAAACGGGCTCGTAAGCAAGCAAGTGACAGTGCTGATAGGGAAGTCAAAAAGAAAAAGACTTCCCAAGGAGAAGAGCTCGTTCTCCGGGATCCGGAGCCCACTTTCCCAACCGATCCGACGTTAGCCGAGGAGATCCCAGGGAATCTTAATGAAGGGATTCCAATGGAATTCCATACTGATGAGGTTGAAAGGGGAGAGATTAACATGGATGAAGTGGACGTCACCGGTCTAGGTGCTCTAGGTGATTATTTCCTTGGCCTGTCCAGAGATGAGTTCGCAGGGCCATATGTTCCCCCAAGTAGTTCCAACACAGTGAATTTCAATGGTAAAACTTTTATGGTTTCCAGTGAGAGGGACATCATAGCCCATTCTCTCCTTAGCAACGTGCAGCCAGTACTTACTTTGGAAAGGCAAGTCCGAAGTCAGGCAACCACCATCAAAGACCTCAAGTCTGAGAAGGAGAAGTTGTCCGATGACCTCAGGACTGCTGCTACTAAGGTTGATTTGCTTAAGGAGTCGAACGAACAGCTAAAGAAGAATCAAAATGAAAGCAACACAAAAGTTGCTTCTTTAGAAGAGACCGTAAAAGATCTCCGGGCTAAGCTGTCCGGACTAGAGAAGGACTTGACAGCCTCAAGAGGAGAGACTGCAGCAAAGGAGAAGCTTGTCACCAATCTGACCACTGACAAACTTGCTTTAGAGAATGCAGTGAATCAGGCTGTTGAAGAGAAAGCTGCTTTGGTGAAGGACCAAGAGGCCATGATCAAGGCCAAAATCAACGCTTACGCCAGGGAGATGATCCGGAGTGAAAAATTAATGATTAAAAAAGTGAAGTCCGACATGGTCCTCCTGTTTCACGAGAAATTCCCGAAGAGGAGACTAGGGGACTTATGGCGTTATGTGGATGACGATGATCTCCCATACTGGACCATGGTTGATGAAGGGTACACTGATGTGTCCTCGTCTGGTGACGAAGAGGAAACCGGAGAGAGCCCAGGTGAGGAAGAGATTGACCCCAAGGGTAAGAAGATTGTCGAGGAAAAGAGCGATATTAAGGGGGATGAGGGTGAGCCATCTTCAAAGGCTCAACCTTAATTTATAATTTGTTCTGTTTATCTCTTGTTTGAACTAAAGTCCTTGGAAGGCCAAGGCACCTTTTTTTTCTGTGATGGCGTCCGTATTATTCGGACAGTTTTTTGTACTGTGCTTAAACTTGTTCAAAAAGTCCTTGGAAGGCCAAGGCAACTTTAAGTTGTTGAATGAATGCTTTTATTTTACTCAACCATCTTCTTCTTTTATTATTTGTCTTACTTTAGACAGCTAGAATTTAAGTAGCTTTGAGTTATTGTATTGTGAGAGTGTTTAGTTTCTCTGGCTAGAATTTAAGTAACCTTTAGACCTTTCAGTCCGGGTAGTATGACAAGCAACAGAATTTTGCAAAAACTTAGAAAATTATTGAAGAAGGCATCAAGTTTTATTGAAAGCTCTCTGTGGCGCCGAAGAGAGGAAGTGGTATGCCCCCAAATATTTACGTGGATGTTTAAACAAGTAAATATTTACATAAGCTTTATTCCAAGTACATTCGAAGGTGTTCAATATTCCAAGGGTGAGTTAAAACCCTACCATCTTTGTCTTCCAACCAGTATGTCCCAGGCTTGATTCTTTCAACCACAGTATACGGACCCTCCCAAGTTGGGGCCAGCTTTCCGAAGAGCTTTTCCTTGGTATGCAGGAAAACTTTTCTCAATACTTTATCTCCTGGTTGAAAATCCCTTCTTTTAACTTTAGAAGCAAACCTGCTTCTCATCAAGCCCTGATAGTGTGCCATTCTAAGATGAGCTTTTACCCGCCTTTCTTCAATTAAATCAAGTTGATTTCTAATTGTCATCTCATTAGCCTGTCCGGAGAAGTTATGAACACGAAAGGAGGGGAGTGTCTTCTCTATGGGAGCTACTGCATCCATCCCATAGACCAAGGCAAAGGGGGATTCTTGTGTTGCAGCCTCAGGTGTTGTCCGGTAGGCCCACAAGACTTCTTGTAGATAACTAGGCCACTTCCTAGCAGCCCCTTCTAAGTTTTTCTTTAAACCGGAAAGTATTGTTCTATTAGCCACCTCAACTTGCCCATTGGCATGTGGGTGGAAAGGTGAAGAAAAGCAGTGCTGAATACCCCTTGAGGCACAGAAGCTCTCCATCTCTCTATTATCAAACTGTGGCCCATTGTCTGTTGTTATCTTCTGGGGGACACCAAATCTACAACATATGTTGGACATAATGAATTTTATGACAGCTTTCGAGGTTGTCCCTGCCAAGGGAGCTGCTTCTACCCACTTTGAGAAGTAGTCAATGGCTACAATTATGGTCTTACGCCCTCCGGACGCCACAGGGAGAGGCCCAACTAAGTCCAATCCCCATCGAGCAAAAGGGATGGGCTCAGAAATTGATTCCAAAGGAATGGCTGGTACATGAATTTCATTGCTGTACCTCTGGCATGGGTCACACCTCCTTCTAGCTGGGAGGCCAAATTATGAACATGCCTTTTCCTTGAAGAAGTAGTAGGAGCCGTCATAGTGTCCCCTCCGAAGATTGTCAGTGACTCGAAGAATTTAATGAGCTCGGAGACTGATCTAGAACGCTCCTCAATAGTACCCACTCTGTTTCTGGTTGGATCAGGATCCAAGTACTCAGACTCCACATCAAACCTTTCAACTATTACCATAGCCCCCTCCGGGGCAGCGTTGCTTGGACCAACCCTATGAGTGTTGTCAGGCCTGTTGCCTCCTCTCCTTTTAACGTATGCACCCAACTTCCCTCTTTCGATCAAGTTTTGAACCTCTTGTTTCAATGTTATGCAATCATCAGTAGTATGGCCAATATCATTGTGGTATTGGCAAAAAGAATTGTTTCGATGTTCTCTGGGAGACTGCAGGGTTGCTGGTCTCCGGTAGTGTACTTCATCTTTTGTTTTATCGAAAATGGTTGCCACACTTTCTTTGAGCTCTGCAAACCACTCAGGTTGGACCCATGGCCCTCTTTTGTTTCTAGACTGTTGGCTTTGTGCATGAGCAGCTGGTTGAGACTGAGCTTTTCCCCTTCCATGCCCCTGCCCGGTTTCTCTTGCTTTGTTTCCGGACTGGTTTGGATTTGGAGTTGGTGCCACCGGGGTGGATCTCACCTGTCTGTGCACCCTGGTCTTTTTCGTTTCATCAACATTTATTTGCTTGCCAACTTGGTTCAGCAATCCTCCCCAGGTCATGGCTTTCTTCCTGGTCACCGAATCAGCCAGGTTGTCTGGGTTCAAACCTTGTCTTAGGGATGCTATTGCCACCTGTTCGAAGCAATCAGCCAACCCATTCTTTGTGTTTACAAAGCGACTTATGTACTCCTTTAACGATTCGTTTGGTTCCTGGGCACAATGGATTATGGTATCCCCATTACCCTTCAGCTCCTTACTCCCCACAAATTGCCTTCGAAAGGCCACCCAAAAAGTTTCAAAGTCTCTGATACAACCCTGAGGCAGGCTGTTGTACCACTTCAGAGCACTCCCCGTGAAGGATTGGGAGAATGCTCTACAGAGTAGTTTATCATCATCATCAAAGTTCATCATGAAGTTCTTGAATTGCTCCAAATGATTGTCCGGATCAGTACTGCCATCGTACTTCTCCATCTTGGTGCTGTCAAACCTCTTGGGGAGGTTTCCGGACAGTATTTTAGAGGACAATGGTGATTGCCTCCAATTCCTCCCACGACTGAACGCAGTATCCTCATTAGGAGTTGCAAAGATACCTGGCTCATCATGGAAGGCAAAAGGATCCATCAGCATCCGGTCTACATGCCTCCGGTTGTGAGATGACCCTTTTCCAATATGCCTCTTCATTCTTCCATGGTGATCTCTTTTTCTGGAATACTTCTTTACTTGTTTTTGCTTTTTCCTGGTTCGACCCTCATCACTGCTAGAGGACAAGGACTTCTCATTTCCCTCACTGTCCGAAGAGCTGTCCGAAGATTCTGAACTCGAGTCAGAACTCTCCACAGGCTTGGACCGGTGAGATTTTTTAGAGCTGGCATGCGTCTTATTAGTGCTCTCATGAGTTTTGGAAACCCCATGCTCTCTTGGGTTATCGGTGTGGTGAGCAGCTGATGCTTTGGATTTTTCTTTCACGCCCATCTTGGCTTTTTCAGCCCTCAGAGCTTCTATCTCAAGTTTTAACCTGTCGCGCTCTTGGACAGTATACTCATCGTTCTCTTCCACCACTTCGAGCAAAGCTGGTGGAAGCTCTGGATTATCCGGATTCATTCGGACAGAATTTCTTTACTTGGTTTCGAATACTTGATTCAGGCACCGTCGCTCCCACTGTGGTCGCCAATTTGGTGTGGATAAAAGTAGCCTGAGGGTAGGCTGGTAATTTCAAGTGGAGTTTTAAGGCGGCGTGAGGGTGTTTCAGGGTGGTGTGAAGGTGTTTCAAAGTGTTTCAAAGTGTTTCAAGATGGAGAGAGAATCGAGCAGCTTGGCAGCAGTCAATTTTTGTTACCCATAGTTAATGCTGGTGGTTGGGTATTTATAGTATGTAATTTGGGCCCTTATGGGCTTTCGGGTCAAGTTTAATGGACCCGGGTCATGTTTAAAGACCCATGAGTTTTAAGCAGATGGGCAGGTAGCTTAGTCAGATAGTGTTTAGGTTTTTTAGTACTTTAGTCATAGTTCGAATTGGGCTTGCAGTGTTCGAAGTCACCTGCCCGGTTCAAATGTCCTGTCCGAATTAAGCTCTTGGATCATGTCCGGTTTACGGAGAGATTTACTTTGGGCTGCCCTTCCGGGGGGTACTTCGAATTCGGACTCATCAGCTTTCACCAGCAGAAAAATGAATCTGATGATGGTTGAAGATTTTGGCATTCTCATTACGTACAAAAATTACGATGTATTTAAAAATAGAAACATTTGGTATGTTGTATCCCATGTGTACCCAAGCTTAGTTATAATTTCATTTTATTATGTTTTCATGTACTTTTTCATTCAATGTTAAAAAAATTATTTTAAGGTAAAATGTTTCAAACTTATCATTATGTTTTATACTTAAACAAATCAAGTACCACAATTATAATTATATACAACTTGAACTACAAACAGTCTAGCTACAACATAGTTAAATTAATAAGATTTATGTTGCAAACTCTTAAAATAAAGGTGGGAACCTAGTTGGAAACCAAAAACATAAAAGCTTTAACACAAATAGTATCTAGTGCTTGTAATTATTGTTAGTGTAAGGGGTCTAAGAAAAGATGACATGGTTGGACTATCCGCTTGTTCGATGACATGCTCAAAATATATAGTTTATTTGATCAAACTAGCTTTAATCGTTTTCTTCTCGCCTTTTCGTCTGGACAGTTTTGGTTGGAACAACTTTATCTGATTTTGGATAAAATATCAAGATTTGTTACATAGATCTTCCACCCTGGATTATAGTCATAGACCAAACAACTTATTTTAAAAAAACAATTATGCAGAATTTCATTTCTGTTACATTAGCCATTGATAATAAAAATTAAAATTTATCACCTCTTGTAAATCATATATTAATTCATAATACGAATATCTCTTATAATGTAAGTTATCTCTCATGTACGCGAGAAGTCATGCACCGCATGACAATATGTTTTTTGTTGACCAATTAGTACTGTTTTAAGATAATAGCAATGCATTTTTAGTAACGCCATTTCTCATATATTTAAATATTTATGTATCTTGTAAAAATAACAAGATTACCTAATAATGCACGAATGGTTCTTTAATATTTGTATATAAAATACAAAAAAATTATCGAGTTTCCTCTGTAATAGTAATAATATAATAGTATTAGTTTAAAGTTTGAAGATTCATTTTGATAAACCGATGTAATGATTAATACCCACTTTTAAAACCACTACTACTAATAATAATATTATTATTATGAATAATAATAGTAATATATAATTAGTTTGATAATGTTATGTGAAATAATCTCATTTTTTATGTGGATAAATTTTGTTCGAGAGGCTATTTAGTAAAGGGGAAAAGAAAAGTTAATTTTAGATGGAGAATGGAGAGATAAATGAGCTGCTTAAGTAAATGTTTAAAGCGATAAATTTTGGTTTTTATAACAGATGTTTCATGTGATATAAATGTTGCCTAAAAGACTTTTTATGGGCTAAATTAGGCTTAATTGGCGTAGTGGCCCAAACCAAGCTCATGGGCCACGCTTATGGTTCAAAACTCATTAAGCCCACAAATAAATAATAAAAATAAAATTATTTAAATAATAAAATAATTACATTTTGATGATAAAATAAATATTGATCTAAGTTTGATTTACCCTTCGCATATTTTTATCATCATCAGATAGCCTCCTTAGTTCTCTCAAAGAAATTTAGGGGGCTAACAAACAAGCTCTCTGTTTAAGGCTTGACCATCCCTCTAGACGTATCACTTCATAAATTTTATTTAAACTACTTTGATAAATCTCGTGACATGATTATGATTTATCGGAAACGTCTTTGTAATGACTATAGTTTGGACACATCATGGAACACGTGTCATCATTTTATCAGGCCCACAATCTCATTCTCCAATAGGTGAGGCATGCCAAATGGTTCCACTCCCCTAAATATTATAGTCGATGGTGACTTTTTAAGTAATCTAGAAGTAAAACTAACGGTTTTGTGTAGTCCCTTATATAATCTATCCCCTCATTCTCTCATTATAGTAATTTTTAAAGAGAGAAAGTTTAATTGTAAAGACAAAATTTGTGCCTCATTATACTCTTGGGTTTGTATGTTCATCGCCAGATAGCTTTAACCGATTGGCTATGTATGTCTGATAAATTCGAGGAGAAAAAGATAGCCAAATTATCTGTAGGGTTGTTCGCATCTGTATGGATCGTAATTGTCACTCAAATGATCGATTACGAGGCTGTCTATCAATAAAATAGACACAACATCCCATAAGAACCCTCTTTTACTGCTCAATCATTCACCTCACAAATGTTTTCAACTAGACCAACACTTTCTCCAGGGGCCACTAGTCGTAGGCGTCCTTCTACCTTCAAAGTGATAGGTTCAACTAGACCAGCCATCATTTTTGTGGCTACTATCACAAGGGCCAAAGGTATATAAAATAGAATTTATTTTTGTACCTTCTAAGTGTACTTGTTTTATTCTCTGTTCTTTCATCTGATTAATAAATGCAAACAGGTCAAATCTGAAGAAAAAAAAACAAGCTTTTGGCGGGATGTTTCCCATAAGAATTACAAGATTTATAGTTAGTTGAAGAAAAGTAGACGATGAAGATAGTACACCTTATGGTAGATTCAGGATTGTACACCATATGGTAGATGAGAGATAGTACACCACATGATAGATGTTGGACAGTACACAATATGGTACATGCGAGACCAGATATCACATGTAGGACATTAAGCCATATGATAGATGCAAGACTACTTACAAAATAAATAAACGATGCGTGAGTACTTACAAAATAGATACGGGACAAAGTAGATGCAAGACTTTTTTTATAGTAGATGCGGATTTTACAAAATTAATGTGAAGCCATGCAGATATGCGAGGCTAATTACAAATGAGTAATGCGCGTCTAGTGTCTCGTAAACAAGAAAGCTAAATACTGGAAACCCAATAACAAAAAACAACATTGAAAAACTTTTAACAATTGCAAAAAAAATTGTTTATGCATGACGATAAATGGAAGAAAACTACTTATACATGATGATAGATGCGAGATAGTAGTTTTTAATTAATGCAAAACTAATAACTAATAATATCACTAAAAAAACATGCAAACGAAGAAGATGATGATCTATACTACTAACTAGGAATCGAATTTTTTTTTAAAAAAATTAGTTTTATATATATTCAAACCCTTATACTATTAAAATTCAAAAATCGAACAGGAAATGTAAAAAAATGATGGTTAAAAGTTTAATCCTAAATGTATTAATGAGGACGATAAATGAGAAATGATCGAAATTTATATGAACTTGATTTGTTACTTTAATAACAAGAAAAACAATGATTTTGGAAGTTTTGAAACAAGAATCAATGAGATTTTTTTTGTTGGGGAAACACTTTTCTTAGTAAATATAATATTTCTCTTTAGTTTTTGTTTCAAAATTAAATTTATATCAAAAATATTTTAGATAGTTAATAAAAAAATGGATATTAAATCATAATACATTTTTGAATGGAGGTTAGACGCCTAACTTATGTTAAAATAATCATTAGTTTTTTATTTTATACTATATAATTTTTAAATATTTAAAAGGTTTTGATATGTGAAACTCTAAAACTATTATCTTGTATGGAAACTATAATTACATTTATTGGAAGATCATGTTTGGTAGGAACAATTTCATTTTCATTTTTTTTTTTTTTCGGAGGGAACCCGCAGCCGCTACTCTGAGTGCAATGAGTGCGCACAGGGTAAACCCTCAGTCTGACGCGATAGCCTGCAAACCAACGCCAGAAGGTAAACCATACAAGGTGACAGGCTCAGCCGAGAAAGCGTATGCAGAGGGACTCGAACTCATGACCTTTTGGTTATAAGAATGCCATGCTCAACCAACTCGGCTACCCCTTGGGGCAATTTCGTTTTCATTTGAACACGAAAGGTATGGATATTGTTTTTCTTCTTATTATTTTTTCTAATAAAATAATTATTGATAGGTACGGACGATAACTACATCTTCATGGACTTTGTGATGGAAAGAAAAGACACAACATCTTTATAAACAAAACGTGCGCAAGAATAGTGCTAAGAATGTTATTCAACATTGGAAATTCTAATATTATCCGACAAATACTTGTCATTGCCAAATTATTTTTACAGTTGTCCTTTTAATAACAAGTTTGTATCTACAAAACACCTATCAATGTCTCTCTAAAAGATCATTTCAAATTAAAAAAAAAAATATATCGGGATGTCTAAATATATTGTCGATAGTTAATAAAATGCTTTATAAAATATATAATTATTTAAAAAATAATAAAATTAAAATAGTATTTGATATATTTACATTATTGAAAAATGTGTTCGGCTTCTAAAAATTCGATGTCACACAAATCAGTATTACCGTACCATCAATTTGTTATTAATATTCAATTCAGTTGAGTTCAATTTGTAATTTGTAATACTCCAGCCGTCTCATAATATAAAACGTTCGAGGGTTATACACACAAATTAAGAAAAATAATAATTAATGTTTTCACTTATAGAAAAATAAAATAAAATTAATTTAATTGGTCAACAAATAATAAAGCAGATAATTATTTAATTATGCATTGGCCAAAAATAAAATAGATGTAATTAATATACATTGGAATCCACAAACGAGAGTTATTATGAGACATATTTTTTTCTCTAGAACGTCTTATATTATGAGACAAAAAAGAGTATTCAGTACTAGTCAGTAAAAAATATGGTGATTCTTTCATCCGGATCAGAATCTATATTTTTTTATTTAATAACAGCTTTCTAGTTTTGATAAGCATGGGTAGAAAGTCTAAGAACCCGCCATCAAATGCCTTCAGGGTCGGATTTCATTGAGAAATGAACATGATTAAACCATTTATATCAAGGTAATTATGTTTTCTCGAAGGCGATGGGTCGGACCTCATCAAAGAGACGTGCTCGACTTGAATGATATTCCAGATTGATGAACCATAACTTAAATCTTGAGACATCAGATTTGGACTAGGTCGATAAAGCGCAGCCTGGGTTCAAAGGGTCGGTCATAATTGTGATTTGGTTTGGACTTCGATGAGAAGAATCACCTAAAGATTATAACCGCTATCGAATATCTACACGTGGCTATCCAGATTCTCAAATGTCAAATTATCCTTAGTAATTGAAGCATGCATCATAGTGTTTCGGTATTTGAGCCTTTAACAGGCGGGACAAGAAATGTTTGGGTTAAGGTTGCGCACGTACAATTATTACGCAACCCTGCTCAACAACCCATAGTGGCATATAATTTCTTCTTCGTTCAAGGGAGTTAGAATCTCTTTAAATTATTTTCATACTCACCAAATTTTCGACTACATTGATTATCTGGTTATAGCAGAGATTACGTGGGAAGACTTACTTCCAAAATATATAACCATAAAATAAATAAACATGATGGTAAAGGGGATCCAAAATACTTTATAGAGAAGCTCAAGAATGAAACGTTATGTTACAGAGAAGATAAAAGGTCTTGTGTATGGCATTTTTAATGATTCTCATAGATAGTCCTCTAACATAGTTTAACGACCTTCTTTCCTGTTTATCTGGAACCTTCAGCATGTTGTGGATCGCATTTCGGAACTAATTTATAAGGTTCCAAATTCATTAAGGGAGATGAAGACTATATGACCTTTTGCAAGCAGGAGTCAAAAAATATTCTCTAAGACTATACTAAGCATTTTCTTGAAATAAATAATTGGGTGCAAGAGTACCATAATTTGGTAGTATTTGAAGCTTATAGACAATAGATCATGTTGAGACTTCTAGCATATAGTATTACGATAAAGAAGGTAACTAACTTTGTGCATTTACTATTCTATGTGGAAGAATAGATTAAGGTGGAGGAAACTATAAAAGTAGACTAGATGAAGTTTCAAATGCTTACCCTTCTTATAATCCTTCGCAAAAGCTAATAAGCCACTCTCGGTTACAAAAGTTAAAACGAAGTCGCAGCATGAAGTTCCATCTTCAAAACACAGCACAACCAATGTCTTGGGAAACCCAAGACAATATGAAAAAATCAAAGCTTAACGGGAAACCGAAAGAGAACTTCAATTATTTAAATGGAACATTGGGGTAATTAATGAAAGAACTAACAAATTTATCAAGCTTCTGCGACATAAAAAAACTTATAGAGAGGAAAAACAACAAAAGAATGAGAATAAATTTTGCAAGTTTAATAATTATATATGGCATTATACCTGAGACTGTATTGCTGTGAGAGATGATGTTCATAATTTAATTGATGAGGGTAAGCTTTATTAATTTTCAAAAGGAACCACAAGTTGCGACTATAGCCGAACCTTCGAGACCTTTGGAAAATAATGTTATCATAGATAGAAAAGAGACATACCTGGATTTAGACCCAAACAGATAGTCTATCTACAAAATTACCGGAGGGGAATCCCTTTCAAGTATTACTAAATACTATAGAATGAGACATATTGATGATTTAAAAGTTCAATTTTAGGTGAAACGTCACTTCATATGTATAGAAACCCTCACCCCATGATTGGCTTCACTGATGACAATCTAGGAGGAATCGTAGTACCACACCAATACATGGTGATAATTACAGTATATACTTGTGGTAGAGGTGAAAAGAGTAATGATTAACACTAGAAGCTCAACTAACAAATTATATAAAATTATTTGAGATAAGACGCGTGGTGTTGCAGCCCTAACACCATCCCAAAAGACTTTAACTGGATTTACTTGGGTTGATGCACAATTATATGAGAGTTAAATTTGGATTCAGTTTTGGGACAACGAGAATTTAGTAAAAAATTCCAATATTTGTTAGCGGATGCATATTTTTTATACAACCATATTTTGGGAAGTCCCTTGTTGAATTACATGTATGATGTAGTAGCAATAGTACACGAGTGCATTCAGTACATAGTGGATGAAAAATGTGTGATAAGATAAAATTAGTGAAACATTAAGGGAGTCTTACGTGGCCTCTCAAAGATTTAAACAATAGCACCAAAAAGTGGCGATATAATCCTTAATAACATGGATGAACCTAGAGGCCCCCTCACTTAATTGAGACTATAGAAGAGTGAAATGCATTAAAATTAAGGAAAATAAAGACTTCCCCTTTGATGTAGCCCAGAAAGTCCAAACAAAATCCTTTTTAATTATATTTTATTTTATTCAAATATCTTATGTATTTAAATCAAATCTAATTATATTAAAATTTTATTTTATTTTAGAATATTTATTTTATTTCCTTGTATTCTAATTTAGGGTTGTGAGAAGCTATTATATAAAGCCTCTTATGCCTTAAGTTATTTTGAAGTTTTTAGAATAATATATTTTTTATCTCTGAAAATTTCAATTATTGTTACCCTTAGATTAGGGTTTCATCATGTTACTCTTGAATTAGGGTTTCATCTATCATTGCTTCTTCTTCTGTTTCCGCCACGTCATCAGTTTGGTATCAGAGCCTCAGTTCCTGCTATGGAGAAGCATGTTTCTAAAGCCTGACTATTCTGATTCAAGGTTTACAGAAAAAAACAAAACACATGGTCATGAAGATCGGGAAGATCGTTTGAGTATGAGGGGCATACCAACCGTTTCAATGACGATCATATTGACCGGTTACTGAAGGATTTTAAATTGGCTACCAATCGCCGAATCAAGGTAAAAACTGCTTGTCGAGATGTTGTCTTAGGTTATGAAGAGGTATTCAAAACCATTTTGTTTTCATCAACTGGACATGGGGATGTTGTCTTCAGTCTATGAAAATGTTTTTGAAACTATTTTTTCCTTCAACTGGATGGCTTCAATGTGACTTCGAATAAGGAACACTCGAGAAGAATTTATCTTATTCTGATAAGGTCAACAATTATAATTCCCAATGTGACGATTGAATAAAATAAAATAAATAATTTGGGTTCTTGATGGTGATGGTGTTGTGAATTCGAGGACGAATTCTTGTCAACCATGAGAGGATGATGTAGCCCAGAAAGTCCAAACAAAAGCCTTTTTAATTTTAGGGTAACAATAATTGAAATTTTGACAATAATTTGGTATAAGAGTGAAGTGTCAGCGAACAGACCCCTCGGGTGTTGTGGTTATTGTCGTAATTTTGGACACTGTAAAGCAACGTGCCCTAGTTCATGACAATGGTAGCACCGAACATGTGAGGAAGTAACTGTGCGACTAGGGACTTGCAAAATAGCACATGTGCGCATAGGAGAAGCAGTTGGCACTCCTGGGTTAGGGCTTGGAACCGTCCTTTTGGGGAATGCTAATGGATTTGTTCTGGCAGTGTCTCCTCCATAAGGCCTTCGTGAAAGGGCTTTCTCCAGATGCAATGCGCGCTGATGTGTTTCAGACACATTCACAGGGTCGAACATATTCAGCTGGTCCTGAAACTGCTATCGCATCCCCCCTATATAGCGAGATACTAGTTGATCTATTGAATCAGTAATATATACACGGTTTTCTAACGTGAAAAAATCGTTAGTGTACTCGTCAACAGTCTTTGACCCTTGTTTAAGGCTTTGGAAGTGCTGATACATTATGCGGGTATAATTGTAAGGCAAAAACGCAGCCCTCATGTGCTTCACAAACTTAGCGCAAGTTGTTATTTTTGGCTTACCGTGCCTTGATCTGGTCTACTTGAGCTGTTGCCACCAGGATGCAGCTCGGTCTCGGAACTTAGTTGCAGCCAACTGTACCAGCTTTGCATCCGGAACCTCCTTGAAATCAAGGACTTCTTCAACTGAGGCGATCCAATCTAAAAACTCCTCCGGTGCAAGACCCCGTTGGAACTCTGGGATCTCAAATCTGAATCCAGATTCCCACCGGTTGTTGGCGTTCAGGCGGCTGCTCAAAGACTTGGTCACGGCAGTCTTGTGGTGAGTATTGACCCCTAGCTTGTTCTCGCCGAGGAGCAAACGGATTCCGCTCGCGGCCGATCTCTCTCTCAGATCCCGACGGCTGGTTGCTCGAACCTGGAGCTTAAAATCCGTTGGTTTGATTGTTCAACAGCCTGTGTAGTGCTTCTTGTACGTCTCTCGACTGATTTCCCAACGAGTGCATCTGTTCACCAACCTGGGATTGGAATTGACCCAATTCATCACGGTCGACCGATTCGGTGATCGGAATAGTGGACTTCCCCCGAAAAGATCGCTTTGGCGGCATACCGTCGTTACCCACGCTGTAGGAACTCTAAATCTGATACCAATATGGTAGCGTCAAACTACGAGATGGAACAGATGGCTGAAAATTCAGAAAAAGAAACGAATAATAGAAGATGGATAGTTCTAACCTAGGTTAGAGTAAAGGAGACTTTAAAGAAAATCAAAATTCTATTAAAAAGGTCTGCGGCAAACCTAGGGTTTGAGAGCCTTTTATAGAAGTGGTCGAAACCCTAGCCCAAAATTACAGTTTTTTTCCTTATGCAATAAAATAAAACCCAGCCCAATTTCAAAGCGATTGGAGCTGGTTAAGTATTTTAATAAAATCTAAATAAAATAGGAAAATGCAGAACATTTACTAAAACAGCACAACGAGGGTTTAAACGACTAAATTTAGGGCCTGGACTTCATCACGTTGTGATGCTTTCGAAAATTGTTGGGCTTCTCGACGCGTTCGATTTGAGTGGTCGCATCGCCTAATTCTGATATCTGGGCCCCAAATAAAGCCTGTTTCTATTTGTCCAAAAGGGTCATATAGTCATGGGCTTGTGCAACTACATCACTCTTGGCCAAGACAAACCAACCAACATTAGGTATAATTTATTATACTGTTTTACAAAAAAAAACTTGGATATATTTTCTTAGACCGGCAAGGATATGACCGAAGTCCCCACTAAAGTAATGTGTCATAAGATATCCATGTATAGCAAAAATATTTCAAATCAAACGAAAGAGTAAATTATTCACCCAATAAAAACATAAAGTAATAGTGGAGGAAGTGGATATACTCAAAGCCCATATCATGGAAGGATACTACCAAGTATGGACAATTAACTCAATATTTGTGAATAAGAATAATGGCAAGTCGATGATGTGTGTTGACTTCACATATCTAAAGAAATATTTCTTGAAATATTTATTTCCTCCACCAAGAAGTGATCAATTGGTAGATACAATGTTAGAGAATAAGATATTATCCTCCAAGGATGCATGTTTAGTTTATAACCAAATTATAATGCATGATGATGATGAAGAGAACATAACCTTCATTACCCATAGATGAATCCATTGTTATAAATTTATATTTTATGGGTTGAATAATGATGGGAACACGTATTAGAGGCTAGCCAAAATAATACTATAATTCAGTTTGGCCAAAGCCTACATGCATATATGGCTGATGTGTTGGTCAGTAGCACCCAAGATAAAGACCATTAGGCAGACCTATTTAAATCCTTTTGAAATCTCTGAAGAATTACATTAAATATCGATGCAATGAAGTGTAATTTTTTTTTGCAAGGTATGAGATTATTTTTGAGCTACATGGTCAGTGAGAAAGCTATGGAAGCAGACCCCACACAATTTTCAAACCTATTTACAATGGATCATCCCCGAAATACAAAGGAAGTTCAAATACTGGCATGAAGTTTGGTTGTACTAAAAAAATTATTTCAAGATCTTCAAATAAGTGTCAACCCTTCTTACAAATATTAAAAGGATAAAAAATATTCAATTGGATCCCAGCTTGCGATATTACCTTCAACATCATTAATAATTGCATGACCTCTCCAGAAGTATTAACAAAGTCGAAGCCAGGTGAGTATCTTTTTTGTATCTGGTAATATTATATTATATTATAAGTGTGGTTCTAGTTAGATAGAAGAAATTCATTTAGGGAAATATATTATGTTAATAGGTTAATATAAAACGCATAGACTCCCTGCATACAGCTAGAGAAACTCACATTAAATTTAGTAGTTGCGGCCTAAAAAATAAAGCCTTCCTTTTAGGCTCAGACCATCATCAGTAAGATTTTGTTCCTCTAAGATGCATATTATAAAATCATGATATATCTGGCAGACTGACTAGATGGTCAATAAAGTTGGGAGATTACAACATCAAATTTGAGTTGAGAACTATAATTAAGACTTAGGATTTAGTATATTTTCTAACAGATTTCCAGTCAGAGAGACCTATTCATCTAGTAAAACAATGAGAATCAATTTAGCAGGTCGTAACATAGAGAAAAAATAATAGCTTGAATATTAGGTTAAGATTTTAGTTAATATCCCTCATATAAGATACTGAGAGCCAAACCATCAGATTTGGTTCCTCTATTTTCAATAATGAGATATAATATGAGACTGTAATAGTTGACATTCAGTTGGCCAATATTTATGGGGCTAGAAGGGTAAAGTTTTTCCAAAAATCAGCTTATGGTCAACCAAGCTATGGGCAGGTTGAGTCTATAAAGGAAACATTAATCTAGTACCTTAAAGAACTTCATCCCTAAGTAGATTTATTGGAACAAATTATTTTTGAAGAAGTACCAAGAATAGAGAATGCAACTACTAATGGTTGGACATATTCGACTTGTCTATATACCACACCATGAATAATCCTCCAAGAAAAACCATCAATTACCCTACAAAATAAATTCTTTTCTATAGTTTCTACTTGAGGGGTCATGATCACTGAAGGAGATAAAGAGGAAGAATATTCAATGTCACTAATTAAAGAATACCTTGCATAAGGTAAATTTATAGAATATAAGGTCAAAGCTAGGGGAATCAAAATAAAGTCAACATGATTTGTTTGTATAGCTGGTACATTTTATAAATATAGACTCATTATACCTTGGCTTTGATGTCTCGAACCTAAAGAGAATTTTTTTATAGTAAAATGGATCAATAATGGAGAAATAAATTTACATTATGTTTATAAGGAATTACACAGAAGAATTGTATAACAAGGATATTACTAGCTTATAGTCATGGGAAATACAAAAAGGTTTGTGAAAAATTATGATACTTACCAGCATTTTTCCAACATATTAGATTTCTCAATTGTTCTATAGAAGACTATTATAGAATCCACCCTATTCGAATGATGAGGAAGTAACAATGGAGGGCCCTTATTCTAATGATTTAAGAGGAAGACAATTTTTTTTGTGATTGTGGACTACTTTTCAAAGTGGGTAGAAATGCAATAGTTAATAAAAATCAAAACAAATATGTGTTTTCAAATTCTTATAGAACAATATATGGTGTAGATATGGGATTCCGAGGGTCATCACACTAGACAATGAAACATAATTCTAAAAATGATCAACTATCAATGTTCTACAAAATAAGAGGTATAGAAGAAATTTTCTCTTCTTATTTCCATCCAAAAATAAACAGTCAGCTGGAGGTCACGAACATAATAATAACAAATGACATAAATAAAATGTTAGAAGAAGCAATAGAGAATTGATTTAATTTCTTATAAGAAACTTTGTGGTCTTATATAGTCACGTTGAGATTGTAACAACCAATACACCTTTTGTTTTATTGTATGAAATGGAAATAGTAGTGATAGTCGAAACCAGTATGACTTCATATATAATATCAACTTTTGACGAAAGAAGCAATGATGAAGCCAAAATACAGATCTTGATGTCATTGAAGAGACAAATGGAAGGTTCACCTGGGACCAAAACACTAAAAACTATTATGAGGAATATATATATTTTAAAAGTCTGCTTCAAAATCTTGAGGTTAGATATAAAGTCCTTAGGAGAGTTTTCCTTGCAGTAAATAAAAAGATCTCGACAAATTAGGTCCAAACTAAGAAGGGCCATATACAATAGATTCAAAAGGAAATTCTAAAACATATAGGTTGTTGGATGAGTAATGACAAAAACTTTTACATTTCTAAAAAATGAAGCATGTGAAGCTCTATATTTTATAAGTACAACATAGTTTCATTATTTATTTTATTATTTCATCTACAATTATGACTGTGATTATTGTTTAAAAATTCATTTTGGGATGCACGTTTTCGTACATAGGTAGCGTGACGGGTTTTATTGAGGTATATGACATGGATAAAACCTTTTTCTATTTTTATCTCAAGTCTCATATCATTTTTTTTCTAAAAACTACAAGGAATCTCTGCAATCCATAAACAAAAAAAATCTAATCATGGGATGATTCAAAAACTAATCCTCAATAATTTAGGAATCTTTGCAGCACTCAAGTAAGAAAAATGTTAAGTATGAGATTATTCAAAAAGTAATCATAAATAATTTATTGAGTGTTTACACCCTTCAATAAAATAATTCTAATTGAGAGATGATTCCAAATGTAATTCTTAATACTTCAAAGAGTCTAAGTACCTTTTAATCAAACAAATAGTCTATGCGTTGGATATGAAAAAGTAATCATCAACAATTATGGGAGTCATGAACCCTTCAATAAATCAAAAACAAAAATATTGATAATTCTAGATATAATTATAGATATAAAGAAGTCTGTGTCTTTCTTACAAAAGTGCATGCTATCAGAACTGATCACTCTGTTTAGAGTTTCTATCTTCGCAATTGATCACTCTGTTTAAAAAAATAGAGTTTGAGGAATACTGTCTTCCTTTAAAAGTAAAACAAAAAATACTAAGTTTGAAAAGAAATATATCCTTAATATACGATAATTAATAAAAAACACAAGTAAAAAATAAATCAACAACAATAAAATAATTATGCAGGTTTTTTTAAAAGGCCCCAACCAATTAAGGATTTCTGTCAATCGAGCAGGCTCATGTCCTACCAAGTACATCAACTACAAAAATAAATAAGTTAAAATTATTACGGAATTATATATTGATCATTAGAGACATTGACTTTATATTTCTTAGTATCAACGCCAGATGAAGCTACAACAATTGCTTGGTTTTCAGTGGTCTTAAGAGGATCACCACGTATGTTAACAACAGAATAGGTATTGTCATTAGTAGTACCAAAACCTGAATCATCATTTTGATTCTGAACCTTAATCATAAGAGAGGGAACTTTATATCCGCCCTTCATAGAATTTAAAAGAGGCCGACTTTCATCATAATAATTTGTCCACTTAATATGGTAGATGCATATACTCACGTGGAACATATTACCAGACATATTTTAAGTTCGAATCTGGAAATTGTTCATAGAATGCAAACACCAATATATAATTAACAACATCTACATCATTCTCAGTTGTCTTTTCCCAATAATTTTTAAAATTCTTTATAAACCGACATGTTGATAGTGCTCAAGCTTAATAGTTTCCACAAAATCCCATTTCTAATTGAATGCCTCATCTACAACCTTCTGTAATACTTCACCTTTTTTAAAGTCATATTATACATCCTTTTTTTAATTTCTCATTATTAGTCTCTACAACCTTCATAGCCCTTTCATGCTTTTTTTTCTCAGAATCCCTTAGATCATCCTCAAATTTTTAATTCCACAAAAACATTTTCCAACTCATATGGAAAAGAGACAATATTCATACCTTAAACATATGATAAATATTTTATGTATTTTTCAAATCTCCGAGAAACATTTTTTGCAGAGTCCAACTTAGCTTTTAAATGTACCTCGACTTCATCTTAACCTTGAAAATCAGCTTTTAAAAACTATTAATATAAATAAAATTTGGTTATCGGCTTCTTTGAAATGTCTCTACTATAACTTAAAGTAATGGCCGAAGATCAGGAATAAGATTTGGAATAGCTGGAATATGAATCTCACCAAATTAATATATGAGCATAAATAGATTTAATAATAACCTTAAACAAATAAGGAGCCAATACTTACTTCAAACACTAGCTTAAAACTCCATATGGTAAAATGATTTTGTTACACATTTATTCATGCTTAAATAACAAGGTGGTTGAATACCTGTAAAATCTGTTGTATGGAAAACATTCTAAATGAAGTGACAAGAGGCGTCTCAGATAGTAGACCATTACTTTCTATTTTGTTATTACTTGAATCCATAGGATTTGCTTCATCTGCAACTTTAACAACTCATGAAAATGACTACGAACGTCAAAAAATTTGGTAATCATTGTTTGGACTAAATAAGTTTCATTAACCAAAATAAGAATAATAGTTGCAAAGTATTGCTAAATACCAACAACTTAATCAGTCTTGGCCTTTTTATTTTTGGAACCTTCAGCAAAATTCTTTTATCGAAGTTTTAATATCTCTATATTTTCTAAATGACGAGTTGCATTAGTAATAATAAAAATTTGTTACTGCATTTGAAAAGAAATTAACTATTAATTTATTATATCCAAAAATACAACACAAATGTGATGTCTAATCAATCTTTCTATTTCTTTTCAATGGGAAGGTGGGTATATTCAATAATTTTAGTAACAAGCTCGGTGATAACCACTCATGTGTTGGTAGATGAAAAAATATTAATGATATAATCAATTTCCCTTAAGGCAGCTCTTCATCAATAACTAGAAACTTAAGACCATTTTCTTTAGAAATAATAATTTGGCTTTTTAAGATGGAAAAAGAAACAACAGGAACTTCAAAAGATGAAAACGTTACGGTAAATACCTTAAAAAGAGATTTAGTTGCTAAAACTTTAGGACATGGTTGTTTAAGTTTTGGATCAATAGCATGAGATTTAAAAAAATTAGGAGAAGATTGATAAACAACTTAAAAAGAAGGTTGGTTGGTAGTTTTCACCTTTGAAATTTAAGTATGGTTTTTTGTTGATGGTGTAGATATTTTCGTACCAATTTTAGGTTTCAGCTCAGAAGTTTTGGCTTTAGATGTCCTTTTAAAGGAATGATTAATATAAGTCTTTTTTGCTTTAAAGTCATCATCCTTATGCTGAGAATATCTAGGAACAATAAAAGTAATAATACTAGTCTCGACTGGCAGGTCTGAGATCGTAAGAGCAATATACCGAGAGTGTTTCGGCCATAAATTACTTGGAAAATAATTATTGGCCACAAAAATAGCTTGATAGTTGTTGGGTTATTTCTTAGCATAATCAACAAGGGACGTGTGACTGATTTGGGCATATAGAACATGGTTTTTGTAAAACTTCTCAGAGAACATATAAAATATTTCTCTACATCACACGTATTTATATTACCAGAGGGATAAACAAACTATTTTTCAAAAAATAGTTATATGTAGGAACACCATTAGTGATATTAGCACAATTGGTCATAGTAACACAAAAAATATGGACTACATATCTTGCATAAAAGAGTTGTCATTGCCAGAAAGTATTTAATGTTAAACTTTTGAAAGACCTTCTTAGAAATTATAATCGATGACATTAAAGTTCTCTACCCTTCAAATACTAGCTGATTGTAAATATGGACATTTTAAAATAATTTTAGTCAGTATTTATGGAGAGGGAGTTAAATTTCAATTTTAAATACAGAGATGAAAAATATTAATTTATTAACCAACGCATTAGACGGAGTTTGTCCTCGCTTTAAAACCCGAATATTAGCACTAGTAAGAATTCTCCATTAAATTTTATTCTCGTGAAGATCTTCTTCTTTGATATATACATATTTTCATTATTCATGGAATATTGGTCTATATAATTCAGAAATATCCTTAAAAACTATGCTTTTACTTTTGAAACTTAAGAGCTCATTCATTCTTTACTGTGACCGAAGCAGAGGAAGACCTAGTTTCTGGGTTTACTGAATTTTTACCAAAAATAAAACATTTGTTAGGAAGACTAACATGCCGAAATAATATAGTAATAAGAGTACTTGTTAGTGGGTTGGGTTGGGTTATATTGTATTGAGTTTCGGGTTGGGTTAGTTTTAATTAGGTTTGACCCGGTCCGTTTATAATTATGGTGGGTAAATGGTAACTTGAAATGGTAAATGCTAACTTTTTAAGGTAAATCATAAATCTGAGTTAGCATCCTACTTGGCATGGGCAGGGGTATTTTTGGCCAAAAATTTGGGGGACCAATCTTGCAACAAAACTTGAAGACACGTGTCAATTTCTCAGGCTTCACATGTGCGGGGGACTATGTTTGCAAAATTTTAAAACGAAGGGGATGACTTTTATGCAAAAGTGAACGAAAAAGACTATGTTTATACAAGTGGTAAACATAGGGGACTAACAGTGTTTTTTACCTTAAATATTTACAATAGAGTTCTATTCGAAGTATAACCTGAGATGTTCAATGTTTCATGGGTGCTTTAGTGTTCTCTCTTCCTTGTCTTGCAGCCTGTATGATCCTAGTTTAACTTTCTCACATACAATATAAGGACCTTCCCAATTAGAAGCCAGCTTACCGAACTGTTTTTCCTTAGTGTGTAAATATATTTTTCTTAAGACTTTGTCCCCAAATTGAAAATATCTTCTTTTAACTTTGGAGGTAAATATGTTCCTCATCAAACCTTGGTAATGCCCCGTTCTCAGATGCACTTTAACTCTTTTTTCTTCAATCAAATGCAACTGATTTTTTACTACCATATCATTGGCCTATTTGAAATAGTTTTGGACTCTGTGAGATGGTAAAGTAGCTTATATGGTAGTGATCGCATTCATCCCATATACAAGGGCAAAAGAAGATTCTTGTGTAGCAACCCGATGTGTAGTTTGGTATGCCCACAATACTTCTTGTAGATAACTTGGCCACTTTCCAGCAGCTCCCTCCAGATTTTACTTCAGCCCGGACAAGATTGTTCGATTAGCAACTTCAACTTTCCCATTTTCTTAAGGATGGAAAGGAGAAGAAAAACAGTGTTGAATTCCTCGGGAGGTGCAAAACATTTCCATGTATTTATTATCGAATTGTGGCCCATTGTCTGTGGTGATCCTTCGGGAACTCCGAATCTGCAATATATATTAGACAAAATAAATTTAATAATTTCCTTAGAAGTAGTTCCAGCTAAAGGAGCTTCCTCTATCCATTTAGAGAAATAGTCAGTAACAACTATGATTGTTCGACATCCACCGGATGCCATGGGAAGATGCCCCACCAGATCCAACCCCTATCTGTCAAAGGGTATGGGTTTGGATATGGATTCCATGGGAACTCCTGGCACATGAATTTCATTCCCATATCTTTGGCAAAATCACACTTCTTTACCATATCTCTAGCATCTGCCATTATGGTTGGCTAGAGTACCCTGCTAATAAGACTCTTCTGGTTAAGGATTTGTAGCCACATCGTGCAGGACTTTCACCATCATGCAGCTCAGATAACACGACTTAGGATTCTTCAAATCCTAAACAACGCAAGAGGGGTCTGCTGAAAGATTTCTTGTAAAGAATTTCTCTTAATACCAAGAAACCACGAGTCTTATATTTAATTTTCTTAGCCGTGGATTTATCCGGAGGCAAAACCCCATCAGAAATAAACTAGAGAATATCATACCTCCAGTCCTTAGGTTGAATAACAAGTATGCTCATACTTTCTTCATTCTCCTTGCCTTTTTCCTGGCCCGTTTGTATTGATTGACATTCTTGCACGGGAATACGTGGGTAAGATTCAAAGTAAGTTATGGTTTCCAAAGAGTCTGCCACAGTATTCTTTGACCTAGGGATATGTTCATAGTAGATACTCTTGAAGCTTGTAGCAACTTCTCTTAACATTAGCAAGTATTTAATCAATTTTTATTTCTTTGTTTCAGATTGTCATTGAGCATGGTGAATCACTAATTGGGACTCACTACTCACTCATTAATCGGACTCTTTTGGCATCGCATGTGAGGGATAGCTTAAGACCAGCTATAGCTGCTTCATATTCAGATTTATTGTTAGAAGCCCTGAAACCAAAACATATAGCCTGGTACATGGTATCAACATATGGAGAAGCTAAACAAATTCCAGCCCACATTCCACCATCAGTTCGGACTACCCATTCTTTCTTAGACTGGCATCTAGTAGCTGTCCAGAGGATCTATCAACATGAAATTCTACCAAGAAATCGGCCACTAACTGGGCTTTAATCGTCGTTCAGGGAGCAAAATCAATATCATAATCACCCAGCTCAACTGACCACTTGGTCATTCTGCTTGAGACATCAGCTTTCTGAAGAACACTCTTTAAAAGAAAAGATGTTTGAACGACAATGGAATGAGCTTGGAAGTATGGTCTCATTTTTCTTGTTGCAATTACTAAGGCCAATGCTAGTTTTTTTAACTTCAAATATCTTCTTTCAACATCCAGCAGACTTTTGCTAATGTAATACATAGGACGAGGGTAATTATCCACCTCTCTTACTAGTAAAACACTTATTGCATACTCTAATACTGCTAAGTATATGTAGAGCTTTTTCCCGAACAGGTTTGAAGAGAGTCTTAGGTGAAGACATATGCTTCTTGCTTTAAAGAAATGCTTGATCACACTATGGAGACCAGTTAAAAAATTTGGCATTCCTTAACACCTGGAAAACGGAGCACATTTGTCTGATGATTTTGAAATAAACCTGTTCAAAGTAGCCAATCGTCCGATCACAACCTCTAAGTTAGAAAATGTTTCTTGAAGGTCAGATATATGTGCATCTTCCTCTAAGCTTTTAACCATCATGTCATCTATATAAACTCCAATGTTTCTGCCAATCTATTAGCAAAAGCTTTATTTACTAACCTTTGATATGTTGCCCCGGCGTTTTTTAATCCGAACGACATCACTTTATAACAATGAAGTCTTATGTATGTAATAAAAGTGGTATGGTCTTGATCCATCGATCTACTTGTATCTGGTTGTACCCCGAAAATGTATCCATGAAAGATAAAGAGAAGTAGAATCCACCAACTGATCTATCTGAGGAACAGGATAAGGATCATTGGAGTATGCCCTCTTAAAATCAGTAAATTCAATGCACATGTGCCATTTGCCATTATATTTCTTAACCAGAACAGGGTTGGCAGTCCCAAAAGGGCACTGAGACTCTTTTATGTGGCCCATCTTGGTCTTACGATCAACTTCTTGAACAATCACATCTGTTTTTTCTTTAGACAAAGGCCTCCTTCTTTGTATAAATCGACGCAACATCAGTTCATATGGAAAACTTATGATAAATAATATCAGCTGGCACTCCAGTAACATCATTATTGCACCATGCAAATACATGCTGATTACTCATTAAAAAGGACAACAACCTGTGTTTCAAACTTGTTGCTAACTTGGTATCAATTTTAATATTTTTGCCCTCAGCGAGGAAGTGGATTTCAACCTCTTCTATGGGTATTATGAGACTGGGAGCCTCCATGGGATCATCAATTTCCTTTTCATAAGTGGAAGGCTCCAATAACTACTAATCTCTGTTAATCTTGACTGCCTCTACAGACTTAGAGGAAAGGATTGTTGCATAACATTTCCTGGCTACCTTCTGGCTGCTCCGGACAACACCTACTTGTCCCTGGACAACGTATTTCAAACATTGATGGACCGTGAGAGGCCATAACATGCATTCTGGAGAGCCAAAAGCTCCCAAAGATTTCATTATAGGATGTTGGGAAATCCACCATACTCATATGCTTGTAAGAACTTAAAAACAAGATATTTGTTGAACTGCGTGTGTCAATCAGGATTATTGATGCCCCTATTACCACGGCGTCTTCATGAGGCCCTGCAATATCTCTTAGGTCATCCTCATTGAAAACTATAAAAGGAGATGGGGATTGATATAGGTGTGTGGGCATTCTTCCATCTAACTGGGTCGTCAAACTGTGAGCATGCTTCTTTCTTGATGAACTAGAAGGTGCAATGGCAGTGTCCCCTCCTAAGATAGTTAAATATTCAAAAAAATCAATCAAACCGGAGACAGTTTTAGTCTTGTCCGTTATTACCCCTACCCGATTTCGACTCGGATCCGGATCAAGGTACTCAGAGTCTATATCAAACCTTTCAGTAATCAATGTATCATCTTCCTATAGACGTTCCAAGATTTCTTATAGGAGTAGTTCAGGGAGTGTTGGCATTTAATTATGTATTATCCAGTCTGCTGCCCCTCGTTTTCTGACATAGACCCCCCAACTTTCTTCTCTCAATGAGGTTCTGAACCTCTTGTTTTAAAGCTATACAATAATGAATATCATGTCCTATGTCATTATGGTATTTAGAGAAACGCGTACTTTGGTTTTATCTGGGGGACTTTAATGTTGTTGGCTTTCTAAAGTGCACTTTGTTTTTAGTCTTGTCATAGATTGTAGCCACACTTTCCCCCAATTCAGCAAACCACTCAGGTTGATTAGCAGCCTGAGGTGTTGATTCTGTAGTGGTGGACCTTATCTGGCGAAGCACCATGGTTTTTTTAGTTTCACCAACATTGATTTGTTTCCTTACCTAATTTAACACCCCCCCCCCCAAAAGTCATGGCATTCTTCCTGGTTACTGAATCAGCCAAGTCTCCCGGATTCAAACCTTGCATAAGTGAAGCAATTGAAATTTGTTCAAAGCAATCTGCTAGGCCATTCTTCGTATTCACAAACCGGCTGATGTACTCCTTTAAAGACTCATTCGGCTCCTGAGCACAATAGATGATGGTATCCCCATTACCTTTAAGTTCCTTACTTCCAACGAACTACATCTGGAAGGTAACCCTAAATATATCAAAAACATCTAGACCCCTGAGGAAGACTATTATACCATTTGAGGGCACTTTCTGTGAAAGTTTAGGAGAAGGCCCTACACAACAGTTTGTCGTCGTCATCAAAGTTCATCATAATGTTCTTAAACTGCTCCAGATGGTTGTCCGGATCTTTGCTTCCATCATATTTCTCCATCTTAGAGCTATCAAACCTTTTGGGAAACTGTCCAGAAAGTATTTTCGCGGATAAAGGCGATTGCCTCCAGTTCTTGGTACGGCTAAAAACAGTATCTTCATTTGGAGCAGTAAAAATACCTGGTTCGGACTCCAAATCAAATGGATCAACCAACAAACAGTCAATATACTGATCAGTTGAACAATTTCCCTTCCCATGGTGCTTCTTAAGCCTACCATGCCTATCCATTTTTCTTGAATGTCTTTTAGCCAACCTCATTTTCTATTTCGAGTACCCTTCATCATTGCTGGAGGACACTAATTCTTCAAGTTCTGCCTCATTAGATGATTTGTTGGAGGGTTCCGATGTATGACTCTCCACATGCTTAGATCAATGTGTTTTCTTGGAACTGAGATGAGTCTTTAGGGACTGCTCGTTCTGTCCATGATTGTCAGTATGGTGAAGGACCGACGCACCAAGTTTTTATTTAACCCTTTTCTCTGCTTGTTTTAGCGCTCTCAATGCCTAATTCTCAGCCCTCAACTGATCGCGCTCCTCGATAGTGTATTCATTATTTTCCTTTGCAACTTCCATCTCAGGAGTGGAGCATTATGCGCATTCGGATCCATTCGAACTACCTGGTATGTTGGTTTTGAATATGAAATTCAGGTACCGTCGTGCTCCCACTATGGTCGCCAATTTAGTGTGGATTATTTTTTATTGAGGGTAGTTTTGTAAAGTATTTTGAGAATTTATGGTTTGGGATAGATAATTAAGGTGTGTGCTTGTATTAAATTATGATCACCCTTATTAATGAAAGTCATTGGGGTATTTATACTTAATTAATGACTCATGGACCTTTCGGGTCGGATTGTGGGCTTGAGTTAAGTTTAAGAACTCATTAGCCCAAAATATGAAATGTCACATTCCACTAAATTTGTCATGTTCGGTTTCTCATGGTAGTGGTTTGGTCTGAACCGCCCTTCCGATAGGGGTAAGGGGTAGTGTTAAAAATATATGACCTTATAAAAAACATATAAACTTTAAAATTTAATAACAAATCTAAAAAAATTAGTATCAAATTTATAAAGCATATTTAATATTGTTCATATTTAATATTGTTCATATTTATTTAAATTTATAATAAATTATATATGTTCTTTAGATATAAATTTATTAAAAATTGTAACTTTTTAAAATTTATTTGATTTAAATATTTTTTTTATTTGTTAAATATAAGCTAATTATAAATAATTATAAATATAATAAATTATAAATAATAATAAAATTATCAAAAATAAAATAATAAATACAAAAATTATAAAGAATAAAAAACAAATTGACTTATGTTATAATATAATTTTAAAATTTATAAAATAAAAATATGTTGTATTAATGTTTTAATACTAGAATAATGGATGTCATGTGGATCGGGTTCGGGCTTTTTGTGAAAATTGGTTTACACCTATAACACATCCCAAATGTGGTGGGTAGTAAATTTTCAAACGCACAACACAACCCATCTGTGAAAACCATTTAAAACCCATAACGTAGAATTCAGATCACGTTCCGAAAAAATTATCATTCTAATAAAAATCGTTTAATTGTCAAATTATTTTATTATCTTTTTATACATCTAACCCATCTCTCTTGTCCAACGATTTCTTTTTTGAAATTTTTGTTCATTCATCTAAATTTGTTCTATAATGTTTATGGAGTGTAAACTCAGTTCTCCTAATATAACCACAATTAGAATTACATTTTAAATAATTAGTATATATATATATATATATATATATATATATATAAAACTATATTAAAAATACTTGAATGGATTATAATTAAATATGAACTCCATGGACTAAAGTGATAAATTCTGTAATTATAGGATTAAATTAGGCTTAAGGAGGAACCGAAGGGTTAAATTGTAAATATGACAATATGTAACCGTTTCTCTAACTAACTCACCTTGCCTATTTAAAGAGGCTGAAGGAGTTATTTTGACCTATGATATATTCAGAGGTACTTTTCACTACTTTAAATTCTCTCTGCAAATTTTCTGTTCTTAATTCATTCACTACAATTTTAATTCACACCAAATTGGCGCTAGAAGGAGGGGAGAGGATACCTTGATCAACAGATCAAAAATCAACGTTCGAGTTCTCGTTTTTTAAGTTTTTCGTTCGAATTTTCATATTTCGTTTGATTTTTCGCTGTTTGAAGATGAATCCAGAGGAAGGTGACAATCCATCTGTTCACAAGGCGATAGAGACGCTAAAATCCGATCTGCAAGAGGCAGGTAAATCTGTTCCAATTCAATCATTCCAATTTGACTTTGAAGGAAAAATGAATGAAATGATTAGGAAGGTGGCTGAGCTTGACGAATTGGTAAAAAAGAAAGGAGATGATAACGGTGCTAGACTTAGGTCTAAAATAGCAGGAGGCGATCGTAATGATCAGTTTGATCAGTCGATGGATGAGGGTGATGATCACTATGAGCAGTGTATGGCACGTTTTGAGCAAAAAAAAGAGTATAGCGGGATAAAGAAGAGGAAGGAAAAGTTACAAAGGCGACTGTATGAAAACTCTAGTGATGAGGAGGATTTTAAAGATTCTGAATCTGATGAAACACCGAGGTACGAACGTTCTCGAGGCCGTTCAAGAGGAACAGAGCGTGAGTTCCGGCCAGCTAAGGCGTATAAGGAGGGAAGGAAGAAGAAAGATAGGCGAGTATACTCACCTCGGAAATACTCGCCTCGGAGGTGTTCGCCTCGGAAATATGAAGGTGAGTCCAGCTTATATGCAACTGTGGGGATGAGAAATGAGGACCAGTATGTCCAGGGGGTTGATTGGAGGGACTCACCACTGGTCAGGGAGATCAGATCTGTGCCGCTACCGAGGCGGTTTGATATTTCCAAAGTTGAAAAGTTTGATGGGACTCAAGATCCCGATGACCACATAGAACAATTTAAAAACTACATGACTAATTTCGAAGATGATGATAGATTGGTGTGTAGAGCTTTTTCCCAAACGTTTAAAGGAACTGCGCTAAAATGGTTCAATAAGATTCCCAAGGAATCGATTGCAAATTTTAGGAGTTTTTACACTGCTTTTCGGAGACAGTTTGTGGGAAGTAAGGAAATGAGAGCCAATGGAGACACGATAATACAGTGCAAGCAGGCTGTGGGAGAGAAGTTGAAAGATTATACTAAGAGGTTTGTGTCAACAAAGGCTGAGTTGGATGACTGTGAAGAAAGTGTGGCTATGGCAGCGTTCAGGCAAGGGATGTTGCCTGGGGATTTAGCCGATGAGACTACGAGGCGAAGGGCGTTAACGTTTGGAGCTCTTATGGCCCAGGTTGAGGACCAGATTAAGGTTGAAGAATCAACGAGGGTTCGAGGAGGTGCTAGTACTCTTCAGAAGGGGAGTGGACAATCTAACGTCTCAAATAACAATCCCTCGCGTCCGAAGAACAATCAAAATGTTTCTAACCGAGGAGCCTCGAACTCGTATCAAGGGGGATATAATCAGCATAATTCTAACAATCAGCAGCAGTTTAGGTCCAGGTCGAATGTGTGGGTAAGGCCGGACTACTATGCAGATTTAACTGAGAGTGTGGCTTCAATATATGAAAAAACAAGAGGAACAATCAATTTTAGAAAGCCACCAGCTATCAACAGGCCAAGAGAGGAGCGTAATAATAAATTTTGTAGGTATCATGAGGACATTGGCCATGATACAAATGATTGCATTGCTCTAAAGAAGGAGATGCAAATTCTGATCGAAAATGGAAAGTTGTTGGAATATGTCAGGAAGAATGCCAAGGCAACAGCTCCTAAAGGAGGTAATCCTAATTCCAAGCAGGAAACTGCGTTAATGATTTTAGATGTTGCAGGTGAGGCAGATGGTTTCGATGTAGCTTCGGAATATGTTGAACCAGACCCCAGTCGACTTTTGTTAATGTCGATAGATGAGCCGATGCGTCAGGGACGTGTTCGAGATTTGTGTGCCTTTTTCGAATCACTAACTATATTTGGAGGGGATTCGATGACGAACAACACCAATAATTCGAGGAAGAGGCATATAGTAAACTTAACGCGACAAATTGAGGGAGGCGCATCCGCACATCTAAGCAGCAGAAAGGATGTGCCCTTTATAATATTCGATGGAGATGATTTGAGGGGAATTACTGGGCCACATGAGGATGCGGTGGTCATTGGAGCAGAAGTATGCGGGGTGGAGATTCGACGAGTGCTGATCGACACAGGAAGTTCTGCTAATGTGCTTTTTAAGTCAACGTATGATAGGTTGACTGCACCACCTCGAATAGAAAAATCAGAGAGGACTATCATTGGGTTTACCGGCGCATCAGCAATTGTGATAGGTGAATTCGAAGGTGAAATTTCCTTGGGAAAAGGGCCTTTCAAGAAGAAAGTACAGGTACTTTTTGTGGTGGTGGATTGTCCATCAAGTTACAACGCTATTCTTGGGAGGTCATGGTTGGCCAAAATGTACGTTGTAGTTTCTACAGTTCATCAGTGTCTGAAGTATGTGGTCGAGGACAGAGTCGGCGTAGTCCGAAGTGACCAAAAGGTGGCAAGAGAATGTTATGCTGCTGCATTTAGGTTACGTGGTAAAAGTTCTGATGATCTCATGGAGAGTTAGCAGTTTCGGGGGTTGTCTTGTGGTGAAACGGACGAGGGAATTGATGATCCGAGGTCAACCCCGAGTTCTGTAATGGTCAATGAAGAAATAGAGGAATATATTTTTAATAATGGCAGGGTACTTCGAATTGGCACTCTGTTATCTTTGTCGATGCGAGAAAAGTTGTTGAATTTTTTGTCTGAAAACTTGGATGTGTTTGCCTGGAGATCCGAAGATGTAGTAGGGGTCCCAAGCAACATCATATGTCATAGCCTAGCGGTTGATCCGAAGGTCAAACCAATTATCCAAAAAAGAAGGGCTTTTTCATTGGAGAAATCTGAGGCCATAGTTGCCGAAGTGGATCGGTTATACAAGATGGGGCACATTAGGGAGGCCAATTATCCGAGGTGGACGGCTAATCCGGTGGTAGTAAAAAAGAAGAATGGAAAATGGCGAATGTGTGTGGACTTCACAGATTTGAATAGAGCCTGTCCAAAAGATCCTTTTCCGGTGCCTCGAATAGATCAGTTAGTGGATTCCACTTCGGGAAATAAAATTCTGACTTTCATGGATGCATTTTCGGGGTATAATCAAATTCGAATGAATCCAGATGATGAAGAAAGCACGACTTTTATTACTGATAGAGGTTTGCATTGCTATAAAGTAATGCCATTTGGATTGAAAAATGCTGGATCAACATATCAGAGGCTGATGAATAAGGCGTTTGCTTCACAGATTGGGAGAAATATTGAAGTGTACATCGATGACATGCTTGTTAAAAGCAAAAGTGATGATGAACATATTGATGAATTAGAAGAAACGTTTTTGAATCTTAGAGCCATTCAATTGAAGTTGAACCCAGAAAAATGCACATTTGGAGTCCGATCTGGCAAATTTTTGGGGTATATGATTAGTGAAAGAGGAATCGAGGTGGATCCAGAACAGTTGAAGGCTCTGATATCGATGTCCTCACCTCGGAATATCAAAGAAGTGCAAATGTTAACAGGCAGGTTAGCAGCTCTGAACAGATTCATTTCTCGTTTTTCAGATAAGTGCTTGCCTTTTTTCCAGGTGCTGCATAAACCCAATAATTTTGAGTGGACTTCGGATTGTGAAGAGGCCTTTTTGAAGATAAAAAATCTTTTGTCCTCTCCTGAAATATTATCAAAGCCTCGGAAAGGTGAGCAGTTATTTTTGTATATAGCAGTGTCAGATTATGCAGTAAGCGCAGTTTTGATCAGTGAGGACACAAAAATTTCGAAGCCAGTTTACTATGTCAGCAAAAGTTTGGTTGATGCTGAGAAACGCTACTTGAAGCTCGAAAAATTGGCACTGTGTATAGTAGTGGCAGCAAGAAAAATGCGCCCTTACTTCCAGGCACATACGATTGTAGTTCGAACTTCATATCCATTAAAAAATGTTTTGCAAAAACCAGACATTTCAGGGAGAATGACCAAGTGGTCTGTGGAACTGGGAGATTTCGATGTGCTATTTTCTCCTCGAACAGCTATCAAAGCTCAAGCTCTAGCAGATTTTTTGGTGGAGTTTCACTCAAGCAGATCCGAGGAGAAAGATGCAGAAAAGGTGAATGAGAATCCGACGTGGACGATACGAACTGATGGGGGATCCAGTAGTAAAGGGTCAAGTGCAGGAGTAGAATTGGTGGCACCAACGGGGGAATTTATGTTTCAAGCTATAAAATTTGGCTTTCATGCTTCAAATAACGAAGCTGAATATGAGGCTGTGCTAGCAAGGTTGCGGTTGGTGAAGATTTGTGGAGCAATGTTTGTGCGCTTGGAAACAGATTCACAGTTGGTAGTTAACCACGTTAAAGGGGTATCAGAAGCTAAAAAGGAGCGTTTGGTTTTGTACCTACAAGAGCTTCGGGGGATGATGGCGCAGTTTGAAAATGTTGAAGTGGAGCATATTCGAAGAGGAAACAACACTATGGCTGATTCTTTGGCAACGATGGCTTACTCAGAAGAATACCCATGGATTGTAACACAACCATCGCCTTCGATCATATCAAATTCTGAGCAATGTGAAGTAATTGATGAGGTGGTAAATAATCCGACGTGCGCTCGAGGAGATTGGAGGTTTGACTTGTTAAACTTTATTTCAAATGGAATATTACCTATGGATAAACACTTGCTCAAGAAAATAAAGTACAAATCCCTTGGCTATGTGGTACTGGATGGAGTACTGTACAAAAGGTCTGCTTCGAAACCTTTACTACGATGTTTAAGTAAGGATGAATCTCAGAATGTTCTGTCCGAACTGCATGATGGAGATGGGTCAGCTCATTGTGGGTTTAGAGCTTTAACGCGTAGGGTATTGTTGGCAGGGTATTATTGGCCTACCATTTTGCAAGATGCCAAGTCGTTAGTTCGAAGTTGTGACACTTGCCAAAGGTATGCAAATTTAATACACAAACCAGTTGTACCCCTAATGACAATTTCAGAGGCGATTCCTTTCGACAGGTGGGGAATTGATTTAGTGGGACCATTACCTATGGCTTCTGGTGGAAGACAAATGATTATTGTTGCGGTTGATTATTTTTCGAAGTGGGCAGAAGCAGAACCCTTAGCTGGGACAAAAGCTAAGGATGTAATCAAATTTATTCAAAGTAACATTTGCTACCGTTTTGGAGTACCTCGGAAAATAACAACTGATAATGGTCCTCAATTTAATAACAAAGAAATGGACTCTTTTTGTTCTTCGAAAGGGATACAGCAATGTTTTTCCACTCCTTTTCACCCCCAGGCAAATGGACAGGTAGAAGTTACAAATAGATCTATTTTGGATGGCTTGAAGAAAAATTTGGCAGGAGCAGCAGGGAAATGGCCAAATTTTCTTCAAGAAGTATTATGGGCATATAGGACAACTCCTAGAGAGGCTACAAAAGAAACTCCTTTTTCTTTAGTATATGGGATGGACGCTGTGTGCCCTGCTGAATCTACATTGCCCTCCTATAGACTACTACAATATTCCGAGGCAGATAACGATGAGGCTAGAAGAGTGGAACTTGATTTGTTGGAAGAAAAAAGGGTCAAGGCACATTTGAATGTGATCCATTATCAAACATTAATGAGAAGTAGATACGATGCTAAAGTTAAGAGAAGGGAATTCAAAATTGGCGATCTAGTGTTGCGAAAAGTGTTTCTTCACACTAAGGATAAACACCTCGGAAAATTGGCTCCGAATTGGGAAGGTCCTTACGAAGTTAAAATGAGGGTCAAACCAGGTTCTTACAGGTTATCAGATCGAGAAGGGAGGATGCTCAAGCACCCTTGGAACATAGAGCACTTGAAATTGTACTGTGAGTAAAACTGAACTTTGAATTTTTGTAAAACAGACATACTCTTTCCTTATCTGTTGGCCCAGAAAGGTTTTAACGAGGTGTCTGATTAATATTGAATTTTTAAATAAAATTTCTTTTGGCCATTGGTTGTTTGTTATGATGTGTGATTTATTATTTTGGTAATTTGGCAAGGATTGATCATCTTTGAAAGTTGACCAAGAATAATTTTCCGAAGCGATAGCTTTGAAGAAACAGCCAAATTTTTCGAGGTGCCACGTCTTATGAGTGCATCTATTTTTCGAGGTGCCACGTCTTATGAGTGCATCTATTTTTCGAGGTGCCACGTCTTATGAGTGCATCTATTTTTCGAGGAGCCACGTCTTATGAGTGCATCTATTTTTCGAGGTGCCACGTCTTATGAATGCATCTATTTTTCGATGTGTCATGACTTAAGCATTTATGTTTAAGAATAACCAGTTTAAACAAGTATGCCAGAAATTTAAGATATAAAAAAAAATAAGTGATTTCCTCGTGGAATAAAATACGAAGTTTACAAAAAGAAAAGGAGGGAGTACTTAATCAAATACACAAAAAACAAAAACAAGTTGCTTAGCCTATTAGGCATCATCTTCTTCTCCTTCTGATGATTCCTCTTCGGAACTATTTCCTTCTTCTGAGGAGGAGCTTGGTGGCGCTTCGAAAGCTTCCTTGGGGCGCTGATCTTCTGGAACTCGTTTCCAAAGGTCTGATAAGTCTAGTCTTGGACAAGCAGCATGAACTTCTCGAAGAAGCTGAATAGATGTATCAATTTGAGTTTTCTTCATGCCTTCGAGCATCACAGAACTAACTTTGGTTTCAGCCTTTTTGACTGCAGCTTTCTTTTCTTCTTCGAATCCTGTTCGAAGTGTAGTAATCTCACTTTGGCTTTTTTCCAGTTTATCTTTTGTTTCCTTAATAAGTGTCGTAGCATCGGAGATGGCAGTAGAATGTTCAGCCTTCAGACTTTCAAGAGCTTGCAGATGAGTAGTTTTAAGAGTTTCGACTTCCTCCTTGTGTTTTTTAAGAAGCTGTTCTTTCTCAGCTTCGAATTTTTGGAGTGCTTCATTTTCGAAGTCTTTTCAGACTCTGTTTCTTTTTTGCTTCTAACTAACTCTTGGGCAAGACGCTCCAATTGGCTTTGAGATTTGCTCACCTCTTCGTATAATTTTGTGACTGCAGTAATTAAATTTGGGAAAGGTTGAAGAATCGAAGTTACCTCATCGGATTTCTCTGAGTGAGGAAAGACTAATGGCTGATGAACAGGAGCGAAGGGGTTAGATGTTGAAGCTGTAGCAGCCTCGGTAAAAATTGGTGGAACAACATTGGCAGGTTGAGAGCCAGAAAGTACAAAATCTCCACTTGAGTTGAAGTCATCAAAGTTTAGATAATCATCTACTTGTTTATCTCCAAGGGTTATTCCTCCTTCAGGATTTTCCTCAACAAAAGTTTTACCTTGTGCTTCGGAAGCTAGCACAGCTTCTAGTATATCAGCCTCATTCTTTTCATTGGGCTTCTTAGACTTATTCTCTTTCTTTTTTGGAGAAGTTTCCTTTTTCTTTTTCTTTTTCAGGGTAGGCTGGTCTTCTTCGGTTATGGTGGGAAGCAAAGGTGCAGACGTTTTTCTTTTCCCTGTACTCTTCGAAGTCTTGGAGGGCTTAGCCCTGCTTGTGCTGGCTTTCTGGGTCATTTTTCTTTTCTTCTTCAAAGGAAGATGGTTGTCACTTCGGTTCCGAAGAGGAAGATAGCATTTCCCATCTGGTGCAAGTATCCTCTCAACTGCTAGAAGGGGATCTGGTGGCGTCATCGGATCCTGAGGGAAGTCGGCCCCTAAAGATATACGCCAGAGATGGCTATTAACGAAGTTAATGGGCTCGAATGCTGAATGAAAACCATTGCCCCAAGATTTTTCAGCCCACTCAGCCATCTTTTGGAAGATAAGCTTGGCTTCTTTTCGACGACCCTTAAACCGCCTCGGAATTTCTAAAGAGAGAAAAATAGTTAGCTAAGTAGATTGATTCAAAAACAACTAGATAAACAAGGGAAGGTTTCACTTACTACTATCTCTCCAAGTAAGGGTGAGTCTGGAAGGATTGTCATCGGAAATTTCTTTGCCATTTTCCCAGGCGCCTGACAAAAAGACGAACCTTTGTTTCCAGAATTTATCGGCTTCGAGGAGGTCGTCGATAATTTTCAAGTCATCTTCAAGGGTTAAGTAATAAAATGGCAGAACAGGGCCATTTGAGACTTTGGTTACTGAGATGAAGTCCTCGATTTCGAGGGGAATACCTCCAAGCCTTGATACCATAATTGCTGAGAACAAGGTGAAGAGCAAGTTGGGAGTAACTTGTGTTGGGCATAGTCTGTGGATTTCGAAGAACTTTACTATCATCGGACCCAGGGGAAACCGAAGTCCCCAGTTAAAGAGCTCAGGGTACACTACCAGCTCATCTTTTTGGCAGTTCAAGGGTGTCTCTCCTTCAACTGGTAGTCGAAGTGTCATATTGTCAGTTAACCCCCATAGCTTTCTGAGGTGCTCTTTCTCTGATTCGAGGTAGTAGCTGTAAGATACATTCTTCAAGGCAAGAATGTACCAAGCAGAAAGAGGCTTGAGATTTTCCTGAACTAAGGAGGCAACATTCTCAGGCAGTGTAATGAGATCTTTTTTCCCTCGAGTTTTCTTTGGAGGAGCTACATCATCAGCCTCGGATTCCTCCTCGGCATCAGATTCAGTAGCTTCTGAATCGTCTTTTTTGTGACCTTCTTCGGAGTGACTTCGAATTTGTGTCTCTTGTTGAGTCACAGGAATTGGCTGACTACACTCTGGTGTAGTATCATCCACTTCTTGTGGGGGAGGAGGAGAGTGTTGAGGAGTAGAAGAGGTTTTTGCTTCTTCACCCATTACTAAGAAAGGTGATTTTTTGGCACGTTTAGCTCTGATAGCCTCGAATTGAGGAGGAAGTGTTTTGGATTGAGGGTTTTTTGTCTCTTCGACTTGAAGGACAGGTGATTTGAGTTGTGATTTGTTATAAGTGGGTGGCTTGTCTAAAGTAACAACTTTAGATTTTCGATGAGGTCTTAGTAATGAAGATTTGGCTGGATTTTGGAGAGAAGAGGTTGTTGAGATATTTTCTGGGTTAGAAGCTAGAGGTGAAGACGAAGTGGCAAGGTTTGGATTGAAGTTGCCGTATTTAAAAGTGGTGCAGGAAGAGTGAGGACCGTTATAGATCAACCCAGCAGCTTTGTATTCTTTGGCTCTTCGAGAAATACAAAGATAATCGTAGGCCCCGAATACATGGTTACTGGAACCAGGAAAAAGATTTTTCTTTGATCTTACTGGTCTTCTGGGTTTAAATCTATTGTATCTAGGGTATCTTCTCATACAATGGGTTTTGGTATGAGAGATTGCTTGGGTAGACAAGAAAAGATGAACAGGTTGAAGATGAACAGGTTGAAGATGAACAGGTTGAAGATGAACAGGTTGAAGATGAACAGGTTGAAGATGAACAGGTTGAAGATGAGCAGGTTGAAGATGAAGAAAAGATTGGAAATGGTTCAAAAGGTGGATTCTCTAAAAAATTCTTACTGAATGAATAGCTGAGTATTTATAGGGTAAAGAGTAACGTCGAGAATGTGAAAGTGTGGAACAAGTAATCTGTTTTCATTGGGTGGAATATGAAACGAAAAGGAAACTAGTGATGTCACGGGTCTACTACTAAAAGTCTAATCAGTCCTTCAAGTAGGGTTTAGAGATTTCGAAGTGTTATTAAACTATGTGTGAAGTAATAACGTTTGAAAACCAAAGGCAAAGCAGTACCACAAGAAGTCAAATTCGACGAGGAGTTAAATTCGAGGCAGTTGAGAAATTCGTTTGCACTTACTCACCAATTCGAAGAGAGTCCTAGTTCATTGAATTTAATCATAATAAAGATGTAAAATGATGCTGATCCGAGGAAGAATTCGAAGAGCTAATAGTTCTTATACATTAATGTATAAGAACTAGGGGGGCTACTGATAAGGAAAGATATTCTTCAGGGACTAAAGTGATAAATTCTGTAATTATAGGATTAAATTAGGCTTAAGGAGGAACCGAAGGGTTAAATTGTAAATATGACAATATGTAACCGTTTCTCTAACTAACTCACCTTGCCTATTTAAAGAGGCTGAAGGAGTTATTTTGACCTATGATATATTCAGAGGTACTTTTCACTACTTTAAATTCTCTCTGCAAATTTTCTGTTCTTAATTCATTCACTACAATTTTAATTCACACCACTATAATGTTTATGGAGTGTAAACTCAGTTCTCCTAATATAACCACAATTAGAATTACATTTTAAATAATTAGTATATATATATATATATATATATATATATATATATATATATATATGAAACTATATTAAAAATACTCGAATGGATTATAATTAAATATGAACTCGTGCGGATAAAATAATTATATTAAAATTGTTTGTAAAATATTATGTATAACAAAATAAAATTATATTTTATTAAAAATTATATATAATCTACAATATACTAATCTAAATTATCATATATATTACAATGGTAATAAGATAAAAATAAAGGTGATCAACCGATAATCATATAATATCAAATTTATTTATAAATAACCATCAAAAGTTTGATAAAATAAGGATAGTTACCTTGTGATAAATGACTATTTTCCATTATAAGATAAATGAATATTTACAGATAACCATCTAGTAGTTTAAAATATCTTTAACCGTTTTTTTCTTCTTATTTTTTGTTTTTTTAAATGTCATATCTTTCAAATCATAGATCTGATAAAAAAATCTAAAAATACCACTGGTTTTGTTTGTTGAAAAAGAACAAAACTAGATCCATGAATATGAATGATAATTTTTGAAAGTTTTCTAGTTGCGTAATTACATGTAATTTGATTGTGGAATAAGCTTAGAAAAGTAATTGTGTTTTAGTTGCTTAATTATGTGTAATTTCGTTCTGAAAGAATATTTTTTGTTTAATAGCAAAATTACATGTAATTTGGTTGTGAAAAAACAAAATACAAACTTGTTTTGTGAAATTAAGTGTTAATGAGTGTTAAACAACTAATTTTTTTTTTGCAATTACGAAAATAAGTGTACTTTTGTGTTGAAAAAATATTTTTAAAAAAAATTGGACTGTGTTCAAGTTGCGTAAATACGTGAAATTAGTTACGAAATAAATCTTGAAAAATAACTCTATTCCAGTTGCGGAACCACGTGTAACGATTGTGTTGCAGTTGCAATTGCGTGATTAGGTGTAATTTAATTGTAAAAGTAAAAAAAATCTCCAAAAATATTACCTACGAATTTTGGTTTTACGGATAAAAATTAAAAAATAAATATTTTTAGATTCATTTTTTAAATTAATAATTTTAGAAATAGAATTATAAATGTTAAGAATAATTAATTATCAAAAGTTATAGATAGTCGTATGTTAAAAAATATTATTGAAAACAATTATAATTTTTAATAATTTTAAAAATCATAAAAAC
This sequence comes from Limnanthes douglasii subsp. nivea, assembly GCA_036936605.1. NCBI lineage: Eukaryota > Viridiplantae > Streptophyta > Magnoliopsida > Brassicales > Limnanthaceae > Limnanthes > Limnanthes douglasii. The sequence continues at coordinate 189,931,643 of JAUPFV010000005.1, forward strand.
TTAAATAACTATGAGTAATTTTATTTTATTTTTTAAAAATTATCATAAAGAACTCAACTTAGAAAAGTCTATACGACTGATAAAACTAAAAAAGGAAAAAGAAAGTCGCTACTAATATACGACTGATAAACCCACCAAGTATATAAAACCTATTATAGTCTAAGCTACAACGCCGAGTATTCAATCCAAAACCATTTATATTCATCTATACTGACGGTTTTAATTTGTTTTATTTAATCAAATCTAGTTTACACTATAATTTTACATTAACACCCTATCTTGTTGACTGTGTAGGGTTGATAGCCGTATTGCAAAGTGGACACCATTTTAAATAGAAGGATGGTACTCTCTCTTTTTGTTCGTGTCGTTTAAGTTTTGAGAATTGTTAAAAATATGATCAAAATTATTCTGTGAAATTGTTTATAAATTTTTTTTAAAACTATTCCGTGAAGTTATTTTGTTTGACGATTTTATTTTTACAAAATTTTATAAATAGTCAAATTTATTTCGTGAAATTATCATAATTTCAAAAAAAAAAAACTCAATTTTCTAATTTCTCTCTACCTTTTCTCTAAAAATCTAAAATAATATAATTAAAATTAAAACAAAAATTAAACAAACCTAAACTAAATTAAATTAAAATTAAACTAAAATTAAAATTTAAACTAACCTAAACTAAATCTTCTTACCCTTTCTACCTCTCTTCTCTCTCTCCACGCAAAACCCACCCAAAAACCCTCAGTTAGCCGAACAAACCCACACCACCGGCACCTATTACGATCGAACACACCACCATCCACCGAGACCGAAGTCGTCACTGGAAAATCAAATCAGAGTAACAAAAAGGAACCGGATCCACACCGGCAGACAAATCCGCCGAATCGAAATCGAAACAATCTACTATAAGTTGATTTCGTTGTTGTTAAATAGTTTAGTTAGGTTTAGGTGACATATTAGTGTATATTTAGGGTTGTTTTAGTTGGTGGGAAGGATCCGGCAGAAACTTGAAGCTTCTGTCATGGCGATAGTGTTCTTCGTCATAAGGGGCGTCGAGCAATATCGTCGCGCCATAGCGTGGCGTAAGGGATCGTGCCCACGCCATGATAATGGCGTGAGACTGTAAGCCCACGCCATACTTTGGCGTAGGCATATGGCATCACGCCATTATCATGGCGTGGACACGATCCCTTACGCCACGCGTATGGCGAAAATAGATTGACCAACGCCATTTGTGTGGCGTGTGTGTATGGGTGTACGCCGTTTAGATGACGTAAATTCTTACACTCACGCCACCAAAATGGCTTGGCCGCACCGGTCACCGGAATTATCCGGGACCGATTTATTCTTATCGTTTGGTGTGTGTTTGTCGCGTTTTTACTATTAGTTCACTGAAAACAAATCATGAGTGTGAATTGGTATTTCGAACAAACCATGATATTTGTTGCGATTTTTATTTCAGGTTATGGATCCAGGTCACATGCACGGTCTACAAATGGCTCCCGGAGTTGGTGAATTTGACCCTGATTTTGATCGTTTGGCTGGGGCATATGAGGATGTGTTGTCTACTTACGTTTTAGGTTTCGGATTGTATGATACTATTTTCTATATTTTGGTGGTCTCGTTGATGTACGATACTATTTTCTATATTTTGATGTTTTGGTTCATGTATGATACTTTTTCCTTGTTGTTTGATATTATAATATTGTATTTTTGTATCTCGCTATATTTACTACTTGTAAATATTGAAAAGTATAACATAACTCAAAAAAATTAAAACAAATTTTTTAGAAAAGCGAAAAGAACGACATGAAAACTAAAACATAAATTGAAACTACAACCAAAACAACGAGTAAAAATATCAAACAAACATAATCGGTTCGTGGTTGTGCTTCCCGGAAATGATATTTAGAGCCTATTTATCATCGTGAGTGGTGAAATGATAACCGTAGTCCGAAACAAGCGAAATTTCACATTGTGTAACATCCTGCAATACATAAGAAGTAGTTAAACCAATTGAACCGGCATTCCGGATTAATTAAAGGGGTTTCGCCATGAGTGTGGCGTCGGACATCATCCCGACGCCACCCAACGGTGTAATCAACCTATCGAATGCCACACGTATGGCGAAAGAAAGGGTCACCACAGCATCCTTTGGCGTGGGGATGATTACGCGTGCCACTACTTTGGCATACGACCCAACAACCATGCCAATATGTGGCGACGTACATAAAAATGAGTTTTTTTCAAAACATCTTATTTTCGCAAAAAAAAAGAGGGGATAAGCAATGTACCTTCTCAGCGTCCATATTGCTCTGCATGGGAAGTGGTTTCGACTCTTCTCCGGCAATGTTTTGAAGATTTTGAGGTTTTTGAAAAAATGGGTAAATGGGTTGTTGAGTTTGGAGGTTTTAGGTAGTTTGGAGAAGATGATTATGGTGGATGTTTGAAAGTGGGTTTGCAACTTCATGGAGCAGTTAGAAGTGGTCAATGACGTGATTTGTAATTAGTTAGAGTTTCAAAAAAAATTGGATTTTTTGCCTAGTGGTAAATTTGTAAATATTGAAAAATAAAAACAGGATACTTCACGGAATATTTTTGGCCGTATTTTTAGCAATTCCTTTAAGCTTTTTAATGGAGGTAATAAATAATTTTAAAAAAATAATTTATGAAATTAATAATTTAATAGAATGGCTTGACTTTTTTATTCCTTACTATAATAAATAAAATATATGTAGTTAATGTTATATTAAAAGATAAAAACAAAATATTTATTATGAAATAATTTTGTTTTTAAATGTCATTTCTTAAGAAACACAGAAGATATTATTTTCGCTAGCACAGCACAAATATCCTTTTTGGCATATATTTGGTTAAAATCGTCAGAATACATGTATTGTTTCAAATATTAGCCTTACAAAATAATAAAACTGTTGCAAATTTGAATTAAAAGAAATTAATTCCTTATATTTCTCATGAATTTTTTAAATAAGATATATGGTTTAAAAACTTAAATAAAATAAAAGTACCATATTGGTCAAATAAATTAATATAATCTACGTTATATAATTGGCGCTATCGGTTTTTCTGTCACGGACCAACAAATTCAGTGAAAAACAGATGAAACCAGAGACAAAGTAACCCCACATGTCGGTCATTTCACAGAAAGTCTTAGCTGTACGGGCCCACCTGTGATAAATAGCCGACAAGATTCCGAAGACTTTTCAATTCTGCTACGACAAACAACTCTATGACCAATTAAAACACATGAGAAATCCTGACCAAACCTCAGTGGTTCCACTATAAATACACCATCAGTGCTGCTTTCATTCAAGCATCAACACTACTCTTGAGTATCAAATTTCTCTCTAACTATAAAATATTTCTCTCCATCATGGTCGCTGATTCAGTTTTACTATCATCAATCAATACTCCTAAGAGTGACAAAGATCTGAAAGCTTTGAAATTCATCGATGAGATGACCAGAAACGTTGAATCGGTGCAGAACAAGGTTTTGGCCGACATATTGAGTCGGAATGCTAAAACTGAGTATTTGACCCGATTCAATCTCGATGGTAAAACAGACCGTGATTCATTCAAATCTAAAGTTCCTGTTGTTACTTATGAAGATCTTCTACCTGAGATCAAACGTATTGCTCAGGGTGATCGGTCTCCCATTTTTTCTGCTGCTCCTGTGTCGGAATTCCTTACAAGGTTAAATTTAACTTGGTTCTTTAGTATTTTTTATTTATTTATAATTGTAATGTTTTCTTTTGGGTATTCGTCTTATTTTGATTATGTTGCAGTTCTGGAACATCGGCCGGTGAAAGAAAAGTTATGCCGACGATTCATGAAGAGTTGGATCGTCGGACGTTGCTTTACAGTCTTCTAATGCCTGTAATGAACATGTGAGTTTTTCGGTTTTTTTTTTAAAATCACGATGTATTTCTTTCATAGTTTTTATATAATTTTTGAATAAATGTATAAACAGGTATGTACCCGACATGGACAAAGGAAAGGCACTGAATTTTCTGTTCGTGAAAGACGAAACAAAAACACCAAGTGGTCTACCAGCTCGTCCGGTTCTAACAAGCTACTACAAAAGTGAGCATTTCAAGACAAGACCGTACGATCCATACAACGTCTACACAAGTCCGGACGAGGCTATTTTGTGTACAGATTCGTACCAGAGCATGTATACCCAAATGTTATGCGGTCTCATTATGCGCCAAGATGTTAATCGGGTGGGTGCTGTTTTCGCATCAGGACTCCTCCGGGCCATAAAGTTCCTTCAGACGGAATGGAAAGAACTGGCTCATGATATCGCGACTGGAACCCTAAATTCCAAAATCACGAATACTTCCGTAAGAACTTGCATGAGCAAGATCTTGGAGCCGGATCAAGCACTGGCAGATTTTATAAAAGACGTGTGTTGTGATGAGAATTGGGAAGGTATTATTAAAAAGATTTGGCCAAAGACCAAGTACCTTGAGGTAATACTCTATTTAAAGAATGATATATGTACAAGTTTAAAACAATATGATATCTTGTGATTTCACCTTATGTTATTATCCCTTATCAGGTAATAATAACTGGAGCTATGGCTCAATATATCCCAACTCTTGAGTACTACGGTGGCGGTATACCAATGGCTAGTACCATGTACGCTTCGTCAGAATGTTACTTTGGTCTTAATTTAAACCCGATGTGCAAACCATCAGATGTCTCATACACAATCATGCCAAATATGGGCTATTTCGAGTTTTTACCCCTTGAAAATTCAGCATCTCAACTTGTTGACCTAGCTGAGGTCGAAATTGGTAAACAATACGAGCTGGTTATCACAACATATGCTGGTATCTGTCGTTACCGTATTGGTGACATTCTAGAGGTGAAAGACTTTTATAACTCAGCCCCACAGTTTCGATTTGTCCGTAGAAAAAACGTGTTACTAAGCATAGACTCGGATAAAACTGATGAGGCCGAGTTACAAAAAGCCGTGGAAAATGCGTCCCTTTTGCTTAAAGATTACAAAACAAGTGTGATTGAGTACACTAGCTATGCCGACACAGCTACCATACCGGGTCATTATGTTATTTATTGGGAGTTGCTGGTTAAAGACCAGGCTAACAATTGGCCGAGTCGCGAGGTTCTGGATCGTTGCTGTTTAGAGATGGAAGAGTCGTTAAACACAGTTTATCGACAAGGTCGAGTGGCTTGTAACTCGGTTGGGCCGTTAGAGATACGTGTGGTGAAGAACGGTACGTTTGAAGAACTAATGGATTATGCCATTTCAAGAGGCGCATCGATTAATCAGTATAAAGTACCAAGGTGTGTTAGTTTTACTCCTATAGTCGAGTTACTTGATGAGCGTGTGATGTCTAAGCATTTTAGTCCCAGTTTGCCCCAATGGAATCCATAGGCCCTGGTTGATTTAGATATGTTGTTTGGATGATGTCTAGCTTAATATTAAAATGTCTAAGGTTTTAGTACAATTATTTCCTCATGTAAGCTTTGTAGTAGCTTTATTTGTGTCTCTTTTCTAGCGTGTATTTTCATTTTCTGTCTTTGAGATTTCTTGAAGTCAAGGAAAGGTCTCATGTGTTATAAATAAAAGCTTCGGAATTCTGATATTTGTTTTGGTTAATAAAAATAATAATATATATATCAAAATTTGTCTTAAAAACACGTCTAGGTGTTAGAATGTTCTAAAGTCGCATAAAATTTATTCAAACAGATGTCTAATGACTTCTGAAATAATATATATTCAAAAAATGGGTGGAAAATTTTGCGTAGCCGATTTGACCTGATGTTGAGATCAGTACCTAAACAAGGGGAAAGATGGAAAAGATTTGGAAGTAAAAATAAGTTCTAAAGATATGAAACTAGTGGTAGTATTATAAGAAAACCTCTATTTTTAAGCACAAGATCTGGGAGGGGTACTATCTTCGAAAATCTTGTATGATATTGTTGCTATATTACGAATCCCATATATAATAGAAGTTTTCAGTAAAAACAGAGCATATAATAATGTTGTTTTTGCGCGGATTGAGATAGATATCACCATAAAGCTTCACAACAATATATGGATTGGTTTTGGCAAGAATGATAGTTGTTGGTTAACTATTAACTACCGAAATCTGTCATCCTATTGTAATATATGCTATCATTCGGGAAATAATAGTGCTGATTGTATGAAATTACAAAAGAATAACACATCAAATGTAACAGAAATGGATAAGGCAAACAAGGAAAATGTTATTCAATTTCTAAAAAGAAAAGAAAAATAAATCAAGAAGTCTGATACAAACAAAAATCAATCCGTTCTAGCATGGTCTATATCCCAAAAGTTAAATCCATTGTTGTTAACAATAACTTGGAGAAAACTTTGATATCAAATGTTATAGACAAAGATGAAAAAGTTCATTTAAACAATAAGGATGTCCATAATGCTACTTTGTCTAGAACCAGAAGCCATGAGCCAACACTTGAGGAAGACATAGAGATCATAGAAGCTTTAAAAAAATCTCAATAAGGAATTTGATCTGAACAACACTCAAGACTATGATAATCTTTATTCAGGAAACCATTCTCCAAAACAAAGAAATATTGGAAGTACTCAACTTACACCTATAAGGATGGTATCTTCTCTAGAACAAGGCTTCAACAACAATCGGCATAGGAAACTCAAATCTTCAGAAAACTGAAAAAACCAAGCAAAAAATATAATCAAATCTCTGCAATTCTCAAATATCAACAAAAAATACAAATCTTTTTCAGATAATGATAAGGGTTCTTAACTGTAATGTCCGTGGAATCAACAATAAAACAACAATTGGAAGACTGAAAGATATAATCTACAAGGAGAAAATCAAAATTCTTGCTATACAAGAACCTATGGCCAAAACTGAAGTTAAAAGTAAAATTGCTACTATGTTGGGTTTCTCTAACTAAAATTCTAACATCTCAAATAAGATTTGGATGTTCTAGGCTGAGGATATTAGTATTAACATCCTTGTTAATCATGATCAGTTCCTTCACATGGAGGTTATTTATCCTAGGATTGATAACGGTTTTAATCTAACTGTGGTTTACGCTAAATGTCAAAGTTTACAAAGATTAGATTTATGGGCTCAGTTAAGGAGGATATCTACAACAGAGAAATCTTGTCTTACTATGGGAGATTACATTGTGGTTTCCTCAACATATGAACAAATTGGTTGTACATCATTATGCCAGAACATTATTGAAGATTTTGTAGAAGCCATTAGTGATTGTCATCTGGAAGACGCAGTCTTTGTTGGATCGAAGTTCTCCTTGAAAAGAAATATGAAATGGAAAAGGTTAGACCGCGTGATGTTGAACAACAAATGGACTCACATCTTCAATACTACTCAAGTTATTCACATGGTCAGAACTTGTTCTGACCATTCGCCTCTCCTAATCTCTTCTTATATTGATTCTTCTAATGTTACTATAAGAAAAAACAAAAGCCTTAAATTCATGAACATGTGGACTACTGATGATACTTTCTTAAGTGTGGTTGAGTAGAACTGGAATCTACATATCAGTGACCTCCCTAATGAAATATTTTGGTTCAAGCTTAAAAGACTAAAAAAATGCTTTAAGACTTGGAATATGAACTACTTTGGTAACATTTTTAGCAAAGTCAAAGAGGCAGAAGATCATGTAAAAACGATAGAGGCTATTCATATGAGATACAATAACACATACACTAATGTTGCTCTCAAGAAAGCTCATGGTTTACATATTCAGGCTTTAAGAATTGAAGAAGAATTTTTTAGACAAAAATGCTACAAAACCTAGCTTAAAGATGCAAACAATAACTTTAAGATCTACTACGATTATGTGTAAAAAATGAGGAAAAACACAATCAAAGGTATCAAATAAGGAGACAATTGGATCTATAATGATGATGCTATAGGCAAATCGGCAGAAGACTTTCGAAACATATCTTACCAGTCATCCTTATAACAGCAAGGAAGAGGAGCATTACAGAATGTGAGATATAATTTTTGATACCATTCCTAACCTGGTTACAAAGGAAGACAATGACAGCCTTATGAAAACAGCAAATAAAGAGGAATATGGGACACAATCAGCACCATGAAACTAGCTAGTGTTGTTGGTATCGATGGGTACAACATCTTCTTTTATAAAACTTGCTGGAAAATTATAAAGTCTGACATGTGTACTACCATTAATTCATTTCTTACTGGTCATATAATTCCTAAAGGAATGTTTGCTACTGGCTTAAGTCTAATCCATAAGACTTTTAACTCTTTATATTGGAACAATTGTAGGCCTATAAGCCTTTGTTCTATGCTTAATGGAATTTTTTCCAGATTGAAGATCTTCTAAAATTCTTCATCATATCATTTCCAACACCCAATGTGCTTTTGTTAGGAATAGGTCCATTCATGAGAATATTCGCATGGCCAAAGAGCTTGTCTATGACCTAAATAGAAAGCCTAAAAAGGGTCATGTTATGATTCAGTTGGACATGTCAAAAGCTTTTGACAGAATGTCATTTCCTTTCATAATAAAAGTCCTTACTTTATTTGGGTTCTCCAACAACTTTATTAACTTGATTAGTAATATTATTAGAGAAATAAATCTGTCTATTTTGATCAATAGTAATGTAATTGGTTACTGTCAAACCAAAAGAGGCTTAAGGCAAGGTGATCTCTTGTCCCCAAGCCTCTTTATAATAGGTGAGGAAGTTCGGATAAGGGGGCCTTATAACCTATTTACTTCTAACAAAGATATGCAATATGATTCTAGAACAAACATCTTAGTTCCCTGCATTTCTTTTGCAGATGACATTATAGTGTTCACTAATAGTTTACACTCTTCTATTGAGCTTTTGAGCAATTTCTTAGAAAGATATCAAGAGGTTTCATGACAATCTATAAATAAAGAGAAAACGAAGATTATTACCTCCAAAAAGATTTATCAATGTAGAATAAATGGCATGGAGAACCAAACTGGATTTAGTATTGAGAACTTGCCAATAAAATACCTTGGAATTACCCAGAACAACAACAATAGAGCAAAGAACTTCAACTTAATGAAGGATAAGATAAATGCTAAAATAATGGAATGGGACAGCAAATTCGTATCATATGGGGGAAGAATTTCTTTAATCTATTCAATCTTAATGTGTATTCCATACTATTGGATGCATAATAGTCTTATACATAAGTGTATTATTAAAAGCTTGAAAAAACTTTTAACAAGTTTCTTTAGAGATCAAATTTTCATGAAAATAACATTCACTGGACAACTTGGGAGAAACTGTGTTATCCTTTTGAGGAAGGTGGTCTGAATATCAGAAAGTTAACTAATACCCAGAACACCTTTTATCAAAAGCTCTGCTTTATTTATAGAAAGAAAAACATTATTTGGTGTAAGATGATGCATGATATATACAGTAGAAATGTACATCCATTAAAAACAAATTTTAAAAGACCTAGTTCACTAACATGGAGACGCCTTGTAGGAAATAAATATGAAGCAGAATATAACATAAGGTGGCATTTTGGGAGGGGGGATATGGATTTCTGGACTGAGAATTGGCATAACTTTCCTCCTCTCATGGACCACAACAGGACTGATATTAACAACTGGTTTCTGGAAGCCAAAGTAAACATATTTTGGAAGAACATTAGTTGGGATATTGATTCTTTGAATGGTATCATCCTTGAGAGCATAATCAAGCAGATCAATCAATACAAACTAGATACAAGTATAGAGGATAAGATGATTTGAATGTTATCTCTTGATCTCAACTTCAACATGAAATGCACATGGAACAGTATTAGGCATCAAAACAATACATCAAGCTTTGACTAGAAAATATGGAATGCAATTACTCCCAGTAAGTTTTCTTTCCTATTATCGAAACTAGTTAAGAATTTCATACCTACAGACTCAATTATGAAAAAAAGACATTTATATCTTGCATCAAAGTGCTAATTCTGCTCAAATTGTGAAAATATTAAACACTTATTTGTTAACTGCACTTATGCTTAAAGTATTTCGAAGCATTATAGTGATCTTTTCAACATCAGGGTTGAAAGATACATGAATTTAAACCATGTTTTTCATAATTGGTTTTGGTATTCGACTCAAAAATTTCATATCACTCATACCTTACCAGCAATTATATGTTGGGTGATATGGAAAAGTCGAAATAATGCTAAATTCAAAGATATTGGTCTCACTCTTTATACTTCGAAAAGTTTAATCAACAAAATTATTCTGGGACTTGATATATCAAAAAATACAACAAGTAAACATTAGTCAAATTTGAATGATGCATGCTCATCTTTAGGATGTTTTTCCATCAAGGACGGAAGCAAAAATGAAATTTACCTAAAATGGATTGCTCCTGAAAGTGCAAACTGAAACTGAACACACATGCATCTTGCCTTCAAAATAGAGAGTCGTGTGAAGGGATGATTTTTCAGAGATAGCAAATGAACTATTGTTAAAGGCCCAAGAAAAACCTTTGGCAAACTTTCTCCTATGGTAGCTGAAACTTGATCGTTTCTTGAAGGATTATTGATCTATAAGGAAAACAACTGGACTAATGTGGACATTGAATCAGATTGTTTAATATTAATCAACATTATAGAAAAGGGAAATAATCCCCGGTACCTTCATTCCCTTATCTCCATTTGCAGGAAACTAATTATGCTTCAATAACTATAAAAACAAATTGAGAGTCCTGAATATAGCTGCAAACTGGCTCGTTAAATGGACATTGAAATGCAATGAAAAATCAAACTTCTCTCATTTTTCCAAATCAATTGATCGTTATTGTTTTTCTTGAAAGCATGGGTTTGGGATATATTAACTTCACTTTTAGTAATGTCTTTAGTTTGTATCCACGAGTGCTGTTGTTTGGAAATTTTATTGCAGAATTGGAGCTAGGATAGCAAACTTGTTGAAAGAGATTACGAGTAAGAAGAAAATCAGTTATGTAAGAAGATGAGAAAGCTGAAAAATATGCTTCAAGAAAGGAAAAGCTTGATGTGCAAGATCAACCAATTTGGGGCAAATTTTAGGGTTTCCAAAAAATGTTCAATTGAATGCTAAAATTTGGATTCCTGAAGGAGATGAAGATTAAAGAGTGGTGTTTACCCAAAAAATTTAAATTTATGATATTGAGGGTTAAATGCGTTTGAAGTTAAATCGATACTTTTCTTCTTCAGTTTTGTTTTTGTCTCAATTTCGATGTGCAAAGGCCTGGAAGGAAAATTTCATTAAGTGCTAAAAGTGTTGTCTGAGTATAATTGTATTTTAGCCCTCTATTTTGTAAAGGGTTTTTATTGGACCCCCATAGTTTGTAAATTTCTTCAATTGGTAATAAAATTTATTTCTTAAAAAAATATTATTAGTGGTTGTTAGAGTTTTATTTTTAGAGTCTTAATTACCGTACATATCTCTTATATATAAAATATTTAGTGTTATACTATTTTAACTATTTAGGTATATTATTTTCAACATATTCTTTTTACTAAGTTTTATAGATTTTTAATTATTTGGGTTGTTTAAGGTAATCGGCCGAACTACTTACGCTTTTTTGTTGTATCTTTTAGTATTTGAGGGAGTAATAAGAAAGAACTATATTGTGTTCGTTCATAATTAATATTGACTTAAGTTCCTACCGAAGTTTTATTTTCACATACAAAATTATTACATTTTATATTGTAATTACTTTAATCTAGAGGATCTTAATTTGTTTATTGTGCTTTGAATTCTTCTTTAAAATTCGTTAAGTAGTCCCCCATAATTATTGATGAAGAGTGAGGTTAAGGGCTACAAAGGTAAGTTATCACCAAATTGGGATGAGCCTTATTCAATTACTGAAAGAGTTAAATCTGAACTTATTGATTGCCAGATCGAGAAGACAATCCTATCCGGCATCCATAAAATGTTGAGCTCATAAACCTCTATCTAGAATAATTATCGTTGTTCTTTATTTTAATTTTTTCATGTAAATATTGAGGTTAGGTTCGTTTAGTTTTCTTGCTCATATAAGTGTATACCATAAGATTTCGATTATTTTTCCTTATGTTACATAAAATCATCACAACTCTATGGTTCTCACTTACTGATGTGTGTCCCTCACAGACAACCGGGTCATGGAAAATTAGAAACAAAAATATATGTCACTTGGCTCTGTAAGAGGGTTCACGAATGAGCTAGCAATGTATAAGCACACCTCTGGTTTGGCCCGGACGTGATGCGAGTAGATAAACAAGGAGAAAATTAAGGTGGAACGGTTATTAGAGTCATTTATTATAGAGAATGACACATTTTGTAAACAAATCTTCATGCTTATTAATGGCAAGACTGCGCTTATTGCCCAAAGCATGGCGCAGGTGAAATAGATTGAAGAGTTGGTGAATAAGGTGGTGTTGCTGACGTTGGAAAATGCGAATTTGAGTATGGGAGTGCTAGAAGGGAAGACGACCGTTGAGGAAGTAACGAGGTGTTTTACAAAAAAGGAGCATGAGCATACCATGAACGATATGGAGAGGCAATAATGGATATTGCAGTGGTGGTGTTTGAGAAAGCACGCAAGAAAACCATCATTAACATTTGTAGGAGGAACCCTGGGTTGTCTCTAGGAGGCTTAAGAAAACATTTCCCCATGGTTGAGAGACTGGAAGTGTCTAGCTATGAGGAGGAGGAGAAGGTTGAAAAAGAGATTTTTAAGGAAAGGAGGGTCTAGTTTATTAACCCATCGGTCGGAGAGTAGAAAGAAGCATTCTTACCTGGCCTTACGGAGCAGACTAGTCTTGGATTAGACGCCCACAGTCACCCATTTAAGAATGAAAATGAGCCCGAACAAAAGGTACCTCATCCATCGGTGTAATATAACCGTATTTTTTTTAATCATAATTTAACTTAGAGACTTTTGTGTATGGTTGATAGAACTTGGTATGGGTAACGGGGGCCTTTTGTGACTTATTTTTTTGAATGATTATGTGAACATAATTATCTTGAATAAAAATATCAATATTGCACTTGCGCTTGATAAATAAATACATATTTTTTAAGTGTTTGGTAATGCGCGAGTTGGGGAGTTTTCTTGTGAAACATGTGAATCATAGTTTAGCCTTTGATATAGCCATAAAAAGTGTGGCACATTGGCCTGATCACTCAACGAACCCTATTGGTTAAGGCTCAGTATGGCCCTTAGCGTATCTCATGGACGTGGTTGACCAACCTGATCGCAAATTGATTGTAATGATCAAGGTTTAGTATGACCCCTTGCGTAGTAAGAAGGCGTGGTTGACTAACCTATTCACAAATTGACTGCATTAGTCAAGGCTCAATATGACCCCTTGCGTAGCACTGAGGCCTGATTGATTAATCCATTCACAAAATTGATTGTGTCAGTCGAGGGCACAATATGGCCCATTGTATAGCGATATGTCATGAATTAATAATTTGTTCGCAAATGACCGTAAATTGGATATATGAGAACTATTAAAGATTGTTAGAACCGAGGAATAGTTGGAAACAAAGAGTGAGTGAAAGATAAAATAAACTATATGTATTGGGGAAAACATTAATCATTCATTAACCATTTTGGAGTGTGCATCGTTAAAAAACCCTTCAACACCATCAGAAGGGAAATATAGAACACATTTATCCTACGTACCTATTTCGAAACAATTTTAGATGGTGTTTTAGGACTCTACATTTTCATCATCCACCAATTGATATGTTCAATGGTGTCCTTTGGAGATAACTGTGTATGGACCATCCCAGTTGGGACTGAGTTTTTCATCATTCATATCTCTAGCTCTACGAAAGAGCTTCTTCATGACTAAGAATCCCACCTGAAGGGCCTTCGGTCTTAGTTCTGAACTGAATCAGCTTCGTATCAAGATTTTGTAACGCTCCGATCACACTCGGGCCTGGTCCCGTCACTCTTTGGTTAGGTCTACGCTCACCTAGAATTCTTGGGTGTTTGATGCATTCGAGTAATTGGAAATCTGATAGTTAGGGATAATGATCTATGTGGGGACACTTGCCTCCATATCGTACACCAGCAATAACGAGGTGTTACCTGTTACTGAACGAGGGGTCGTCTGTTATGCCTATGGAACTTCTGCAAACTTATCGATTCACTTCCATGTGGATCCTTCTAGCTTCTTTTAATAACGTCCCTGATAGTTCTATTTGTGACCTCGACTTGACCGTTCTCTTGTGTGTGCTATGGTGTTGTGAAATATTGCTTTATTCCATACCTCATAGAGAAAGTTCTCAAGACGGTGTTTTTGAATTGGGATCGGTTGTTCATCATCAATTACGCGGGATTCCAAAGCGGGATAAGATCTGGTTGCGTATAAAATCACAAATTTATTGCGCTCTCATTTGGTACAGATCTTTGGCCTTTATCCATTTGGTGAAATAATTCACTACGATGATCAAATGTTATCGCTTACCTGTAGCCATGGGGAATGGTCCAACTAAATTGATCCTCTATTTATCGAAGGGGCATCGAACTGGTATGATGCTCATTTGCTCAGTCAGAAGGTGGCTTGTATTGGAATATTACTGGCAAAGGTAAATCCATGTACGATTCCCTCAGCGTCGACAGCCAGTTTGGACCAGTAGTAGCCCGCCAGTAAGAATCATCGTATCAAGTTTCACTGCCCGCAATGGGCCCCGGCCTCTCCCTCGTGCAAATCTTGGAGTATTAAAGGGCCTTACTCTGACTAAGGAATCATAACAATAGGCGGTTAGAGATGTTTTGCTAAAGGATGTCATAAAACATGGTATACTTTGTTGTGCGTAGTTGCAGTTTGCGAGCCTCTACCTTATCTTTGAAGAGGATATGATTGCATTATTAGGACAAGTATGCATGCCATGTTTTAATTGATAAGACTTGGGGTGTCAAGTGTACATGTTGACACTGTTGGGTGGTGTTCCATGATAATGAAAGGACTGGTACCGAAGGTAACTCCCTTGGCTAGCAGGTCAGTTGTGTAGTTGTCCAGATGCAGCACTTGGTCATAAATGACATGCTCAAAATTAGCCTTTCAATCCCGAAACGTCTCTAAGGATCCATATGTGGTCTTTTATTTTGCATCGTATAGACCGTTAGTCTAATTTATTATGAGCTATGATCATAGAGAATATGGAGGACCTTTGCTCATAGATGTGGGCCAGCTCTATTCCACCTAAAACTGCCTCATACTCTGAAGTATTGTTGGTTACCTCAAAGCCAAATTTAAAAGGCTTCTTGAGCACGTCAGTGCTCAGTGCTCAGAATATGATGTTGACCCCTCCACCTTGCGCCCTCGAAGCACCATCAATTTCTACTATCCACTATATGGGTGTGCCGTCGTCCGACTCATAGCGATTTTCATCTACCGCTCAACCAATTGTGCATTCATTTATAAAGTCTGTTATCGTTTGGCCTTTGATTGTGTTAGGCGGCTCATATGTGATGTTATACTCTTCTAGCTCGACGGACCACCTGGTTAGTAGATTGGAAATATCTGGCTTCTTTAATACACTCTTGAGAGGGAATAATTTGCGTAAGATAATAGAATGCCCCTGAAAATTACGGTCGCATCTTTCTCGCTGCCACTACTAGCCCGAGTGTCAACTTTTCTAGATTGAGGTACCTTTCCTCCGCATCAAGGAGGGTCTTGCGAACGTAATAAACCGATTGATGCATCGCCCCTTCTCCCGCTGCCAAGGTCTCTGTCTAATACCCCGCTAACAACGTAATTTGAAACAGATAAATAAAGTTAAAGTGACTCACCACGCGTAGGGACTAAGAGTGTTTTAGGGAAATTCAAATAGTCTTTAGGATCTTTTAATGTGTTGGCACGCGTATACCACTTCCTACCTTTCTTCTTTTACTAGGATTGGGTTCATCAACCATATCGGGTATTTTTCCTTTCCAATATTCCCCAGCCAAATGAGCTATCTATTTTCTTAGTTATGACCTCAACGTTTCAG
The DNA here is from genome assembly GCA_036936605.1 of Limnanthes douglasii subsp. nivea. NCBI lineage: Eukaryota > Viridiplantae > Streptophyta > Magnoliopsida > Brassicales > Limnanthaceae > Limnanthes > Limnanthes douglasii. The sequence goes on from JAUPFV010000005.1 coordinate 189,947,660, forward strand.
AAGAAAATACCTTTCGTTTTTTACGAATCGACATCTCTCGTTTATTAACAGAGAGTTTTAGGCAGATGACTGACTGGATAACCCTGGTTACATCATTCATACTCTAGGAAAAGATATTGACATTTAGCTATAACAAGATAAGTAGATCATTCTTAAATATATGGTTAAGTTTGTTACCTACGCACACCTATTTGTCTCCGGAGAGAGTTTCCTCAACCATTTCTTCATCAGGGTTGCTGAATTGGTCACTCTCTTAAAGGTCATCTACCCAATCATGAAATGGGTCTGAATCCTGTTGTTGACATTCTTCCCATCACCATTTAATTTTTACCTAGAAAATTACGTTAGATACATGAAGACGGCGTATCATGTCCGTGCGTTGTGTATACTACCTATGATGATCTCGACTGTGTTACCGAAGATACTTCAGGAACTGGCGGAATATGCAAGGCGTCGCTTCCATTCGGTGCCAATTATGGCATAATAAGAGTTGAAGGCATCAGATATTATAAAGAGTATTTGCAATTCCTTCTTTGTATTATTATGGCCTACAATCATCATTAGTTTGACCTCTCTCACACACCTGGATGATTTCCCTTCATAGTTAACTAGCATCTGGTAGGTCGAGTTATACAGTGGTATCTTAAGAATTTTGTCATAATTTTCTTTCAATATTAAATTCGTGTAATTCCCCTCGTTCACAAGACATACATGACCATGGCTCATCTGATATCGAAATTGATCGTCAAGACATCATCGTGGGGTGTCGTCACTCCTTACAAATCATCGTCATTAAATATCAATTCAGCCACTGGCTCTTAAACATTGTGGTCAGATAACCTATCGACTGACATTACCTCTAGATCATGATTATGTCACTTTCTAGATACGGGGTCTTATCTGGACAGCATGGCCCCACCATAAATGGTGAACAACTATTGTTAATTTCTCTTACTCTTTTGTCTTTGCACGTGTCGCTCATCTGTTTTGCCTTCATCACTCTAGTCGTTTGGCACTCCTTCGACTTGCAACAAATAAATTAAACCAGTTCATCATTGTTAATCATTCGCTGAATCTCTTCTTTAAGGTACCAAGATTCGTTGTTCGGGTGGTCGTGGTAATTTTAATAGCATAATTTGTGACTAGATCTCTAGTAGAATCACTCCACATAGTCAATTTTCTTCTTTAGTTCCTTGTTACCAACGAAACGGTCTCTGGAAACACTCCACAGACCTGTGAAATCATGGATAACCCCTTCGATAACCCATTAAATCGATCTATATCATTAGATATGAGAGTCATGGAGAGCGCTCGCCACAACATGACATCGTTGAGGTTGAACGCAATCATCATATTCTTGAATTTCTCCATCTGACGGTCTGGGTCACCAGTTCCGTCGTAGGTCTCCATTCAATAAGGGTTAAACTTTCGCAGGAGCTCAACCTCTATGATTTTGCTGACGGAAGAGGATTCATTTATTTCATAAGCAACCATCTTGGGTGGCACCTCGCACAATGTACTCATTATTTTCCTTAGGTTTCTTAGATACTTCTCGATCTAACCCTTATCTGCGCTTCAGACCTTGGGATCGTTGTTTCTTACTGTCACTCTCACCTTTTTCACTATTATATACATGTTCTTTTGCCTTTCCGGCTCTGCTTTCCTTTCTATCTCTTGGGGTGCCCCCTACTCATCTTTGTGCTACTAAATACCTTCTGCTATTAACTACAATGCATCAGTCATTTTCGTTAGCGTGGCCTTTGCCTTCTGATCATTTCCCTATTGCAACTGGAGCGTCCTAAGATTGTCATATTTTCAGCTCATTGATCTACAATTCCAATCGATGAACAGCAAAGGGGTAATCGATGTACCATGATTCGTAGCATTTTCTATCTGGATGGGAGTGAATCCATCGGCCACGGGGGTAGAAACTCCAGAGACTACAGCGATGCTGAGACCATGCATTGGGCTGGTCTCTACGTGGTTTTCTTCGGCGGGCAAGCTTCCTACTGGGTCAAAGACGACTACTTGACTTCCACCGGGAGGGTTCGCCTCAAGAACGTCCCTTTCGATTTGGATCTAGTTACCACCATTGGAAAATTTACACTTAAGATCTTTGTGACATATACAAGTTTCCACATGCGGTGGAAAATTTGTTCGAAACATCTATCTCAAAGGAGGATAAACACTTTAATTCTAAATTAAACACTTCAAGAATGCCATTTTTATTATAAACATTAAATTATCTTGAGTACTAGCACTAATGGTTTGAGAAATATTAACTTTGGGTACCATAGTTTTTTGTCGCTTAATCAAAGGCATGTCATCTTCTTCATCATCAACCTCATGTTCAACAATGTTGAGACAAGATTCACTCTTTTTGTTTAAGATAATATCACTCACTATAATTTCTTAAAAGCAACATAAGTCTAAGATTCAGCTTCTTGGGTAAAATAATGCAACACTTATAATATTTTTGAACTAGTATATTTTGAATTACTTATATTTCTCTTTGGAGAAGGTATCTCTATAATTTTCTCATTCGGAGATTGTCCCACAAATTATTTTCCACCTCAGAATATGTTTCCAAATATCCTCCTTAGAGGAAGTACGAACCGAATATTTTCCATAAACAACAATAATCGACCACAACCTACTACAGACAAAATGATTGCGTACCAAAATAGAAGAGTACGAATGAGAAAAATTGGAAGCTTTTTTCACCAAGCTACTATACATCCTACAAGTGTAATTATACCTATTTCTTTCAAAATACATCTTAATAAAAGAAGCTTAGGAAAACAAAGAAGAAAACCACACTCAAATGCTTACAAAATATAGTAAAATAAGAAACAAATGCATAAAGTATGGTAACTTACAATTTGATACCCAAATTTAGCTCATGTGAGTAATTTTTTTACCAATGACTGGTCTCCTAATGTTCGGTGAGAAATACGAACTTATCCTTTTATACTTTGTTATTGGTTGGAATATCATTAACAACCTAGTATAAGAATATATCAAAAAATGAAAGAAATGATTCATTTTTCAGTCCAAAACTTTGACTACACTAAGGAACTTATTAATATAAATAATCTTAAAGACTTTATCTAAGTAGTTACTACATTCACTTTTATTTTCCATACAAGAAGAAAACTAAAATTTGTTGTAACAAGAATTTTTTTTAGGATAATCAAACAAATAAACAAGATTATGCAAGAAAACAAAAATAATTTCAAATAAAAAATTGAAGCAAACAAAGAAAGCAAAAGAACAATACAAATGAGCATTTATACCCAAAGTAAAGATAACTTTCAACCTTTGATTTCTTCATGTTTTTATGGCTTGGATTTATTTGTAGGATAAAGGGTCAAGAGTAAAAAAAATATAAAGGGCCAATATTAAATAAGATAAGGAAAGTGCATGTGTCTGCTTAAAAGAACGGACATTCATACACGTGTAAGAGTCTTCTAACAACTTCTCTATTTGCTAATAAAACAACGATATACCCTCTATTTTTATAAATTTTCCTATTAAAATCTCAAAAGAAATACAAACCCCTAGAAACAAAATATTTTTTTCCTTAAATACATTTACATTCATAAAACCTCGGTCAAATCCAAAAAGATAAGATGTCAATTTCAAACAATTAAAAAAATTGGAGAAGTTATTATGTCTTATTTAGCCCTTACTTCAATCTCCACAAAATACTAAGTGGGCTACTGAAGCAATTTCGAAAATATGTTTAGCTTAAGCTAAAAACAATATCTACAGTTGTAAAAAATTCTTGAAGTAGAAGATCAATTACAATAGTCTTTCCTTCATCATTTACTATAGACCCCTAGTACTAGAATACCTTCAAGTTTGGTTGCACATAAAATAACAACTCCTTGTTACTTAAATCTCTCGAAGCAATATTAACACTTCAGCTCATTTGAGTTAGTACTTGTTTCATCCTTCACCAAGGATTATGAGACTATTTAATCATATTTGTCAAAGAGTTAAAGCATTCTCAAAAGAAAAAAGAAGAAAAAGAAATAGGTAATATCTTAGTAGCCTACTGACTGTTAGTTATACTATTTCCCTTCATAAAATAGATTTTTTTTTTATCTTCGAGAAAGGTTTTAACCAACAAAGGGTTTTAACGAAGCACAGAAGTTAAATGTGAACCAAATCAGGGACGTGTCTAGTAACGGTTGGCCTATAAACAAGCCTTAAGACTCTTAAAAGTCTATCCAAACACAGCTGTGATAATCATTTTGGTATGTAAAACATAATAGTTTCTCATAAGAAGACAAAATTTCAACCAACAACGAATTTAGAATACAAACTTCAACCAACATCGAGCATTCCGTACCATCAAAAATGGTCACCATTTATTACTTGCACAAAAACTAGACGAGACAATTATAAAAATGTAAATAATATGATAAGTTAATATTGGCCGATCAATCATTTGCGTGTTATAAAAAGTCCAAAATAACCACATAATATATAATATAATATATATATATATAATATCTAATCAAAATAAAAATTATAAAATAAAAATTATTAAAATAAAATAATATCGAATCCAATATCTTTCTACTTTTCGAAATTATAAATCTTCACATGGAAATTCTACGATATACACATTATTATAATCAATAAAATTCTACGATACACGCGTTATTATTAGAGAAAAGTACCAGTAAATACCTTCTCAACTATGTAATTACCCGGCGGTACCCGTTTTTTAGATAGTGTCACTTGGTACCCCGAACTGAAATTTGGACAAAAATACCCCCGACCAAATATAGGCGCGCGCTGGTAAAAAAAAATTGGTACAATTCTCGGGATGCGAATTGCTTGCAAATTCTCAGGATGCGAATTGCTTGCAAACTCTCAGGATTTCTGAACGATTCTCATGATAAGATGCGAATTGCTTGCAACTTTCAGGATTTCTGAACGATTCTCATGATAAGATGTGAATTGCTTGTAACTCTTAGGATTTCTGAACGATTCTCATGATAAGATGCGAATTACTTGCAAAAAAAAAACTGGTGCAATTCTCATGATGTGAATTGCTTGCAAACTCTCAGGATTTCTGAACGATTCTCATGATAAGATGCGAATTTCTTGCAAACTCTCAGGATTTCTTAACGATTCTCATGATAAGATGCGAATTGCTTGAAAAAAAAAAACAAAAAAAAACCTGGTACAATTCTCAGGATGCGAATTGCTTGCAAACTCTCAGGATTTCTGAACAATTTTCATGATAAAATACGAATTGCTTACAACTCTTAGGATTTCTCAACGATTCTCATGATAAGATGCGAATTGTTACTAGTGAAATTTTATTTTTTAAAAAATCAAAAAATATCATCAATGGATCTAGTTTTGTTCATTTTTAAAAAACAAAAGTGATGGTACTTTCATTTATTTTTTTCGAGCTCCGGTTCGAAAGATACGGATCTTTTAAAAATAAAATTAAAGGAAAGGTAGGAAAGAAAAGGAAAGAGAAGGAAAGAGAAATTTTGGTTACGTGGCTGTTTATGAATGGTGAGGGTAGTTAGGATATTAAAATAAAGTTAGGTACTATGTGATAATTAAGTAGTTGAGTTGGGTATTAAGTGACAATTGATCAAAACCTTGGGTATTAGATGACAATAAAATAGTTGAGTAGGTACCTTTGGTACAATTTCCCTTATTATAATCAATAAAATATCCTTTATCATCTTTATCATTTATACATGTCTGAGCTTTGTTATTATCCTCTTTCTTTTTATAAATCGGTAATGTTTTCGAATTAAATCACCAACTCAAAATTTTCTTCAGGATCAATATTCAATGTAAAAATGATAAATTGTTTGTAATTAGCTTTTTGTGAGTAGCCGCATTTTAATTATCTTATTATCACATAAAAAATAACTAAGTAAAACCCGGGTCCTTTTTTCGCGGTTCTATGAAAAATAAAATGACTGGATGCTTTTCGGAAAAAAAAGTTCAAAGAAAGCTCCAAGAAAGCTTCTCTCCCAAGAAAGATTTTTGATTTGTTTTAGGTTTCTTGTGCTCTAAGAAATCTTCTATTCGGCTTCTATTATTGCTTCTCTTCCTCTCTTCCATCTGGTTTGCGTTGCTGTCACACTGCTTTGGCTACGGTGGGTCTTCTTTATGGCTTGGCTATTGCTGGCTGAGCCGGTGATCGGGCTCTACAATGGTTGTGAACTCTCTTACTCTTGGAGAGTTTCCGCCTTTGAGCAATAAATCTGTGAACAGCCTTCCTGGATTGAATGGTGGATTGACAGATAGGAGATTATTTACAGATGTTTTGAAAAACAAATCTGTGTCGGATGAGTTTCAATCGGAGAGTACTATGTTTTATGAAGATCACAACGTGATCCAGTTCTCTAAGCAAGTTAAGAAGGATCTGTTAGTTCAGTCAAGGTTCAATCTGGTGGCTAAGTTCAGTGAAGGCATCCCCAAAAGGTCCGTTTTTCAGGCCTTTCTTGATTCTTTCAAGTTTAAGGGGATGTTTACGTACGAAGCTATTGATTCAAGGCAGATTGTTGTTGAGTTTTCTGTGATGGAATATGCTGATAGATTTTGGATGAAAAGGTTTTGGAAGGTGGAAAGCAAGATTATGAGGGTTGTCAAGTGGTGTCCTCAATCCAACAGAAATCATGAAAGTCCGGTGACCTTACTTTGGGTCAGGTTTGAGAGGGTGCCTGTTTTTATGTATAACAGATCTGTTATACATGATCTGGCTTCGTCTCTTGGGTTTGTGCATCAGGTGGTGGTGCCTGATATTAACAGAGCAAGAATTAATGCTTGCTTCGCATTGGTAGAAATTGATGTTTCTAGGATGCTGAAGAGAAAGATTTGGGTTGGGTTTGGCAAGGATGATGGGTGCTGGTTAGGAGTGAGTTACAAGAATGTTCCCTGTTATTGTCAGTCTTGCCATCACTTAGGGCATGGCCCTGAGACTTGTAAAAAGAACTTGGTGAAAGATTCAAAGACTGAGAAAAAAAGCACTGATGTTATTGATAAAGACTCTGATAAACAGGTTTTACAGGAAAATGTTACATATATTCAGACACTCAAGCCTGCTAAGACTCAAACTTTTACACAAGTTTACAGAAGAAAGTTAAAATCAATCATTACTACAAAGGACAGGTCTTCTGTTTCTTGTCCTTCAACAAGCCTTGCAACTCCTATTAATGAGAAGGCTGTTCGTGAAGGTGTCCCTGAGCTTATTAGTGCTCTTCAAAATCTTGAGGAGGAAGATGTTTCTTTGGGCAATGATATTAGGCAGACTTCACCTTGTAGGGGAAATGTTGGGAGCTATAACCCTTCTCCAAGGGCTAGCACTAATGACCCTGATGATGACTTTGAATCTGTCATCTCCAGCAAAGTTAAATCTGCAAACAAGAATAGCAACTCAAGAAGGTTATCTATAAACTCTCTGAGAAAGAGGGAAAAATGTCATAATAGGTCTGTTTCTGATAATGTTTAAGGCTTTAAGTTGGAATGCCCGTGGTATTAATAACAATCCTACTATTGCTAGGCTTAAATTTATCATTAAGAATGAGAATGTTAAGTTGATCACTATTCAAGAACCTATGGCTAGAGAAGATAAAATAGAACAGATTGCTAGGAGGATTGGTTTTGACAATTACATGGCTAATGTTTCTAATAAAGTCTGGTTTTTCTTGCCTAATGATATTAAAGTTACTGTTATTGTTAATCATGAGCAGTTTTTGCATCTTGAGATAGATTATGCTTCTTTCAATTGTTTTTTTACTTCAATCTATGCTAAGAATCAAAGAGTGCAGAGACAGTCTCTATGGAGTCGGTTAGGGAATCTTACCTGTGATATGAAGCCTTGGATAATTGCTGGTGACTTCAATACCACTAGAAGTCTTGGTGACCAGCTCAATTGCATAAATTACGATGGTATCAGTGCTGATGCTTTCGATGAATTCATCAGGCACTGTGAGTTGGATGTTCCTGGTCACAGTGGGTCTCGTTATACCTGGAGTAACAATAATGCATGGAAGAGGTTAGATTAGGTTTTAGTCAATCATAAGATGCTTAATGACTTGAGCATTCAGGTTTGTCACATGGTCAGAACTTGTTCTGACCATGCCCCTCTCTTAATTTCTGTTAATAAAGCCTCTGTTATCAACTCTAAGAAAGGTTCTTTCAAATTTATCAATGCTTGGACTAATCATCCTGATTTCATGAATTGTGTGAGTCAGAATTGGTCCAAGCATTGTAATGGTGGTGTGAATACCATCTTTTGGTACAAGCTTAAAAGGTTGAAGGTGTTTTTAAAAAACTGGAATCACACTACTTTTGGAAACATTTTTAATAAAGTTAAAGCTGCTATTATTGAAGTTGATAAATGTGAGCTTATTCATCAGATTTCTAATAATAACATTTCTAAGTCTAATCTTTCTAAAGCTAATAGTATTCTTATCCTTGCATTAAATGATGAAGAATGCTATTGGAAGCAAAAATGTTTTAATGCTTGGTTGAATGATTGTGATGGGAATACTAAGCTTTACCATAGTTATGTTGATAAGAAAAGAAAGATAAATTATATTGCTGGTATTAAAGATAATGGGTGTTGGCTTACTGATCAGTGTGATATAGCTTCCTCTGCTGTTGATCACTTTAGCAAGCTTCTTTCCTGTGATTTAAATGACAATAGATTAATTGATACTCAAGATTCTATTCTAAACAATATTCCTAAGATTGTATTGGACAGGGAGAATGAGGAGATCACTAAGCCTATGTCTATGGATGAAATCAGAGTTTTTATTAATGACATGAAGAAGGACAGTGCCCCTGGCACTAATGGGTTCAATTCTTTTTTTCTTAAGCATTGTTGGAGTATTATATGTTATGATCTGTGCAATACATTAAATGCTTATCTTGCTGGTTGTGATATCCCTAATGGTGTGTTTTCAACTGGAATTGTGCTTGTTCCTAAAATTGCTAACCCTATCACCTGGAACAATTACAGGCCTTTAAGTATGTGCACTATTTTAAATAGATTATTCTCTGCTATTATTAATAGGAGAATATCATTTATTCTTCCTAGAATCATTTCCAGAGGCCAAAGTGCCTTTGTTAAGGATAGGGTTATTCATGATAATGTTTTAATTGTCAAGGAGATGCTCCATAACATTAGAAGGAAGCCTTCTAAAGGCAATATAATCATGCAATTAGACATGACAAATGCGTTTGACAGAATGTCTAACACCTTTGTCATTAATACTTTAAAATGTTTTGGATTTGCTGATGATATTGTCTCTTTAATCTATAGGCTGATCTCCAATGTGATGGTTTCTGTTTTAATAAATGGCACTTGTTCTAGTTACTTTCCTCAGAAGACAGGTTTAAGACAAGGAGATCATTTATCTCCTTGCCTTTTTATCCTGGCTGAGGAAGCTCTCTTAAGAGGGCTTTCTAATCTATATGCTTCTAATAATAGTGTGAAATATTACTTAAAATCAGGTTATATCTTACCCTGTTTAGCCTTTCCTGACGACATTATTGTCTTCTCCAACAGTGCTCCTTCTTCTATAAATTGCTTGAGCCACTTGCTGGACAAATATTAACTAGAATCAGGGCAGATGATTAACAGAGAGAAGACTAAAATAATTACCTCTTCTAGGTGCTCCAGTGTCAACACTGCTATGATCAGTTCTAACTTGGGCTTCCAGATTGAGCAGGCTCCTTTTAGCTACCTGGGAGTCACTATTGCTGCAAACAACAAAGGAAAGCATTACATTCCTCTTATTGCTAAGATTCATAACAAAATTAATAAATGGGACCTAAAGAACTTGTCTTATAGTGGCAGATTGTCCCTTATAAGATATGTTCTTCATCCCATTATCTATTTCTGGATGCAGAATAGTCTAATCCCTAAGAATATCCTGACCAAAATTGAGTTGTGCTTCAATAAATTTCTTTGGAGACCAAAGTTTAATGATAGTGTTATTTACTGGGCTGGCTGGAGAAGTCTGTGTAAGCCTTTTGAAGAAGGGGGTTTGAATATCAAACTACTGTCTGATATTCAACTCACTTATTCTTTCAAGCTTTGGTTTCTATTCAGAAAAGGGAAGTCCCTTTGGTCGGATCTTATTACCAAAACCTATTGTCAGAATGTGCATCCTACTATTGTTAAGTGTTGTGTCTCTGATTCTATTGTTTGGAAAAGGTTGCACTCTGTCAAAAATGGGGCAGACCAGTATATTCAGTGGAAGGTGGGCTGTGCTGAAGTTGATTTCTGGAGAGACTCGTGGCTTAACATGCCTCCTATTATAACTGAGCAAAATGATTGGTACCTTCCAACAAAAGTAAAATCTTTTTGGAAAATCGATAAATGGGATTCCAATCTTCACTCACTCCTTTCTCATGAGAGGTATCAACGCTTGAGCAGTGTTAATATCAATCATGTTCTGGAGGATGTGAAAGAATGGAGTCTTTCTAAAGATAGAAACTTCAATACAAAAATCACTTGGGAAAATATTAGGAAAAAAAGCAATAAGTCTTTCTTTTTTAAAAGAATTTGGCATAACTTCATACCTACAAAATTTTCATTTTTATGCTGGAAGATACTAAATAAATTTGCTCCGATTGATAGTGTGCTCTCCAGAAAGCACTTCTATATAGTTTCGAAGTGTCAGTTTTGCTGTAATTATGAAGATACATCCCATCTCTTCATTAATTGCAGTTTTGCCTGGCACTTATGGAACTACTTTGGTCTCTTGTTTAAAGTCCCTGTTAAGCGATTTATGACTCTTCGTCACATGCTATTTGTGTGGCTTAGTTTTTCTAAGAGTAATTTCCATGTTACCCATATTGTTCCACAAATCATTGTGTGGACAATTTGGTTTAATAGAAATCACTCTAAATTTGAGAAGCCTATTGACTCTGCTTGTGGTGCTATTAACAGAGTTAATCGATTTATCCTAGGTATAGACTCTAAACTCAAACCTAAGCATTGGACTGGAACTGTGAATGCAGGAGCTGATATGGGAGCTATGTCCATTAATGAAAGGAAAGTTCGTTACCTGAAATGGAAGGCGCCTGATCCTGGCAGAGTGAAAATTAACACTGATGGCGCTTGCTCCTTCTCTGGTGAGGCTTCTGGTGGGCTCATCGTGCGCGACGAACAGAGAAATCTCATTGAGGGCGCTGGCTTTCTGTTTGGCAAGATTAGTCCATTGCAGGCTGAAAGGAAGGCTTTATTGGAGGCCCTGGTTCTGTGTCGAAGGAGAGGTTGGAGTGAGGTTGATCTTGAGTCAGACTGTTTGACTTTGATCAATGATTTGTCGTCTAACTTCGATTCGAATGGCTCCAGAGATGTTATCAGGCCTCTGCTTCCCTCTACTGTGCGATTTCGTCACATTTCCAGATTGGAGAACGCTGCTGCAGACTGGATCTCGAAGTGGATCTTGAACGAGAAGAGAAACCGTTCTTTCACCACTCGTGATACTCCTAACCCTCTCCTAGCTATCATTGTGCTTGAAAGCTTAGGAGTAGGGTACATAGATCCGGGTTAGGAGTGTGGTTTTTTCGAGCTTGTTTGTTGTGGATCTCGATTTGGTGTTGATTTCGGGCGATTTGGTGGTGGTTGGTTGGTCGAGGAGGATGAAGGGTTTGTAGGGTTGATGATGGTGGTTGCTGCTCTTTTAGGGTTTCTTCTTTTGATTTTGAGAATTGTTGTATTAGGGATTGGTGTGGCTGAGTAGCTCGATTAGGGTTTCAAGTCTACTTGGATTAATGGTGAATCGGGTCTTAGTTGGGCCTGGTTATTTTCTCTTGTTTTAGACCCCTTGACTGTGTGGGTTTGCAATTTGGCCCAATCATTGTAATGTTCGCTCAAATATTAATATAGTTACTCTTTTGCCAACAAAAAAAAATTAAAAAAAAATAATTAAGTAAAACCCAATGCTAATCATTACATAAAAATTAATAAAGGCCCCCAAGGGGGTAGCCGAGTTGGTTGAGTATGACATTCTTATAACCAAAAGGTCATGAGTTCGAGTCCCTCTACATACGCTTTCTCGGCTGAGCCTGTCACCTTGTGTGGTTTACCTTCTGGCGTTGGTTTGCAGGCTATCACGTCAGACTGAGGGTTTACCCTGTGCGCACTCATTGCACTCTGAGTAGCGGCTGCGGGTTCCCTCCGAAAAAAAAAATAAAAATAAAAATTAATATAGTAAACTATATAAACTTTGGATTTTGGTTTTAAAATTGCACTATTTACGTATCTACATTATATAAAACTATTCAAATTCATGATACGAAAGAAAAAAGGGGTAAAACTCTACACCGGAGGTAATTTTCTAACTTTGCCAATCAATCTTCTGCAAACCGGACATGCTCTATTTTCTCCACTGAAGATCCTGGAATAGACATCAAATATTTCACATCAAATTATAATTTTCAATTATCTAACTACTTCTCCAAAGTAAAAAAAATTAGAAGAATTGATCATATATATATATAGACTCTTTTATAGATTATCAAATAAATGTTGTTATGAAACTTAACGTACAAAACTTTGAAACTTACCTTTGAGCACATTCGTAACAAGTGACACAATGGCCGCAAGGAACAAAAAAAGAATTCCGATCCTCGTCGTAGCAGACCGCACATATTTTACCATCATATAAATTGTTGATCGAATCGTTGTTACTACTACCAGTACAATTTATGTAACTGCAATCTCCTGACTGTGATTCACACGTTCCATATGTTATTTCCATAGTTTTGGTCGGTGGTCGCAAAAAGCCATGTTCGTTGTTTCTTCGTTCCTCATTTTCATTCGCTGAATCTCCAATGTACTTTAATATAAACAAAACTAACAGCATCATCAATGCTGGAAAGGCAAAAAAAAAATTTTAGTCTTAGAAGTTCAAGAAATAATTAATCATAATTTTGCGAGGGGATGTGTTGTTGATGATGTACCTATAAGTCCAATATAGACGACAAAACTAAAAATGAAACCGAAAGCTGATTCGACGAACCGTCGAACTGAATCTACCTGCAATGTTAAATCTCCCTGTAATGATAATTATCAGCTACATTGTGGGAATATAGTAATCTTTGGCTGAAGCTTAGGCTATATTGATCACATATGAAAACTAACTATACTAACCCTTTGTGCGAAGAAATCGTTTAATTCGATATCGATTACTTATAAGTTATAACATAGATCAATATAAAGTGTGTTATAAACAAGTTCAAAATAGGCATTTATTTAAGTAGTTGCTTACTTGGTTGGTTAAGACATGGAGCTCTTGCATAAAGTGTACCATCTTTCGTTGTATTTCTTGTTGCTGTCTTATGAATCTGCTTTCTTTTTGTAAACTTAAATTCGTAAACAAAACAGTAACATTTCTGACTAAAATACTCCACATTTAAGTAGTTGGGTCGTTGGTTTTTGATTTGAATGTTTGGCGTGCAACAGAAAAGAAGGGAGGGGTTGGTGATTTGAATGTTAGGTACACTGTATTCAAAGTTTGTGTTATTAAATGCCAACGACAGATAAAGTATGATATATTAGTTTCCGGGTGATATAAGGAAAGGCTGATTAATAATTTATCAGGTTCAGGTGTAATCGAGGTCTAAAAGGCGGGACGATTTTCCATGCACAATATATTTGTTTATGTTTATTGATTACCTATGAATTATCCATAGCAATCAATAGTGTATATTTTCAGATTTAAAATATCCGATTTATTTGTAATTATACTTATTTTTCAATTTTATTAGATCATCAAATTTAAAATAATATCAATGATATTATAGTATCATAGCAGTTTGAGGTAGAAGAATTTAAAAAGCGGACTATATTCAATTTGATAATATAATAATGAGATTTTATGAGTTCAATATAATATTGGTTTTATTCTAAAAAATTTTGATGAGATTTTTAAATGATATACGATGATTATTTAGATGAGGTAAGTGTTATTAAATCACTATGCAATTTATCACAAAATGGCTCAAGTACAGAACATATGTGAAGGACAAACTGAAATGAATACAAGATTTAACGTGGTTCGACAATTGTCTACGTCCACAGGCGCCGCCAAAGAAAAAAGTTTCACTATGATAGAAAAGGATTACAGATTTCATAATGTGTTTTGTGTAGTCCTAGTAGTCTATTTATAGGGAATAAATAGACTTACTAGACAATGGGCCTAATGGGCTCATATAGACTAATAAGAAAACCATCCATTGTATTACAGCTTACTGTCAATGACACAAAATTGTACTGTCAAGCACGGTACACTGTCAAGGCACTATTCGACTTATTCACAACAAATCTTTCCCTTTAGGCGAATATCCTTTCTTCACTATCAACAAATAAACTTCTTTTCTTCTCACTCACCAAATGACCCTAAGGCATTCACTCTATATTGCGAACATTAATCCAGTTTAGGCACTCCCTAAACTTTTGAACTGATACTGCTTTGGTTATTATATCTGCTGGATTATCGTGTGTAGACACTTTCTTCACATCAACAATTCCCTTTGATATTATATGGCGAATAAAATTATACCTGACATCTATCTGCTTTGTACGCTCATGGTACATATGGTTCCCTGTAAGGTGTATGGTGCTTTGATTGTCACAAAACACTTTTGTAGTAGTCATATCCAAGCCCAAATCCGCCACCAAACCTTGCAACCAAATTGCCTCTTTAACTTCTTCTGTTACCGCCATGTACTCTGCCTCTATTGTAGACAAAGCTGCAGTAGCTTACAACTGTGCTTTCCAACTGATCGCATTCCCAGATAGACTAAATACATATCATGTCAGAGATCTCATTTTATCCATACCACCTGCAAAATCGGAATCAACAAAACAACCAATGATCTTGCAACATCATTCAGCGTTTCACCAATATCGTTCTTTTTAAAAGTTAAGCCAACGTTCACAGTATTCTTAAGATACCGAAGTATCAATTTCACGGCCTAGCAGTGTTCTTTCCCAGGACATTCATGTACATGCTAACTACACTAACCACATGTGCATATCATAGCATTTTGGAAGTCTAATATCTCTTCTTTTTCTGCCCAATGATATGCTATAAGGTTGTTGTTCTGGTTCGGCCGCATCATCGTCTCTATAATCCGATGCTGACGCTTCACCTCCTGATTTTGGATCCACCTCGGAACCACTTGATTCATTGGACCTGCTAGGAACTGATTCTACTTCAAGCTCCACATGTTTACTCACAACCGATCCCGATTTGACTATTTCTCCTACTTCCTTCTAACAGTCTATCGAAGCAAACTCATTAAAGGTAACGTCCCTACTAATGAGAAAACCTGGAGACTTTAGAGAGGCACACCATAACCTATATCCCTTCACTCCAGTAGCATATCCTAGAAATATTCACCTCTTTGTCCTCGACTCAAGCTTACCATCTCTCACATGAGCATATGCATGACAACTGAACACCCTTAAATGTTCATAATCAACCGATGATCGAGACCAAATCTCAAAAGGATTTTTACAATCAATAGTCGTTTATAGAGACCGATTCACCAAGTAACACATTGTATTGATAGCTTCAGCCCAAAAATCCTTTCCCACACCAGAATACGAGAGCATACTTTGTGCTTTGTCACAAAGCATTATGTTCATTCTTTCTATGACTCCATTCTGTTGTGGTGTTCTAGAACAAGTGCGATGGTGCATTATTCCCTCAGCTTCACAGAACTCGTTAAACTCACGATTGTAATATTCTAACCCATTATCTGTCCTAAGATGTTTGATTTTTCTTCATGTTTGCTTCTCAATCATCGTCTTCCATTTGACAAAGGTTAAATATGCCTCATCTTTCATTTTCAGAAAGTAAACCCACACCATCCTTGAATAATCATCAATCAAACTCATGTAGTATCTCGCTCCGCTCTTCGATGGAATTCTGTTTGGACCCCAAAGATCTGAGTGAATGTAGTCCACTGTCCCTTTAGTCGTTTTTATAGCAGATTTGCTGAATTTGACTCTAGTTTGTTTACCAAACACAAAGTGCTCACAAAACCCCAACGATTCTGCTTTATACCCTTTCAACAAATCTCTATTTCCCAAAACAGCTAATCTTTTATCACTCATGTGACCAAGATGCCAATGCCACAACTTATTTTGATCCTTCCTACTTTGGTTATTACTCCCTGATGCTGCTACTGCAGCATCGCCCATAACAACACTCCCCTGGAGAATATAACGACCCTACTGCAAACTGCCCTTCATGCATACCATTGAGCCTTTTATCACTTTGATTATACCGTCTTCTACACGGTACTTGTAACCCCGAGAGTCTACAGTCCCAAGAGAAATCAGGTTTCGCTTTAACCTAGGAGCATGCCAGCACATCAAGATTTTAACAACCCCGTCAAACATTCTGATTCTAACATTACCAATACCACCAAAAATCAACGAACGATTGTTCCCTAAATAGACAGTTCCCTGCATTGGCTTGTAATTATCGAACCACTGGTTTAACTGAAACATGTGATATGTAGCGCCAGTATCGAGTACCCAAGAGTTTTGTCCAAAGTCTGAAGTCATGGACAATGCATCTCCTCTACCACTACTTTCACTATCGTCAGAATCGTTCATACATTCAACAATGTTTGCTGCATTTTCCTATTGATTTCACTTCTTACCATTCAGTTTTGAACAATCTCATATAATAATACTGGTCACCACATTCATAACAGTTTGATTGTTTTACCTTTGACTTGGACCTCCAGTTCTTCCTTCTTAAAGAACTCGTTTTGCTTCTAAATCTTCCCCTAGTCATAAGATCTTCCCTTCAGCTTGAATGTCTGGCTGCAACTGTCTCATCTCATTTGATTTCAGTGCCCCTTTGACATCTGCTAGCGACAACTTATCGTTACCATACATAATGGTATCTACGGAGTTTTCATAGGGAGCTGGTAATGATCTCAATACAAACAAAACTTGATCTATATTCTCAATATTAATATCTATGTTCTCCAAGTCCATTATAATTGATTTAAAATTATATAAGTGCTCAGTTATGGACATACCTCCTTTCAATCTGAAATCATACAAACGCTTATTTAAGTATAATTGGTTTACTACTGCTTTCTCTGAGTAAAAATCTTTTACCTTCTTTCATGCACAGGAAACAGTCTTCTCACCACTAACCTCGTGAAGCACATTATCTTTCACACTCATTAAAATCCAGCACAAAGCCTTTTCTTGAAGATCTTGCTTCTCCTCTTCATTCATCTCTTCTGGAAACTTGTTCTCCACAGCCTTCCACAGCCCTTGCAGTACCAATAAAGATTTCAGTTTAATCTTCCACAACGCAAAGCTAGATCCTCCATCAAATTTTTCAATTATGTATTTTGTTGTTGTAGACGCCATTGTGAAACCTTAATTACAAACGCCCTAATTTCACCACGTGGCTATGATACCAATTTTATTATCAAATCACTATGCAATTTATCATAAAATGGCTCAAGCACAGAACATATGCGAAAGACAGACCGAAATGAAGACAATATTTAACGTGGTCTACGTCCACGGGCGCCAGAGAAAAGAGTTTCACTATGATAGAAAAAGTTTACAGATTTCAGATTTTGTTTTGTGTAGTCCTATTAGTCTATATATAGGGAATAAATAGACTTACTAGAAAATGGGTTTAATAGGCTCATATACACTAATAAGAAAACCATCCATTGTATTACAACTTACTGTCAATGACACAAAACTGTACCGCCAAACATGGTACACTGTAAAGGCACTATTCGACTCATTCACAACCATAAGGTCTCATAGACAAGGGTTTTCTAAACGAGGGTCTTAAAGAAGAGATTCCTAAAGCAACAACCTGATTAGTTGTAAAAAAATTGGTTACAACATATTTAACCAATTCTGTTAAGAGGTAACTTATTATGTTATTAGATCGAGAAAACTATCATTATAAATACACTTTTATGCTTTGAAGAAATAACATGGTTCAAAAATTAAGTAGTTGTAGTCTTGAAGAGAGTTTGGAAGAAACTTAGGAAGTGGATAAGGAGAAAATCGTATTCTTGTAACTCACTTGAGAGAATATTTTGTAAAAAAACTTCACCGAGATAATAAATTGGAGAGCTACTCTCTCCCCCGGATGTAGGTTAATTTTCTTGAACTCAGTAAACAAGTGATTGTGTTTGTTTTGTTTGCGCATATTTATTTTGTTCTTGATTACTATTGTTGTATCTCATATTACATTATTTTTCTTGGTTTTCTATTTTTATTTTACTCCATACATCAAATTATTGGTGTGATTTTACCGAATTCTCGCAACAACTAGTGCCCACCGAAGGGTAAATGATCAATTAAATTAAGCATCATTGGTTTCAAAGTGGGATAAAAAAAATTCATCGGGAGTAACGAATTTAGGTTATGGAAGTTGAAGAAATTCTAATCCAACAAAAATGTGTTGAGGCGTTAAAGGGAAAACACATATGTCATTGCATCTTTCAGCTATAAATAAAACTGAAATGAATGATAAGGCAGTCAGTGTTATTATCTTATGCCTCAGGGATAAGGTACTAAGAGAAATAGCTAGAGAAATGTATGTTGAGTCTATGTGGTCTAAACTTGACTCATTGTATATGACCAAGTCATTAGCAAATATAATGTCTGAAACAACAACTGTATTGTTACTGTTTGGTAGATATCAGGTCGATAATGGAGAAGTTAAAAGAGTTTAACAAGATTACTGATGATTTAGTGAACATTAATGTGAACTTTGAAGACGATGATAAAGCCCTACACCTGTTGTGTGCTTTATCCCGGTCATATGAGAATTTAAAATATTAATGCTTTATGGAAAAGAATGTACCATCATTTTGTATGAAGTCCAATTATATTTGATAACCAAGGAATTGACAAGATTTAAAGATTTAAAGTTTGAGAATAACGGTGGAGAAGTTCGAATGTCTCAAAGGGAGGAAGCGAAAACAAATGGAGAGGAAAATGGTAAAAACAAAAGTCCAAGTCTATTTCAAATGTTGGTGGTGACATCTCAAAGTTGAAATATTATCATTGTTAAAACCCTAGTCATTTCAAGAAAGACTGCCCTCATAGAGGAAGGAGTGGTAGTTTGTCTGCTCAGAGATTTGTAAATGAAGATAAAGGTTATAAGAATGCAGGAGCACTAACAACGGCAAGTTAGAAACTTGAGAAACGTTAAGTCGTCGACTCATGAATCTTATATCACATTTGTCCAATAAATGAATATTTTGAGACCTTGGAATTAAAATAAGGTAGAGTTGTCCGTCTTGGTTACAATAACGCGTGCAGAGTTTAAGGTTTGATGATCGTAATTTCTTTTTAAATTATGTGAGGCATATTCTCAAACTTAAGAGAAATTTAATTTACATAGGATATTGCACTATAGTTGAACGTGGGATAATGATAATTTCTTATTGTACATTAGTAAGAGTCAAATGGTCTAAAATAGATAGTTTATATATTTTTTAATGTTCCACTGTTATTTTCAATGCATTAGTAATTAGTTTATAAACTGCAGACATAACTAAACTATGAAATTTAGGGTTAGATCATGTGAGTGAACGAGGTTTAATTGAATTAGCTGAAAAGGTTTGTTAGGAAAATAAATTTGACAAATTAGAGTTTTGCAATAACTACACACTAAGTAAACAACACTAGATGAAGTTTGGGGTGGGAGTGTACAAATCTAGTAGGCTATTTGAGTATGTTCACTCAGACCTTTGGGATCCAGCGTCCGTTTCCACTACTTTGGTGGAATCCATATTTCTCTATCATAATTTATTATTATTCTAGAAAGATACGGGCACGTAAAATTAAGAATAAAAGTGGTATTTTGAATAATTTAAAGAATGAAATACTATTTGTAGAAAATAAAACATGAACTAAACATGAAGTTTTGAGAACTAACAATAGCCTGGAGTTTGTTTCAGAAAAATTTAATGAGTTTTGCAGGAACAAAGGTAGAAATATTCATATAACTGCTGCATACACATCACAATAGAATGGTCTTACAGAAAGAATGAGCATGACCTTGTTGGAACGAATGACGTGTATGTTGTTGGGAGCTCGATTACCTAAAAGTTTATGGGGAGAAGATGTTAGTGTTACAACATAATTGGTCAAAAGATGTCCACCTACAGGAATAAATCTAAAGATACTTATGAAGGTTTAGAGGACCAACCAGACAAATTACTCCAACTTCAAAATCTTTTAATTTTTTACTGTTTTCCCATATCAAGATAGACAAGCTTGATGTTAGAGCTTTGAAGTGTGTTTTTATCGATTATCCTGAAGGTGTGAAGGCTTACAAGTTGTGGAAGATGGAACTTGGAAGATCAAAGTTTATAATTACCAAGGATATTACTTTTAATGAGACCCACATGGGGATAAAGTGCAAAGACTTAGATACAAGACCAAAAACAGGGTAGAAAAAATTCAGTTAGAGGTGGATCCTTCCATTGATAAGCGGGAAGAAAAGGACCAGACTTAAGAACCTGAAGAAAGTGAAAGTTAAATAATAACTGCTCTGGGCTAGCAGTTAGCACGAGATAGGGAGAGAAGAGTTATTACTTCACCTAAGAGATATGGTTATGCCGATCTTATTTGTTTTTCTTTGAGTGGCCGAAGATTTGCAAGCCTAAGAACCAAATAACTTCAGATAAGCATTCGAAATCAATGATTGGAAAGAATGGTTAAAGGCAATGGAAAAGGAAATGTTTTCATTAGAGAATTGCCAGGCTTGGAAAGATGTGTCATTACCTGAGAATAAAAGGGTAGTTTGTAGCAAGTAGATGTTTTAAAGGAAATAAGTTATATCATGAGTCGAAGCAACAAGGTATAAAGCCATACTTATAGCAAAAAACGTTATTCAGGTGCGATCGATTATAATGAGATTTTTTCACCAGTACTGAAACATTGTTTTATAAAGATTCTAATGGAAATTGTAAATATGTATGATCTTGAGTTGGAATAGATGGATGTGAAGACAACATTCATACATGGAGAATTAAATGAAACAATCTACATGCAACAACCTAAAGGTTGTGTGGAAGATAACCCAAAAGTATGTTTGTTAAAGAAAGCTTTGTATATGTTGAAGCATAATCTAAGATAGTTGTATTGTTTGTTTGATGATTTCTTATTAAAGACTAAATTTGTGAGAAACAACTATGGCAGTTGTGTGTAAATGATGAAGATATACGAGAGAGTCACTTTCCATGTCTATGATATCCTTGTAGTATGCTCTAACAAGCAATAGATTCAGAGGCTCAAGATGAATTTAAATGGTGAATTCGAGATATAGGATCTGCGAAATGCAAGAATACTTAGGATGTATATCATGAGAGACCAGAGTAAATGTAATTTGTTCTTATCTCAATAGGGTTACTTGAAGAAAATGATGGAGCGATTTAGAATAGATTCTAAGGTAGTAAGCACTCCATTTAGCCATCATTCAAAGTTATCAGTTAAACAACATCCTTAATCTGAGGATGAGAAAACAATAATTGAAGAGTGCTCATTATGCAAGTAGGATTGGAAGCATTGTGTAAGTTATATTTTGTAATATACCATATGTATCCTATGTAATTAGTGTGGTGAGTCGGTTTATGGTAAACTTCGACTAACTTTACCGGCAAAATTTGAAATGTGATCTAAGTTATACGAATGAGTCCTTGAAGTATGGTCTAAAATACACTAGAATAGATCCAGGTAGGAATCCATATGAAGGTTATTTGGATGCGGACTATGGAGGTAATATAGGAACTATAAAATATTTATCTGGTTTTGTGTTTACATTGTTCGGAATAGCAATTTCTTGGCAGTCCAATCAACAGTCAGTTGTAGCTTTTTCAAAAATTCAAGCATAATACATAACCCTTGTTGAAAGGATCAAAGAAGTCATATGGTTGAATTGTATCATTAGGGATATGGGAAGTAGTATGAAGATACATTGTGATATTTGGTGAATAATCAGGTGTCTCGTGAAATGACAAAGCATATTGATATCAAGTTGTATTTATTAAGGACATGATTGAGACAAAAGAAATCATGGTGGAGAAATAGCCTTAGAAGAAAATCCAGCATAATCTAATCATTACATAGAGCATGACATGGTGGTTGGTGGGAAGTTGGCATCATTATCAATTTAAAGGAAAGTTGGAGAATTTTTTGTTTTGCCATAGAAATTCTAGACGATAGCCTTTTAGAGGAAGCATGGTCTTCTAGACGAGGGTCTTCTAGACAAGGGTCTTTAGATGAGGATCTTTTGTATGAGGTAGCATCTTCTAAACGAGATTCTTCTAGAGAAGGATCTTCTAGATGAAGGTCTTTTAGAAGACGGTCTTTTAGATGAGGCGCAAAGGTCTTCTAAATGACGGTCTTCTAGACGAGGTCTTAAGGCAATGTACATCATCAGTTGTGAAAGAATTAGTTACAATATACTTGACCAAATCTGGTAAAAAATAACTGTTTCCATTTTTATATTAAGAATTCTATCATTATAAATACATTCTTATGCCTTGAAAAAATAACATGGTTAAAACCAAAGTAGTTGTAGTCTTGAAGACAGTCTAGAAGAAAATTTGGGAAGTGTGTAGATTAAGAAGAAAGGCTTATTTTCCTAACTTACTTGAGAGAATCTTTGTAAAAATACTTTGTCGAGATGGTAAATTGGAGATCTTCTAACTCCCTCACATGTAGGTCAATTTGACTCAACTCGATAAACAAGTAATTGTGTTTGTTTCCTTTCTATAGATTTATTTTATTCTTTATTATTATTGTTGTGTCCCATATTAAACTATTTTTTTACTTCTTATTTTAATTTTCCTCCATACATCGAACTATTGGTCTCAGTTTATCAAATTCTTGCAACAAACAAGATTTTGGTCTTTTGTGGATACTAGGATATCATACTATAACAATAGAGCTCAATAGGTGAAGTTAGTATAAAGAATGAATTTATAGGTTCTAAATCTAAACATTTAGCTAAATTTTTCTTTATTTTCCCTTTAGTTCATTCAATAATACAATGGTATAAGTAGAAGAAAAATAATATTATTATTTTATCTTCCATTGTTCTTCTTTTTTTATTTACAACCTTTAATATATAATATTGCATGTTTATGCATCTATAGAACCATAGTTGACCGCATCTTTATATGTCAACATATTCTACCTCTTATGCTTCATTGAAATAATCCTCAACTATGATACTGTTGTGCTCTGTCATCCATAAACGAATAATGTCTTCAGGTAATCTGCAATAATTCTTTACATTATCATATTATTCATCCCATATGCTTATACTATTTTTCATGATTAAGTTGTTTGGGAATCGGTATCTGAACCCTTATAATTGGTATAAGAGACTACATGTGGTTGGGGAATCTTTCTGGACCTCTTAGCTCTTTTCTAATATTTTTTGTAATAAATAATCTTGTATTGGGGAAAACCTCCTTGATGATTTGGCATTATAGTTCCAGTGAATGGATTTTGATTTCGAAAATGTAGAAAGTGAATGTTTTAAGATTCACTTATGTAATCGATTGTATGTTTTGGATGATTAATAAAACATGACTATAAAAATTTAAAATTAGGATTTTGAAATCGCTTAAAACCCTTAATACATAATATTATTTACTTTGAAGAGGTTTAACCATATAATATTATTTCATTGTCCATGGTAAAACCTTTGCAAAGTTTCAACCCCTACCAATGGTATTGACTTGCTCAGGGATAGATAGAGACATGTCGCATGGATAATTTGTTCATGGATCTCCATCTTTGATTCCAAAAAATTCTAATGTTGTTTCTCGAAATTATGAGAACTGTAAAGTACGAGGTAAGCGTAGATCTCCGGTTGTTAATCCAAGAAATGATAATGTCTTTTTGCCAGCTTGTGGAAATAACAAAGTAAGAGGTATTTCTCCAGTGGTAATGATTTCTATTATTGCTTTTCCAGCTTATGGGGACAATAAAAGACAAGGTAGTTCTCCAATTATAATAATGTGTCCTCTAACTATTGCATCTCCAGTATGAGGTAATATTTGGTAATTTCTCAAATATCTATTAATTGACACACTTTAGGAATACAGATAAATAAACTACAAAAATAACAAGATAAGTCTAATTTATTACATACAAAGAATGTATAAGGTGTTACAGTTATTAACTGAAAACGTAATGACCAAAGACAATAATGATCAAGTGAATTTTTGTATGAATGATAAACATAATTGAAATTGAAGAAAATGAAGTAAAAAATATGTGATAATAATGACGATCATTCTAGTAATGGAGTGATGTCTAAAGCAAAAATTAATAAAAAGAAAGAAAATATGTTTGAAGTGCACCAATAAAAATTCAAGAGGCCAAAGTTAGCATTGTATAGTTTGGCACAATCATCATTGTCTTAAAGGATCTTAGAGGTGAATTACCTATAAATATTTTTCCGTATATAATGGATAAATATGGCGGGAATATGGATCCAGAGCGTCATTTTGAACAATTTCGTAAAATGATGTTAGGGTTTAATCTTGATGATACTCTCATTTGTCGAGCTTAATTATGATACTGAGAGGAAATGTTTTGGCATGGTTTAACAATTTGCCTCTGGATTAATTTCTAATTTTGAAAAACTGTGGAGTGCATTTAGAAGTCAGTTTATCGGGAACAACAATATCAAAATAATGGTGATGATAGCATGACTCTTTTTTTAAATGACTGAAACTTTGAGAAATTGTTATTAAAGACTTGTTCACAAAATGAATAGTTTTGAAGGATATCAATAGGGGATTTTTTTGCTACCTTTAATAAAGGTCTTCATTTGTATAATTAATTGTTAGAGGATTTGATTAAATTCTTAGTAGATAACTAGATTAGTTATGATATATACGGGAAGTTCAACTAATATTTTTATAAAAGTGGTCATGAGAATATGATTAGGATAACTCTGTATGAAAATATTAAAATACATTTGCTAAGTTTTGCATGAAGGTCAATTATATGCAATGGTGAAGTATAATTACCTTTGTCAGTTGGTTCTGGTCAGGCAGAAAAAATAGTAAGAGTTTGTTTATGATAGTGGATACAACAATTTCGTACAATGAAATTTTAGGTCATTTATGGTTACATAAAATGGATATGGTGACGTCATCTTATCATTAATATGTTAAGTATTTTGTTGGAAAGATATAATTCATGCTAAAGTTGAAATTTTAACAAAAAAATATGAAGTCTATAAGTTTAATATTGATGTGCTTTCCTAGAGTGTTAAAGACGTAACTGGAGTAAGTAAATCAGTGATTTGTCATGAATTAGATGTTGATAAGATATTAAGGCCAAGTTTTCAAAAAACAAAAGTATTTTTTCCAAATTTGGTTAAAGTTATTAAAAAAGAATCTGAGAGGCTGCTTAAGTTGGGATATATATGAGAATAAATATGGTTTTAGTTATATATTAAAAATGGTCAATGGAGGATGTGTGTAGATTTTACAGATCTCAAATAGAGATTTTCCAAAATTTTATTTCCCTTTACCTTGTATTAGTGGATGATACATTGGTTCATAAGTTTTTTCATTTATGGATGCATATTCAGAGTACAATCAAATAAAGATGCATACTAAATATGAGAAGCATATAACATTTATGACTATAAGAGGATTATATTTTTATGAGGTGATGACATTTGGTTTTAAAAATGTTGGGTCAAAATATCAAAGGCTCCTCAATCACATTTTTTCAATATAGTTAAAGAAAAAGATGGAAGCTTATATTGAGAATACGATTATAGAGAGCAGTGATGAGGATATACATATACTAGCATTATCAAAAACTCTCGATAATCTTCGCAAGTATAATTTAACACTGAATCCTCTAAATATTATATGAGTTAGATATTATTTTTAACATTTTTTTATTAGTAAAAAAGGTATTAAAGCTGACCATGATCAATTAAAAGTAGTTTTGAATATTGCTTTGTCTAAATTTATCAAAGATGTGCAAACGTTAATGGGTCTTTTAACACGTTGTCTCCTTTTATTTCGAAAGAATCTGATATAAGTCAAATATTTTTTTAAAATTTAAAAGGGGGGAAACTTTAATAGATTGATGACACCCTTTGTATATTTACTTATCGATTTCAAACATCTTTGTAAGTTTTATTTTGGTGCATGAAGACGATCGAATTTAGAATCCAATTTTCCATGTGAGTAAAATTTTGGTGTATGTAGGAAGGAGATAACTAAATCTAGATAAAGTGGTATTAGGTTTTATTATAGCGACAAGAAAGATGTGTTTATATTTTTAAAGGTCATTCTATTGTAGTTTGTATATATTTTTGTCACATAAATGTTTTGTGAAATCCAGATGTATTAGGTTGTCTTACACATTAGTCTATATAGCTTGGAGAGTACGAGATTAAGTTTAATCCTCGTACAACATTTTATCCACAAGTGATATTAGATTTTATTAATGAATTTCAAGAGAAAGATGTAAGTGATGAGGATGAAAAAATGATTTTTTTTTATAGAAATATTGTGAATAGATTATAAGAACAGATTAAGCAGTCAATTAAGTTTGACTTTCAAATAACAAATAATGAAGCATAATACAAAGCAATTTTGGCAAGGATAAAGTTAGCTCGTATTTGTGAAGCAAAACTTTAAACATAATTATTGAGATTATACAAACTCCTCCAGTATTCAACATTTGAAAGCTCTCTTGCTCCACTAAGAGAATACCTAACTATGATATTGTCTTGTTCTGTCATCCACATAGGCATTATATCCCCACGTAATCTGCAACCATTTTTTATGTTGTTAAATTTACTTCATCCCACATTGTTTCATTGTTATTGCATGATAAATATGTTTGGGAAAACCATTCCACAACTCTTAAAATTGGTATAAAAGCTAACACGTGTGATTATGGAATCGGCATTGACCTCTTAGCTCTTTTTTTCATTATCGTTAATAATAAATAATCATGTATTGAAAAACAAAACCTTCAAGATTTGGTAGTACATTTTCAACAATTGGATTTACCTTTAAAGAATGTAGAATGCATGTTTTAAGATTTATTTTTTTATAATCTAGTATATGTTTTGGATTATTAAGAAAGCATAACTAAATAAATTTAAAGTTGGACTCTTGAAATCGTCAAAAAACCAGATACATAACAAAAAGTAGTTTTCACGAATTTGAAAATTGTGAGATCGCCTTGGTCATGGTTACACTAGCTAGGGCACCGTGGCGATAGCCTTATAACTGTATGATTTATTTAGCATAATTTTATTTTGATTTATTGTGAGCTTGTTGTTATAAACCCCCTTCAGACTTGCACTAAATCATTCATAATTTTATGTGAAAGTTCATTTAGTTTCTACATGTATAAACTTTAATCTTTAGGTATGATTTTATATCTACATGGTGTATTTGGTATTTAAAGAATGTACAATTATGTTTCCTCATTTATATGCACACTAAGGAATCATATAGTGCTGAAAATATATAGTCTTCGGGATGTGGAAGTAATGACGTGTAACCATTGAAAACTTGGACTCTGGAAGTATTGATGTTGTTTTGTATATTGATAGATTGTTTGTTTCATGTTTTTATATTGAATGGAATTAATATTCTATAAAGATATTCAAGATTTTGATGGGATATTTTGGGTCCTAAATATTACTTCGGATGTTCATGTTGTGATAAAATACAGCATAATTGGTCATTTTAGTTAGGAACACTGTTTTTAGCATGATTTGCTAAAGGACACTCTTGTTTTTCATATATGGACATGTATTGGCAAGCCATGTATATCTCCAAAATGATCCATACTAATAAGTTATGCATAATTTATATGCCACTTACTCTAAGGGTGATAAAATACAGCATAATTGGTCATTTTAGTTATGCAGAATTTATATGATCCAAAATGATCCATACTAATAAGAAATGATCCACATATTTTTCTAAGGGTGAGAAAATCATTGTGCGATGTCGTTGCTGAATTTATATGCCACTTACTCTTGTAAAAATGCACTTTCCAAATAGCTAAGTTGTCCAGATGAAGGCTTGATTCTTTTCATAGGTGGTCGTAAACCACCATTAGGTATCTTAGAAATTATTTTTTGGAAATAATGTATAACATACTGACTGAAAGGTCTCCGCTAAGGTTGAATCTTCACCATCTTTTTTAATAGCATGTCCTCCTAATTTAAAACCACATACCTGCTTATAAAAGTCTTCTGACATCCAGATTCAAGTTACCACAAGTTATACCCTTTTACTCATTTTAGATAGTCGATGAACAAATATTCTAGTGCTTTTGGCCTAAGCTTATCATGTCTTATATGTGCGTAAGCAACACATCCAAATAATCTTAAATATTACAACTTAGTTTTATATCCAATCTAGACTTTTTATGACAAATAAACTTAAGCGTCGTAGATGGATTCAAGTTAATGATATATGCAGCCATTGTCACGGATTCTCCCAAAAACCTTCGACTCATTTTAGTTGTATGAAACATACACCTAACCCATTCTAGCAGGGTTTGGTTCATTCCTCAGAAAATATGTTCTTTTTTGGAGTCTCATTTACGGTTCAGTGTCTAGAAATGCCAAACTTTATATAATATCTACTAAACTCCTTGTTCACATATTCCAAGCCAGTATCAGTGACATAAATTCTTCCAGTTCACAAATGAAGCAAATACTTCATCCTTGGTCTGTAACCTTATCACCCATACCTTCCTAAAATATTCATCAATCAATGATATAAGTATATTGCACCACCTATGGTGGGTTCTCTTGATGGACCCCAAATGTCCAAATGAACATAATCGAGTACTTCAATGGTTATCTTGTTGCTGAACAGAAACTTCACCATATTGCTCTCGTTTACTTTTTCACTAAGTCTTTTTTCACTTAAATGCCCCAGCCGATGTTACCACAACCTAGTAGAATTCTTCACCATACTATATATTCCGTACTATTACAGAGCCCTCAAGAACTAACACATCATTAGTCTGATTGGCTTTCATAAAAACAAGGGAGCCTTGCAACACCTTAAGTCTACCATATCCACCCCTATAGGTAAACTCTTACTCATCTAATATCCCAATAGATATAATGTTATATTTCACTTCGGTTGCATACACTACGTTGTTAATCTATCTCTCAAGTCATGTAGGCAACTTGAGCCAAACTATTCCAAGCTCTTTAATATTACTGGATTCGTCATTCCCGAGGATGACCCTTCCACCGTCAAGCATTCTTATGTATATAAACTAATGCCTATTGGAAGTCATGTGGAATGACGCATCCGAATCAAGCACCCATTTCTCGTTGTACTTACAAGAATAAGAGTTCATTAACCTATGAGCATACTCACAATCATCATACAATATTGTAGCATATTTAGCTTCGGTCTTCAAATAATTGTTATCATTTACTTTCTCGAGCATTTCATACTGATATATACGTTCTTCTTGTTTATACAAGATATAACTTTTGAACCCATCTTATCCTCTTTGGATTTTAATCGACACTTTCATCTCATTTTGCTTGAATCTCTCTTTCTTGGTCGACCCCACACATTCACTCCGGGACCTTCAGAGTTATATTTTAGAATAGTATCCTTTGTAGATCGTTATAGTTCAAGTCTCTCTTAATTTTTTCCATTTTAAGAGATTATTTTCCATAGAGCATATCATATATAAAGTGTTCATACTCCTTTGGTATAGAACTTAAGAGGATGATTGTTTGGTCCTTTTCATCCACCTTCACACCAGCTACATTCAGGTCGAGTATGATTCGACTGTAATCATCTAGGTGCCTTCGGATCTTTGTGTTATTATCCATAAACAACATGTAAGATATTTTTAATATACAATTTGTATGCCAATGACTTATTCATGTAAATTTCCTCCAGCCTAGTGTCGTAAGATCTTCAGATACCTCTCGTAGCATTTCATATCTTAACTTTAAAATGAGAGAACTATGAGCTTTAGAAAATAACACAGAATCATCTTGTGCAGATTTATCATTGATATCAGTAGGCAATTCATTTTGTACTAGGTAAGCCTTGACCTTAGTTCTTCAGAGGTTAAAGTCATTTAATTCATCAATTTTGTATAGGCTAAGCTTCATGGAACTCATCCTTACAGCTTTCGGTTTCCTTCTGAGATATGCTCTCCAACCTTCAAATTCGTGATTGATCTACTCATTCTATTGTTGATGCACGCTTAACGCACGAGTGGTTTGAAAATCCGTTCATCCAAAGGAAAAAACCTAGTCCGTCGATTCTTTTCAAAAGAAAATTTTACCATGTTCAAGATTAGCAATAAATAAAAGGAAACGTAAAATAAAACCAAACATACAAGACATATTTAACATGGTTTGAATTGTGGAAATAATCCTATATCCACATGCAACAAACTTTTATTATTAAATAAGTAGGTTACATAAAGACTCTCAAAACACAAAGAGCTCAATCAGTATTTTTTATAAAGATGATTTGATTCACATAACTCTCAATTTTATATTTATCTCTCATCCTAATTCTCTTTGGAAATACCTAGAGTTTTTATCGCTTAAGAAATCTGTTTCTCACGTCACTATTTTACACCACTGTATTGTATATCTTTTTCCAATTTATAAATTTAGAGAATACCTTAACTCTTCATCATAGACTCCAAATTAATTCTCATTAATCACTGGCTATAATAAAGTTTTATTCTCTTAAAATAAGAAACCTCATAAATAGTAAATCCAAATTAATATGAAACCAAATTAATATAGAAGACTTAATTAATATGTCAAATCCAACTAATAATATAAGGCTTAATAAAATATGAAACCTATCAAGAAGAAGAGGCATATTTCAGTTAAATATAAAACACAACATTACTGAAGCATATGTCCAAGGTAGCTTCGACAAACTCCTTCAATCCAGCTTTTATGCTTCAGTTTAGCATGCTTCGTCCAGCTCACTTCAGACAAACCTTCTTCAGACAAACCTTCTTCAGAATATCCCATATCATTTTTGACTCAATAGTCACCAGTCTTGTCATTTTATCTCAACCTTTAGGTAATATCAGACATCTCTGCATCTAAGTCACGGCTCAAGCTTTACCCATGGAGTTTCAACGTTTCTTGCTTATATATGTAATTGTCAGATCCAACTTCGACCATATATTATTTTGGCATTACCTTTATTGATAAATTACTTCTAGGCTACATCTGAAAAGATTTAAGATATTTATGATGCAACAAAAGAATCAGTTTTTCAAATGTCATAAAGAGTTTCATGAGAATGTTAAGATTCATTATGATGTAATAGAAGAATTCAAATTCAACTTCTTTAATATTATAAAAAAATTATAAGAATATTGAGATTCTTGTGATGTAAAGAAAGAATTCAGTGTAATCTTCCAAAACATCATATATAATCCCTCTCTTCAGTATAAATCATTGTAACATTATAAGATATACCTAAATCCGATGATCTTGATATAAACCTATATAATGATGCTCATCTTCCATTCAATACTTGAACTTCTTTGGTGGTCCAATGATGTTCCATACTCAATAATGCATCTAATTGTGTTGGGTCATCTTGAATCTCTTTCTCATTGATGCTGTAGCCTAAAACTTTCATTGATCGTACTCCAAAAGTATACTTTTCTGGATTTAATTTTAAATTAATAACCTCTAAATTGGAGAAAATTTCTTGGACATCAAGTAAATGATCTTCCTTCCTCTGGATTTTTACCATCATGTCATTAATATAAACTTCCATATACCTCCTGATCTGATTAGAAAATGATTTATTGACCAGGTGTTAGTAACTAGCCCTAACATATTTTAATCTGAAAGGTTTTACCTTCTAACAATGCAACCTCATATCAGCGATGAACGTAGTGTGGTTTTGGTCCTTCGCACCCATCTGTATCTGATTGTATCCATCAAAATCATCCATAAAATATAACAATTTATTTACCAAAGCGGAGTCCACCAGCTGATATTTTCAAGGAACTAGGAAAAGATCTTTGGGACATGGCTTGTTAAGATCTGTGAAATCGACATACATTCTCCATTTCTCATTCTTCTTTTTGACGAACACCAAATATTTTGTCCAAAGTGCGTACTATGATTCTCGAGTGTGTCCCACCTTTGTCAATCGATCTACTTCTTGAACAATAGCTTATAAGTTTTCTTTGGAAAAATCCTTTCTTCGTTCGACCATTGGGCCTACATCGGATCATACAAATAATTTGTAGTAAATGACATCACCTGGTATATCATTCACATCTTCATTGCACCAAGAAAACACATGCAGTTTTTTAGATAAGAAAGATAATAAATTTTCCTTCAATTCTGATTGTAATCTAGCTCCAATCCTACATTTTTTCCATTAACTAAAATGTGTACTTCAACTTCTTCTACTGGGGTAACAGCACTAGGAGTCTTCCTTGGATCATCTATTTGGCCTCGATCCAAAGAGGACTCTAGTGATTATTATTCTTTTTTGTTGTCATATTTTCAAGGGATTTTGGGGCAAGACCATTGATATAACATTACCTGACAATTTTTTGACTGCTTCGAATGACCCATACTTGTCATCCAACCGTGCATTTTAAACATTGGTCAACTGTTAATGCAACACGCATGCATCATTGACAGCCTAGATCTGCCAAAGATTCTATTGTAGAGGATCACACAATCCAACACCACAAACAAAACTCTCACCATTTTCTTAAATGGTCATTTTCCCAAAAGTACATCTCCTTCAAATTCTCCAATGACATTAACAGAGTTACCAATAAATATAATTTTGGCCCTGTTTGATTGGTGCATAACTGATGGGTTCTTCATTTTTTATATAAGTAGATAAAATAAGATATTGGTCAAGCTACCCGTGTCGATTAAAAAAATTTCAGATCTCTAGGCCCTCAAGAGATGTCTGTATTATCACTTGAACCTCGTGTGGGCCTACGATATTCCTTAAGTCGTCATCATTAAAAACTATGAATGGAGCAAGGTTTTGGTATATTTGTAAGGACATTTTTACTTCCAATTACATGGATAGAGGATGATATGACAGGTCCATACTGATGAGGTTGCCCCAATCTCTTGGTTACTTCTAAACTGATTTGCTTTCCAACATGATTTAACAAGCCACCCTAGGTCCTTGCTTTCTTTCAAGTTACTAAATCTGCACATTCACTAGCTAACAACCCTTGTCGAAGTGAGGCTTTGGCCACTTGTTCAAAACAATCTATCAGCCCGTCTTTAGTGTTCATAAAACGGTTCACATAATGTTTTAAGTTTTCATTTGGATTTTTCCAACAATGGATATTAACAGAGAAGAGTTTATATATTTTCCCGAAGTTCTTTACTTCCTACAAACTTCCTTCAGAAAACGATCCATAACATGTCAAAATTCTTGATCTATACATTCGATATTCTATTATACAATTTCAAGGCACTACCCTTGAAAGTCTGGGAGAAATCTCTGCACAATAGTTATCATCATCATTAAAGCTCATCATGAAATTTTTAAACGGCTCAAGATGATTGTCGGGGTCCTGGCTCCCATCATATTTCTCCATGTTTTAAATATCAAAACACTTATGTAAATGCCTCGAGAGAATTTTTGAAGACAAAAATAATTGTCTCCAATTATGTCATTGGCTAAACATGTGATCCTTATTGGGAGGGGCATAGATCCCTGGCTCGGATTTCACAACAAATTCATCACTCAATAAGTGATCTATGATATGGTATGTTGACATTTTCATTTTTCTTTGATAATCTTCTTTTTTCCATTTACCCTTTCGATCCTTTTTATTACTTGAAGAATCTTGCTTACATGATTTATGGTGTTTTCTCGAATATTTTTTCGTTAACTTTCCTTTCTTCTTTCGATGACCATGATCACTACTTGAAGAGGAAGAGGAAATTTCTGACTCTAATTTTGTTATTGAACCCTCGATAGACTATGTTGTACTTGAACAATGTTTAGCCCTATGTTCCTTTTTAGACTCTTGATGGGCTTTAGAAAACTGGTCATTAGGATCTTGCTTCAGACTATGATGAGGATTATTATCAGGCTTATCAGATTTGGGACATTTAGATGGATTTTTCCCCTCTAGATCCTTTTTATCATGCCTTTGGGCTTTTAGTGCTTTAATTTCTGCTCACAACTAATCATACTCTTCTTCCACGAATAATCTATCCTTAGTTTTATGATTCACATGAGAGGTGGGCACATGCTCCTTTTCGACTCTGAACTCTTTATTTTTAAGAAGATGTCCTATTTGTATGTTGTGATCCATATTTCAAAGAATCCTGAAAGTAAATTTGTGAGTTAGGTTTGGATGATGATAAATGGGTACCTTCCGCTCCCAATGTGGTCGCCAATTTGAAGAGGATAAAATCTGATCATATGGTATTTTTGGTAGTTAGTTAAGGGGTGTATTAAATTCATGGTAGAGAGTAGAGAGATAATTGAGGTGCTTGTATTTATTATGTAGAGAGATAATGTTCCAACCCTCTTATATGTTGTACTTTTGAGTATTTATAGACTAATTTTAGGTCCATGGGCCAACCAAATTAGGTCACGAACCTGGGTTGACCCATCATCCTCCAAGCCCATCAACATTAGTTTTTTATTAAACATATTTTATAGTTATATATATATATATAAAGCACACAACTTAGTCAATTTTGTACTTATTTTGGATCTCAATTGCCCCCCTCGAAGAAGTCTGACCCTTTTCTGTCAATTGGTCTCAAAGATATCACCCTATCAGACCTGGTTCAATTGTGTTAAATGGGTTAAATTGGTAAAAAATCAAAAATATATGGTAAATTATTAAATATTAAATATTTAAAGTAAAAATGATAGGTAAAAAAATAAATGTGGGGTATTTTAGGTGTTAATTGTTGAGTGACTGTATTTACAACAATAAATTATATCTTTGGGTGTCACATATTATCATCTTGTTAGTTGGCACGCCCCAGTGACCATATATGCAACATTTTTAAACATGGGTATCCAGTTTTGGGGACGAAGAAACCTTAGTGGCAGGTTTGTAACTATTGTCAAACACTAGTGATCAATCATGGTTTTTAGTTGTGTTGGTAGATAATGTGATTATTATGGAAATTATTACGCGCTATGTAGCACATCCTATTTGGTTTTTTGTGGCGTTCATCTAAAACGATAAAGTAGTATGGGATATTTGTGAAAATAATAGTGTTGTACAGTGCACATTTTAGTGCATGTAATGATCCGAGTAGAATATTGTAAATATATCCTAAATTGAAATGTCTCATTCATGTACAAGCATAATATCCAATTTGTTGCAATTATAAATTCAGGTGTATAAATATAATCAATGTGCCGTTTAATTGGACTGATGCCTAACTATAAAAGTATCGTGAATATTATACTATAGATATTAATTTGATTGATGTTGGTCTAGGATGGCTTCTCAATCTGGTGCTACAATTATCAGACCTAATGAGTCCAATAAAGTTATCATATTTTCTGAATACAAGGACATCAGATTGTAACATTGATGTCTACTAGTGAGGTTAGTGGAAAAAAGAGATTTAAATATTATAAGTCTCAACGTTCATTTAAATACATCTATGTATTCTCATAAATACATTTAATAGTATTATGGTATAAAAAGAAAAAACATAATCATTTTTTTCTCTTATGTTGTTTTTCTCTTTTTCTAAAAAAAACCTAAATTCCACAAATATATGATGATGCATCCATATAACTTTAGTTGATTGCATATCCTCCAATGGTTAAAAAAAATCCAATCTCTCATGCTCTATGGATAGAATCCAAAAAATCTATTATTTTGTTTCGTGGTCTACGAACGTGAAATGTTTTCAGATAATAATTTATTGTTATTAGATTAAGTTGTTTGAAATCATTCCAAAATACTTATAAATCGGTTGAACAACCCTAGTAAGTCATATTAAATTTTTTTCGTCAAATTAATTTTAAAAAATTAATAAATTTACGTCCGACTTTAACTAAATTGATCAGCTTAGTCAACCACTTTTAAACACTAAATTTAGTCTATTTAATCTTATAAAAAATTAAAACTTAAATCTATAAATATAAAAAATAACTTTTTCTTGTTTATTTTAATAAGATTAGTAATTGAATATTTTATTTTTTTATAACAGATACAGAATTTAATATCAAAGTAAAATAATAATAATAATAATAATAATAATAATAATAATAATAATAAAATATTCATAAATATATTTAACTTCATTACCAATTTTTTTTTATGATGTAATAAAACATTAGTTCGGTTAGTTTTTATAAACGGCAATTGGCATGGTTCGGACGAATCTGATTGAGTCCGTTTTTTTTTATTTGAATGATAATCTGGTCCGGTCTGCGGCAGGTTTAATATTTTTGAGCTGGAGTCTAATCTGTATGTTCTGTCGGTCAGCCGGACCGGACCCGCAAAAAATATTTTTATTATTCAATTTTTGTGATTTGGTTCGATCAGGTCTGAACAAGTCTCAAAGTTGATTTTATTTTTTAATTTATTCAAAAATTATAATTTAAATTTTATAAATCAAACTAATATAAATAAATAAATCATTAAATGTTATTCAAATAAAAAAACATAAGTTTTTATAAAACAAACAATCTAAAAAGTGTGATAAAGCATTAAAATAAACACAAACATTTTTGAAATTTTTTCTAGTTTCTAATACCATCATCAATAATCACCACAATTTATCATAATGTTTTCATCTTCATATTCATGGTCAAAATCATCAAATTTTGAAATATTTGTATTAAATGTAGCATTACTTTTGCTGACATACTTTTAACCAATAACATAAGGCGAGATTAAATAATAAAGACTAATCATAAATTTATATTAAAATAAATTAATAACTATAGAATTTAAATGGTATTGATTATGTTTAGTGATGGAATTTAATTATAAATATATTATTAAAAATAATATTTAGTAGGAGACTGTAATTAGTAATTATTAGTATCACAACATTTATATATTATTAGAAACAAGTTTTTTACTAATTATTAATTTTTTTATATATTATTTTTTTATTATTATTTATATTTTTTTATTTTTATATATCGGTTATATTTTCGGGTTTACTCGTGTTGGAAAAACTAAAAATCCATACTTGGCGCGACCTGTATACGGTTATAATTTTCATTTTAGTATCCAGTCCATTATAAGTTCGGAACTGATAAAGACTGAATCGGGTCGGTTTCGGCCGGCTTAGACCAACATTTTCATCTCTAGTTTTGTAATTCAAATGTACCTTTAGTATAAACTAAAAAATTTAATATTTTTAAAAAAATCTAAATCTTAATATCCTAACGAAAATTATTATCATAAAAATATTTGACATGATCTAATGGAATCTAAATTAGATTTTTTTTTAAATATCATCTAATTGTATGAGCTAATATACTAGCGGTATAACCATGCTATATATTTTATTTGCACTAAATTGATCATAATAACATATCGTAAGAGAATCTGTTTTGAGGAAACTTGGATTTTTTTATCTATTTTTTTTACTTGATCTTGGGCCCTTTATTTCACAATTGAATAAACATTGTTACACGCTAGTACAGCTTGATACTACAAAACAAATTGAAAAGCCCCAAATTACAGAAAATTATAGCCCTAGCTAATCAGCTTCTCCACCCTAGCATTCTCACTCACACCAGTTTCTTCACTCCAGACTTCATGAAACCACCAGCTTCACAAATAGAAATCTCCACAAACCCCCTAGCTTCACATATTGAACTCTTCACAAACCCCTTAGCTTCAATACCCAGTCAAATGATCAAAACCGGTGAAACAAGAGGATTTCGGGTAAGTTGCTTCACTCATTAGGGTTAAGTTACTATAATCTCTAAGAATTTGGGTTTATTCTCAGATAGCCAATCCCCAATCCTTCGAGATAAGTAATCATTTTTAGCCTAACATGAGCTTCATTTTCCTCAAAATCCAAGATTTGGTTAGACTTGAGAGTTGATTTCGCAATCCAATCAGCTGCCACATTATGTTCTTTGAATATGTGAATTAATTTCATATTTGAAGAGAAGAGTTTATGACAGCAGCTGATTAATGAATTGAGAAACCAAGGAGACCTCCCAGATAGAAACATCTCAGCTGAAACTCTAGAGTCTGCCCTGATATCAAGCATATTGATGCCTTTAGATAGACATAGGTGAAGGATATCGAACAAAGATCTGATTTCAACAACAATAGGGCTACATTTACCATAAAGCCGACCATAAAAAACGATCTTACCCGAGCTATCTCTAACTAACCCACCTCTATTGCATTCCCCAGATTGAGTGCAAGCACCATCGGTGTTAAGTTTGAATTGGCCCAGCTTAGGATAAACCCAGTTGAGAGAAACAATAATTCTATGCATGCTTATGTGATTAAAACAACCAATAGAGGGGCCAATCTTACTGTCTATGTCCCAATATTTCCTTTTCAAAAGATTGGATTTGTCAAGACCAGTTAGAATGTGAAGAATATACCTAATCATAGCTTCAGAGTTGAACATCTTGTCTTTATTTTTCGTTTTTTTCCTAGCAAACTAGATCACCCAAACAATGATAGATGGTAGGATAGAACACATGTAAATTTCCTTGTTAGATAACCAGTACCATGTCCTTACTAGATGAGTAAAGGACATGCTTTTGGTGATATATATATATATATAATGAAATAGGCAGCAAAATAACTCAACATATCCCAAGATTGCTGACAATCCACAAAACATGCTTTATAGTTTCTGCATTGTTACATTTCTGACATTTTGATGTTAATTGAGTATTTCTCTTTTGCAGAATTGATTCAACGGGGAGCCAACTCTTAAGCACTATCCAAAGGAGGAAAGAATACATTCAGGGAGTAACCTTATTCCAAGTTTTACTATAAAGTTTAGATATGTTTCCCTTAATACAAATTTTATTTCAAGTAGCATTAGTGTTGAAAAGCCCATTCTGACTGAGAGACCAACTAAGAGAGTCCACATTAGATTCTTCAAGGTAGACCTTGAGAATTTTTTGGATTTGGTTTGGGTCCAAGACATTCTCCAGCTTAGGAATGTTCCATTTTCCCTCATTCTAGTAATCTTTGACCTTATAGCCTTCACAGATAGTTCTGTTGTCATTTTCAGAAAAGGTGATAAATGGTTGTGTAGTACACCATTTATCACGTAACATATCCATATTACCAGTCTTAGTGTGTCATATAATAAACATTTCTGCCCTGTCTCTAGATTTCCATAATCTTTTCCACACATTAGAACATTTAGAAGGCATAAGAACAATTAACGAATGATACTTGTTGAAGTATATGGCTTTGGTTAACTTTTCCCATAGGGATTTTTGGCACCTCAAATTGAAGAACAACTTTAAAGAGAAAACCTCCACCAAATCATCAATCCTTCTCAAGTTCAACCCACCTTCTTCAAATGGCTTACACAGTTTAGACCATTTGCACTAGTTGATAGTAGCCCTATTTTCTTTGGTCCCCCAAAGGAACTTATTATAAAGGATCTCGACCCTTCTGATTATATGTTTAGGAATAGAAGAATTTTGAATAATGAACATAGGATAAGAAACTAACATAGTCTAAATTAGGGTAAGTCTTCCCCCAAAGGAGAGGACTGTTTGATCCCGTTCAGATATTTTGTTTCTTGTTTTAACTATTAGATCTTCAAAATTGCTAACATTCGTTTTGTTGCTTATTTTTAACCCCAGGTACTTGTGTGGCAGATAGTTGTGATTAAAACCAAAAACAAGCTCAAGTCTTCTAGTCTGTTGAGGTGAGAATTTGTTAGAGATAATAATTTTAGACTTTTCTTTATTAATCAGCTGACCCGAAATATCTTCATAATGGTTTAGCACGTTCATGATTCTTGAAACAGATGCAGTGGAACCATTACAAAACACCACGATATCATTAGCAAAGCGTAAGCAATGTATATTCAAGTTCCCTCTACTCTTATATCTTGTTGATGTAAAATTAGAAGAATCCATTTTAATCCCCTTAAGAAATACTCTTCAGCTAGAATAAATAGACTATGTGAGAAAGGGTCACATTGTCTTAACCCTTTATTAGACTTAAAAATCCTTTTGGCTCACTGTTAATAAAGATAGAAAAGTAGTCGTTGTCCAGCCTGTCAAAAGCCTTGTCCATGTACACCTTTAGCAGAATGTTTCACCCTCTAGTTTTAGTATTTAGGTCACTTAAAAGCTCTTGGAAAATCATGATATTATCATGAATGATTCTACATTTCACAAAAGCACCTTGCTCAGCAGAAATTAGATTAGGCAACAATTTAGAAATTCCGTTGTCGATCAACTTTGAGACAATCCTACTAAAAAAATAGTCAGACTAATAGTCTGTAGTCTTTCCACGTTTTAGGAGAGAGCATTTTAGGAATAAGGCAGAGGACAGTTGCATAGATTCCCTTAGGAAAAGAAAGTTCCCTAAAAATATCTCTAATAACCTCAAAGAACTTAATTATTAGAGATACCTTAAATACATTTTAAGACAGATCACTAAAAATACATTAAAGAACTTAATATCTCTAAAAATACATTTTAGGACAGATCACTAAAAATACATTAAAGAACTTAATATCTCTAAAAATACATTTTAGGACAGATCACTCTTAATTATTGGCCAACATACCTTAAAGAACTTACCATTAAATCCATCAGGAGCAACAGCTGAATTATGGCTCAAGTTCTTAATGATTGCATAAATCTCAGTTTCAATAGGCATCCCCATTAGCATGCCATTATCCACCTCAGTAACCAATTTAGGAATAAAATCATTAAGTAGGTTAGGATTCCAGAGATTAGGGAGATCAGAGATAAGAGTTTTAAAATGACTGACAGCAGACTCCCCAATGATATTTGGGTCACCAAACCACTTAGTCTCATTCCAAATTCTAGAGATTTTGGATCTCTTATTTCTTTTTTTCACAACGTTGTAAAAAACAGTATTTCTTTCACTTTCTTTAAACCAAGTAGCACGTGTCTTTTGCTCCCAGTATCCTCCTCCCTTGCTAGAAGCCATAGATTCTTTTCTTTAGCCTCATCAAGAAGGAACATGTCTTGAGATGAATTACATATCTGGAAATTAGCCTCCAGATATGTGATTTCTTCTTCAACTTGTTTTATAGAATCGAATATATTCCCAAATAATGTCTTATTTCACACTTTGAGTTTAACTTTAAGATGCTTTAATTTGTACCAAAATTTCTGAATAGGAGAACCAACCAAATCAGTAGCCCAACAGTCTTCAACAAACTTATAGAAACCCTTATGCAGACACCACATGTTCAAAAACTTGAAGGATGATTTTAATTTTGTAGAGCTTGAGGAGATAGATACTAAGATAAGAGCATGATCAGAACATGTTTTAGATAGGTGGGTGACATTTTTTGCATCAAAATAGTTTAGCCACTTATTGCTATAGAGAACCATATACAACCTTCTCCATTGCTTACCATTAGTCCAAGTGAACTTATTACCTGAAAAGCCAACATCACTTAAATTACAGTCATGTATAAAATTGTTGAATCATCCATACTAGTGATGCAGTTAGTAGTGCAATGTAATTACTCATCAGAATTGGCAATAGTATTAAAATCCCCGAGAATAATCAATTCCATCTCATCCTCTTTAAGGTTCCTAAGACTGTCCCAAAGACTTTTTCTCAAACTCCTAGTACACTTAGTATAAATCACCGTGACCTTGAAGACTTTAGTAATAGAGTTGTGCTTGATTTTTAAATGAAGAGATTGATCCTCATTAGCAATAATTTCAACCTGATAATCCCATGTCTACATGATCCATAGCTTATTGCTTGAGGAAACTTAGATTAATTATATTAATTTAAAAAATCATATTTATTAATATCTGTTGTAAATTCAATAATACGATATAATTCTATTGTTGGTAAATTTCTTCTAATTTTATATCCTTCATGTTTTTGCTTTATTTTTATTTTAATTTTAATTAAAATCACAATAATTCTGATATTCTCATCCACCCAAATATATTAGATTAAATAGTATTTAAACACGTTAGTTGTTAATTAGAAGAACTAATAAATAATATTTAAACATTTTGACCTTTAAATTAATTATTATTAGTTGATAATGAAATTATATATTTGTAATTTTTTCATCAAGTTTTTGAAGTTGTTGTCGAAAAAATATTTTTAAATTATTTTGATATTTATGTACGTCTTTTTTAATATTAATTTAGTCTATTTTACTTAACTATTTATTTTTCAGGATTCGAACTCCTAACAATTTGATTGATTAAAGTAGAACATTCTCCATGTGTGAGTGCTGAGGTGAAGAGAAGAGAAATCTCACAGAAAGGCACATACGCTACCATAGTTTTGCTTCCATTTGATCCAGAAATCGAAAGAATTTTTTGAAGATGATTAAGAAGACTCCGAGAAACAACAACAATAGCTGAAAAAGATAACCATAACTCGTGCAAGATAAAAAAATAGGATTCATGTCTAGTATTGTACGACTACTATCCTAATTATCATTTATCACGACCAAATATCCAGTTAACTTTCTTATTTATGACCTAGTACCCAACTTTTTTTATAGTATACCAAATACCCAAATTGACTATATAAGCCTAATTATTATTTACAAACACATTTTTTTTCTAATTATTTATTTTATCTTTCTTTCTTATCTCAAACTAGAAACACCATGTCTTATAAATTTTATGATTTAAATTATAAAACCAAAATTTTGATTTTAGTAGTTATTCTTACTAAAATTGCTTTTTATTTTTTTGTTATCGATGTATGTCTCTCCTCTTATTTTTCTTTGTAATTTTTCTTCTTCTTTTTCTTTTTTTCTTTCTTCTTTTTCAGTGATTTGTACCACGTCTTTTTTCTTTTGATCGACTGAAGCTAAAATTTGATTCCGGGTTAAATAAAATTGAATGTTTTTATCATTATTAAATACTTTGTGTAAAAATGTATTCTAATAACGGTAAAAACCCCTTAAGAAACAAACAGTATTAAAAACTCTCACTGGAAAACTGTAATGATTATAAGATTTTTCAAGATAATAAAAAGTTAAATATAAATGAAAATGAGAAAGTAGGTTTAAATGCTAGACGTGAGACGAGGGTAAAATGATATGTTAGATGAGAGACCATGATAAATGTTAGATGCCAGACCTAGATGAGAGACTATGATAAATGCTAGATGAGATACCAGAGTAAATGTTAGATGAGAGACCAAAGTAAGTGTTAATGAGATACCATGGTAAATGCTAGATGAGAGACTATGATAAAATAAAAATACTAGATGAGAGACGAGGTAAATACTAGATGCAAAACCAAGGTAAAATAAAAATTCTAGATGATAGGCCATAGTAAATGCTAGATAGAAGACTAGAGTAAATGCTAGATAAAAAACCAGGGTAAATTTTATTTGAGAGGCCATGGTAAAATAAAAATTTTAGATGTGAGACAATGGTAAATGTTAAATAAGAGACCGGGGTAAATGTTAGATGAGGGACCAGGATAGATATTAGATGCGATACCATGATAAATTCTAGATGAGAGACCATGGTAAATGTTATATGAGAGCTCATGGTAAAATAAAAATACTAGATGTGAGACCTAGATACTAGATACGAGACCAAGATAAATTCTAGATAAGAGACCAAGCTGAATGCTAGATGAGAGTCTCTGGTAAATCTAGATGAAAGACATGGATAAAATTATAGTGAGAGACATGGTAAATTCTAGATAAGAGACCAAGGTAAATGCTAGATAAGAGATCTTGGTAAAATGAAAATGTTAAACGATAGACCAAGGTAAATGCTAGATCTGAGACCTAGATGATAGATGAGAGACCAGGGTAAAATGAAAATTCTAAATGTTAGATGCAATACCAAGGTTAATTGAGCGTACGGAAAAAAATTAAAACAAGGAAAATATCATTCATCGATCTATTTTTATTCATCTTGAAAAATAAAACCA
Organism: Limnanthes douglasii subsp. nivea; assembly: GCA_036936605.1. Classification (NCBI taxonomy): domain Eukaryota; kingdom Viridiplantae; phylum Streptophyta; class Magnoliopsida; order Brassicales; family Limnanthaceae; genus Limnanthes; species Limnanthes douglasii. Next base: position 189,991,823 of record JAUPFV010000005.1, read on the forward strand.
ATAATACTTTCATAGTTTTTCTGAAGTAAGGTTTCAAATTTACAAAATTTTAAAATATTAAATCACAAAAAAAACGATACACGTGTTTTATGTTTTTCTATATGAGGGTATTTTTAGAAGAAAATATGACCCGCGTAGCTGTCAGTAACTTGTAATTTTTAGATAGTAGCTAGTAATTGAATTTTTGTTGGATAGTTAATGGTAATTGTCCCTCTTTAAATAAGTCAGGAAGTTACAAATAAATTTGCTTTTTGTAGATATGTAACTAATGTATAGAGGCAGTTTACTTTGTATTAAAAGTCAATATATTGATAAATTATGGTGTATTGGTCTTTTCTATACTGTATATTTTATATTTGATACATACATAAGAAGTACCCGTAAGAAGGAGATATATCTCATTTATCACATAATTACTCTCTTTATTACTTTCTCTCTCTTAAAATCTCTCTTCTCTATCTTGAAATTCATTTTTCTCCCTTCAAAATCTGAAATGTTTTTTGTATATTTGATGAAGTTTTTGAACCTCATCAAGAACATCTTGAATGGGAAACATCTTGTTTTTTCATTTTTTTAATCAAAAGCATTTTTATCTTCGGGGAAAAAGGTTTGAAAGAGAAAAGCTATTATGATAAGGATATGAAAATAATGGAAAAGAGAATCCGGACAAGGAGAATTATTTTCTTTATTTTATGCTTACGGTGTAGTATAAAGATTGTCGATTCCAGATTTGAATATGTTTTGGAATGATAATTTTGTCTGAGTGAACACGAATATCTTCTAATTGTTCTTTCAAATTGATTATTATTATATTTTTTTTAATAATTTCATGATGGTAATTGTGAGTTCGATTGTATTCATTTGTATCATTTACAAAGCTAATTTCATAACTACTTCCTAATTAAGTATTTGTTTCTTCATCAAATCTTGATTTCAATGTTAATGGATAATTGGGTATTTCTTTCATCAACTAAGTTTTGATTCAGTTTATTTCCTTCATTTTTGTTTCGATTTATTCATGATTCAGATGTATTTTATTTAATTGATTATGTGATTGTAGTATTTTGATGGTCAATTATTATATAATATCAAGAATCAAGTAATGAAGTTAGATATTAGATGTCCATTGATTAGTTGATTCATGTTCTTTATGTCTTTGGTCGATTAAGTATGTGAAGTCAAAAAGTAGTCGTGTTTTTGTGTTAATCAGTTTATAAATATTCAAGGAGAAATTAAGGTAAATCATATGTTAATATTCAATTATCTTTTTCTTTATTTTCTAGTTTTTTGTTAAGGCAAAAATCATATTACAGTCTTGAGTGAGGATTTGTTTGTTTTTATTATATTTATTTGTGTGGCTTCTTGAAGATTCTAGGTTATGGTGATTGTTGTTTGATATTTAAATTATGATTTTTTTTAGATTTTCTCCGTGATTTTGTTAAATTAATGTTATGGTGTTGTATTTTGTTTTTAATATAGAGTAATCAACTACTTGGATTGACTGTATCACATCTATTTATAACATGGTATATATATATATATATATTAGCATGGTTATTTATCTTGTATTTCTTAACTACACAATGTTATGATAAATGTATAGATGTAATGAGCGTGTAACAAATATGTTGTGCAATAGTGATAATGCAACGTGCTGAAATAAACATGTGTAAGTGGTGCATAGCATGAATCAAATGTGTAAATAAAAGTGACTTGCAAAAGAACTGCTTTATAATGACATGTTATTTTGGTTTGAAAACAACATAAGTATTGCATTTGAATATGTGGTTGTATCTTAAACATGCTTCAATTTGATAAACAATGTGTATTACCTTGGAATATTTTATACTCGGTATCCGTCGTGCTAGTGATGCAATGTAAATAATATCTTATCATAATGTTTTAATCTTGTGCAAAAACTGTAATCAATACCTATATGCGTGTTATATTTTTTGAGTGTGTTACATACAATACTACTATTATTGAGTGTGACATTTTCATTATGTGCTAGCTACTTCAGTGTGTCGTTGTTGTATTGTGTGTCTAATATAATGTTGTGTCATTATTTTCACAATTAACAATTTGTGTATCACACATTTATATACAACTCCTTGTAGTATTAAATATTTTAAATGAGCGAGTTCATAATATTGATTCATGGTATGCTATTTGAGATATCCATGATACAATTAAATTATTTTGGAGTAAGTAATACAATATTTATTTGATTTTGAATGTATAATAATATTGTATACCTTTGCTAATTTTTATCTAAGTATTTTTAGTATGTAAATCGAGAAGCCAAGTTTTGAGAAAAAAAACTGTTTAAGTTTTATATATATTTTCGTAGCTTACGTACTGACGAGTCCGGATTCTGTTACCTCTTCGGACAAGGACAGTTCGGACAAAGACCATCTAAACCGGACAGGGCAGTTCGAATCCATCATCCATTTGACTATTCGAACAAGGACTAAAATATTTAAAAGACCTAATCACTTCTTGACTAAGCTGCTTGCTCTCCTACTAAGAGCTCATGGGTCCTTAAACTTGACCCAGGTCCATTAAACATGACCCGACAGCCCATAAAGCCCAAACATAAAGGTATAAATACCCAACCACCAATATTAAATGAGGGTAATGAAAATTAAATACAACAAGGCTGCTTAATTCTCCTTCTACTCTCTACTCAAATATTAAATACTTACAAAACTTCCACAAACTCTAAACAAAAATTACAAATTTACCCTCAGATAGAAATAAACCACACCATGTACAAGTGAACAAATTTCGTAATAAAAATGACTTTAGATCTTTCAGATTTTACTACAAAGTGAAACAATGATCATATTTATATTTTGCAAATAAGCGCTTGTGCTTGTCTTTGCAAAGAGAAGCATATTAGAGTGGCAAATCACTAAAAACAATTATTGCATGACAAAAATGAGAGATGTAATTTTGTTATGGGATGCATAAAGTATGAAAGAAAATATTATTAAAAATATTATATAGGGTACCACAATTGAATCTAAAGTTTACTCTATATACTAGTTTATGAATCTGGTACTTTTGCATAAAGTGAGCATTGTTATGTCAAGCCTTGGAGTTTAATGGCATATTAATCCATGATTGGCAGTCAAGTTAGTTTATTGACTATAAAATCGCACAATAGTTCAAACTCGAAAGGTTCAACACAAAATATTTAACTACACAATCAATAGAATTTGAAGAGCATGGTAAGGCAGAATTCATAAATGAAGGTTTATTTTTTGGGTGAGAACGTATTTTTTGACTAAAACTTTCATCCACTAATTGTTCTTCATCTTCAATTTATTTTGTCAATAAATTATCCTTCATCAATAAATTGTTTTTCATCGTCAAAATTATTTCATCGGTAAATGGTTATTCATTGTCATATTGTTTGGAGGTGATTGTTTCTTTATCACAAATGGTTTCGTCATCAAAATGGTTTCAAATTGTATAAAAGAGACTGTATTGGTCCTCTTCACTTGAGTCAAAATATAATATTTAAAAACTATATATATATATATATATATTGTTTTTAATTATTTAAAAAAAGTTTAAACACTCATGTTTGATAAAAAAATTATATTAGATAAAGGAAGTAATGTTTGTAGATATTTGAACCAGCGACTTCATTTATGTGAGACTAATATTTCAGCCACTGTATAATCAATATTTCGGTGTGAGTTAAAGCACTTAAAATACTCATAAGTTGAATATGATGACATAAATAAATGTCGAGAGTATGAAAATAACGTCAATAATAAAATATTTTATAGTTTCGTCAACAATATTTATAAAAGAACGTCATCAACAAATACTAATAATAATTAATTTTATCATTAATTTTTCAGCATTAAATCAACAGACGATGGTTGTTTGATACATCAACGACGACGCTCACTTATGATATCTTATGCTACGATTTCCTTCCTAAATATTCAAACATAATGTATTTCTTATAAAAGCTTCTAAAACAACGATCTCTAAGGTTTCTAATGGTCTCTAAGGATCTCCAAGGTTTCTAATGATCTCTAATGGTTTCTAATGGTTTTTAATGGTTTCTAAGACGATGGTCTTTAAGGTTTTTAATGATTTCTAATGGCCTCTAATATTACTGATGGTTTGTAAAAAACAGACTCTAAGGTTTTTAATGACCTATACAGTCTATAATGTCACTAATGGTTTATAAAGTGATGGTCTCTAAAACGTCTAATGATCTTTAAATAAATAGTTTCTAATATTTCTTTATGATGATGTTTCAAAAAAATAAAATGGAAAAAAATTCTTGAGTTAGAAAATTATAATTAATAAGTGAATATGGTTATAAGCAAAGCTCAGCTGAAGAGTGTGAGAGGTTACGCATCTTATCAAAGCGAATATGGTTATAAGTCAATCCCAGCTAAAAGGTATAAGAGGTTACGCTAGGGCTGTAAAAGTCAGGTTGTAAATTATTTAAGTTTTTATCATGGTTACAAGTCAAGCCTAGCTATTAAAGCATAAAAGACAACGCACCTCAATCAACGGGAATATATTTATAATCCAATCCCGTCTGAAACTAGTAAGATACCACGCTAGCTTTCTAATGTTTCCAATAATCTTCAAGGTAACGGTTTTTGTGATAAGTTTATCTCTAAAATGTTTCTAATGATCTCCAAACCGAAAGTTTCTAATGTTTCCAATAATCTTTAAAGCAACAGTTTCTAAAGTTTATAATGATCTCCAAGGCGATAATTTTTAATTTTTCTAATGTTTATAATGATATCCAAATCGATAGTTTCTAACGTTTTTAAAGTAAAGTGACGTCGAGATATGTTTTATATGTTATTCAGACAATTGTTTCAAAGTGATGTCAAAATATATTTTCCATGTGTTCTTTGAACGATAGTTGTAAAACAACGTCAATATATGTTTTCAATATGTTCTTCAGACGATGGTTGTAAGCGACGTCAAAATATATATATCTGTATATTCTACAAACAATGGTTGTAAACAGCGTCAACATGTTATCTCTATATTTTATCCAGACGATGGTTATAAAGCGATGGTTAAGTATATCCTTCAAAAGATGATATTCATATAATCTTTAGACGATGGATATAAAAAAGTAAGGATTCATATTTTTAAATTAAAAGTGTTGGCTAAATCGGTCATCAAAGTATCGGCTAGATAGAGGTTTATAATTACAGATGGAAAAATAGTGTCGACAAAATAAATAAGTGAAGACATCATCAAAAGAGATAAGCATTAGGAAAAGATAGAATATTACGGTAGTACGTTGTGAATTAAAGGAAAAGCAACGATTTGATGACGACTGGAAGGATATTCAACTTGATAAGTGAGGTTAAAATTATATCAAGATTTCGACGATTTCTAAGCTAAATAGTTAAAATATAATCCAATTATTTATCATTTATTAGATTAAGTTTTTGCATAGTTTTGTACACATGAAAAATAACGTAAAGAACAATTATACTAAAGATGACGGAAATGTAATTTGACATGGACTATGAAGAATAAATGACTTGAATAGTACATTATTTGAATACACTTAAGGATTTATAGTCCTTAAGTTTCATTTGACATTTTAACTCAAAGACCATGGGCAGCCCTAATGAGGATAGAATATTCGGATAGTTACATAAATATAAAGACATTTATGTAAATGTATAAAGGCATTTAACATTGTATTAGAAGTTAGTATACCAATAAATAGGGATATATTAATTTTTTGTTCTTGTATACTTGATATTTGATATATATACAAAAGAAGTACTCCACGAATGGGATTTTTCTCAATTTTCACAAAATTACTCTTTTTATTATTTTAAATCTCTTAGAACTTTCTTATTTCTCTTAAAATCTATTTGCTCTCCCTTAAAGATCTTAAACATTTTTTATGGTTTTGATGAATATTTTGAACCTCATTATACTCTACAATAAAAGACTACAAAAGTTAAAAAAAAGTATGGAGAATAATTTGGGTCTTATTATATATTTTTAATAAAATTTGAATATAATATTTTTAATAATTGCCTTTAAAAAATAATGAAACTTAATAAATTAAGAAATCTAAGTGATTTACAAATTTTAGTCCTATTATATATTTTAACTAAATATTTATATTTGATTTATATTTTTTTATTAATTAATTATTAATTATAATAAATAAAATATTTTTATAATTGTTTATTTTGATATTGATATGTAACATAGGAGTTAATTTAAAAAAATAAGTAAAAATAAGCTAAAAGAGTTAAAATTTAAGTTCATGATTAAACAACAAAGGCAAAAGAAGATGAAAAGAGAAAAACATGTATGGGCGAAGACTTATTGTTTTAGTTAAGAAGTAAAAAGCATAAAATCTATTATTTTGACTGTAAATAACGGATTCCGGGGTTAAAAAAATATTATGAGAACATTAAACATTAGATCATTCATTTAATTACACTTTTTAGTGTTATACTATTGGTAATTTTTATTACAATTAAATATAGCTAAACCTTACAACATCTAGAATAATTGAACCAATACTCCAGTATTTTTAACATGTGATTAGAATATTTTAGTTAATTAAATTCATAAAATAATTTTTAGTATTATTTTTATTTTTTATTTTTTTACCAATGATTTAAATAATTTAATATTTAGGATGAGGATGAGGATGAGGATGAGGATGAGGATGAGATATAAATTAAAAATAAATAATATTAATGTTGAATATATGGTAGAAATATTTAACATAACCTAATGAAATGTGGAGCATCTTAAAACGTATGATCTAATTGTATGCGGTTGGAAAACTAATTATATAACCATCCATGTAGATACTCTATTTGGGATTGAGAGAATATGATTGAGTTTAACACCTCTGAATTATTTTATACTTTATAACTTTTATCTAATTTCATATTATTTCTCGTTTCCGTCATATTTTATTTCAATTAAAATAACAAATAATAGAGTCAAAAAGTAAACTTTTATTTCAATTCCAAGCTATATTGGTCGGGTCATCCGATCAATAACATGGAATTTTGACTCTACGGGCATATCAAATGGGATACAAATTTTTCTAGCTTAGTATGAGGTGGTGGATCAATTGACATCTGAGGTAGATTATAATCTGATTTTTTGGTCTTATGAGGCACAATATTGAGTAAAAGAAATAATATATCATTTTAAATGATTTTTTCCTTTATGTTTGATATTTAAGTTGATATGGGGGCATCATCTTCATTTTTATTACTTACGGGAGTGAAATGGGAAGCAATCTCCGGGGTACAACAGAAGACCCAACATAAGTATCTTCTATACTTAGAGACATTAGAGGAAAGTATACATAAATTCCCCCTTACTTCAAACTGCCACTAAAATTCTCTTTCTTATGTTTCTTCTTAACATGCTCATTATTATATTCTATATGTTGTTTATTTTTCTTTAGAAGCCCGTATCTTTGGGCCACCGTGGACTCTATCTAACTCATTAATTCAACATCATCATCTCCATCTGCTACCTTCATCAGTTAAGCTTTATATATCACCACGACATCGATGATCATTTTAGTTTTCATTTTTTGTTCAACCACAATTGGTTTTGGGTCATGTTTTTCCTTGTTGGATAACAACCCATTTCATCGCGGTATGGAAAGCACGAGACTTCTATTTCTGTAAAAAACATTCTATGGCTTTACCTGGAAAGAACAACCTCTTGGGTGATTGCATAGTTTTCTTCCACCATTGATGTTATTAGCAACCTCCAACTGTTTGAAACTAATTAGTTTGGGCATATACTATACAACTTAAAGAAGCATGCACAGCTAAATGAACCTATGTCACAAAAAAAGTTGTAAAAAATTTATTCCATAGTGAAAATGGTACACGTGAGTCTACTTATCTATGGAAAGCATAATAACCAAACATTACGATAACATCCAATTCACTTGAAAATGATGAAGTTCACCTCAATAAAAAAAATCATACTTATCGCCCACCATAAGATTAAACAGATCCATCTGAATACTTAAACTCACTTCTTAGGGACAATCGACTCGAGTGTGATAAAGAAATAGATTTATAAGGGGCTTAAATGTAATTAATAAGGAATTGAATGATAAGTTCTATTAATAAAGAATAAGATTAAATCTTTATAGGGAGAATGGGGACTGAAATGTAAATAAATCTTTTATGTAACCGAATTTGTAACTAACTCACTTGGCCTATTTAAAGAGGCCAAGGAGACTGATAACACCTATGAAATAATAAGAGGAGAAAGATTACATTGACCGTCTAAAATTCTCTCTGCTGATTCTTATTCAATATTTTCTGTTCTCACCAAATTGGCGCTAGAAAGAGGGGTCGAAGATACCTTGATCGATAGATCAAAAATCGAGGTTCGAATTTTTTCCTTTTCTTGAAGCATTTCGTTTATATTTTTGTTGATCGGAGATGAATTCGGAGGAAGTATATAATCCGTCTGTTCGAAAGGCTATGGAGACATTGAGATTTGATCTGCAAGAGAAAGAAGCAGATGAATCAGTTCCGATTCGATCAAACCAGTTTGATTTTGAAGGTAAAATGAATGAGTTGATAAGAAAAGTAGCAGAACTTGATAAATTTGCTCAAAAGAAACAAGATAATAATGGTGCTAGACTTAGATCTGAAATAGCAAGAGGTGATCGGGATGATCATTCGGATCCATCGAATGACGTCGGCGATGTTCAAGATGTTCAACGTAAAATACATTTTGAGCGTAAGAAGGAGCATAGTGGAATGAGAAAAAAGGAAAATTTGCAGAAGCGACGGTATGTAGATTCTAGTGAAGAAGATTCTGAAAATTCGGAATCAGATGAAACACCAAGATATAAGCATTTTCGAAGTCATTCAAAAGAAGGAGGATATGAATTTTGGCCAGCTAAAATGTATAGGGAAGGAAGGCGAAAGAAGGAAAAACTAGTGTATTCTCCTCGGAAATTTGTAGAAGGCGAACCAAGTTTGTATGCTACTGTGGGAATGAGGAACGAAGACCAGTTTGTTCAAGGAGTAGATTGGAGGGGTTCACCGTTGATTAGTGCGATTAGATCTGTACCACTTCCGAGGCGGTTCGACATTTCTAAAATTGACAAGTTTGATGGAACTCAAGATCCAGATGATCATATAGAGCAATTCAAGAATTATATGACTAATTTCGAGGATGATGATAAATTGGTTTGTAGGGTATTCTCTCAGACATTCAAAGGAACCGCGTTAAAATGGTATAACAAGATTCCTAAGGAGTCCATTGTAAATTTTAGAGGCTTTTACACAGCTTTTCGAAGACACTTTGTGGGAAGCAAAGAAATGAGAGCTAACGGAGATACGATAATACAATGTAAGCATGCTGTGGGAGAAAAGTTGAAGGATTATACTAAAAGATTTGTCTCAACAAAAGCAGGATTAGATGATTGTGAGGAAGTGGTAGCTATGGCAGCGTTCCGACAAGGATTGTTGCCAGGAGATTTAGCTGATGAAACAACAAGGCGTAGGGCATTAACATTTGGAGCTCTCATGGCTCAGGTTGAAGATCAGATCAAAGTCGAAGAGTCTACTCGAGTTCGAGGAGGAAATAATAGTGTTCAGAAAGGGAGTAGTCAAGTGGGAAATAATCAAGTGAACGCTTCGAATAATAACTCGTCACGGGCGAGGGGTAGTCAAAATGTTTCCAATCGAGGAGGTTCGAACTCATATCAAGGGGGTTCTAATCAGCAAAATTTTAATAATCAACACCAATTCAGACCAAGATCGAATGTGTGGGTAAGACTAGAGTATTATGCAGATTTGACTGAAAATGTGGCATCGATTTATGAGAAAACCAAGGAAACAGTAAATTTTAGAAAGCCGGCAACAATTAATAGGCCAAGAGAGGAACGCAATAACAGATTCTGTAGTTATCATAATGATGTTGGGCATGATACAGTTGACTGTATTACTTTGAAGAAGGAAATGCAGATTTTGATAGAGAATAGAAAATTGCTGGAGTATGTCAAGAAGAACGCTAGAGCCGTAACTCAAAAGGTAAGTAATCCTAACTCTAAGCAGGAAAGTGCATTGATGGTTTTAGATGTTGCAGAGGATGAATTTGATGTGGCTTCGGAATATGTCGACCCAGACCCCAGTCGATTGTTGTTGATGTCGGTTGATGAGCCGATGTGTAAGGGACGTGTTCGAGATCTATGTGCGTTCTTTGAGTCATTGGCAATATTTGGGGGAGACTCAATGACTAATGATACCAATAATTCGAGGAAAAGACATACAGTAAATTTAACGCATCAAATTGAAGGAGGAGTATCAGCACATCTATACAATAAGAAGAATGTTCCATTTATAATTTTCGATGGAGATGATTTAAGAGGAATTACAGGACCACATGAAGATGCAATAGTCATTGGAGCAGAAGTGTGTGGGGTAGAAATTCGACGAGTATTGATTGATACTGGAAGTTCTGCTAATGTGTTGTTCAAATCAACATATGATATATTAAACGCTCCGCCTCGGATAGAAAGGTCAAAAAGAACTATAATTGGGTTTACTGGTGCAACAGCGAACGTAGTAGGGGAATTTGAAGGTGAAATTTCTCTGGGAAAGGGGCCTTTTAAAAAGAAAGTACAAGTACTTTTTATGGTAGTAGATTGTCCGTCGAGTTACAATGCTATCTTTGGAAGGTCATGGTTGGCAAAAATGTATGCTATAGTTTCTACAGTTCATCAATGTCTGAAATATGTAGTCGGGGATCGAATTGGTGTAGTTCGAAGTGATCAAAAAGTAACTAGAGAGTGTTATGTTGCTGTATTTAGACTACGTGATAAAAGTACCGATGATCCAATGGAGAAATAACAATTTGGGGGGTTGCCTTCTAGTAGTAAAGATGAAGGAATTGATGATCCAAGGTCAACCCCGAGTTCTGTGATAATAAGAAGAAATAGAAGAATACATCTTCGATAATAACAGAGTACTTCGAATTGGGACTTTATTATCTCTATCAGTGCGAGAAAGGTTATTGAATTTTTTGTCTAAAAACTTGGATGTGTTTGCTTGGAAATCTGAGGATGTAGTGGGGGTCCCAATTGATATTATATGTCATAGTTTGGCTGTGGATTCGAAGATCAAGGCAATAATACAAAAAAGGAGAGCTTTTTCTTTGGAAAAATCTGAGGCCATAATTGCTGAAGTAGATAGATTGTATAAAATGGGGCATATTAGGGAGTCCAAATATCCGAAGTGGACAGCTAATCCTGTAGTGGTGAAAAAGAAGAATGGAAAATGGAGAATGTGTGTAGACTTCACAGATTTAAACAGAGTTTGCCCAAAGGATCCTTTTCCAGTACCTCGAATTGATCAATTAGTGGATTCTACTTCTGGAAACAAAATTCTAACATTTATGGATGCATTTTCAGGATATAATCAAATTCGAATGAATCCAGACGATGAAGAAAGCACAACCTTTATCACTGATCGAGGTTTACATTGTTATAGAGTGATGCCGTTTGGATTGAAAAATGCTGGGTCTACATATCAAAGGTTGATGAATAAGGCATTTGCTTCACAAATAGGGAGGAATATCGAGGTATACATCGATGATATGATGGTCAAGAGTAAAAGTGATGATGATCATATTGATGATTTAGAAGAGACGTTTCTGAATCTTAGAGCAATACAGTTGAAGTTGAACCCAGAAAAATGCACGTTTGGAGTCCGATCTGGTAAGTTTCTGGATATGTGATAAGTGAAAGAGGAATTGAAGTGGATCCAGAACAGTTGAAGGCTTTGATATCTATGTCTTCACCTTGGAATATCAAAGAAGTGAAAATATTAACAGGCAGGTTAGCAGCTCTGAACAGATTCATTTCTCGCTTTTCAGATAAATGTTTGCCTTTTTTCCAGGTGTTGCGTCGACCGAATAATTTTGAGTGGACTTCGGATTGTGAAGAAGCTTTTATTAAGATTAAAAATCTTTTGTCCTCTCCTGAAATATTATCAAAGCCTCGAGAAGGTGAGCAACTGTTTTTGTATGTAGCAGTATCGGATTATGCAGTGAGTGCAGTTTTGATAAGTGAAGATACGGGAGTTTCGAAGCCCGTTTATTATGTCAGTAAAAGTTTGGTTGATGCTGAAAAACGTTACTTAAAGCTCGAAAATTGGCTTTGTGTATAATAGTGGCGGCGAGAAAAATGCGTCCTTACTTCCAAGCACATACAATTGTGGTTCGAACTTCTTATCCATTGAAAAATGTATTGCAAAAGCCATATATCTCAGGAAGAATGACTAAGTGGTCTGTAGAATTGGGAGATTTCAATGTGTTATTCTCTCCACGAACGGCTGTCAAAGCTCAGGCCTTAGCAGATTTCTTTGTTGAGTTTCATTCGAGCAGGTTCGAAGAGAAATAAGATGAAAAAATACACACGAATCCAGTGTGGACGGTACGAACTGATGGAGGATCTAGTAATAAAGGGTCGAGTGCGGGGGTAGAATTGGTGGCACCGACAGGGGAGTATATGTTTCAAGCTATAAGGTTTGGATTTCATGCTTCGAATAATGAAGCTGAATATGAAGCAGTGTTAGCAGGATTGCGGTTAGCAAAAATTTGTGGAGCAATGTTCGTGCACTTAGAAACAGATTCGCAGTTAGTAGTTAACCATGTTAAAGGAATATCAGAAGCTAAAAAAGACCGTTTAGTTTTGTATTTGCAAGAACTTCGAAGTATGATGGCACAATTTGAAAATGTTGAGGTGGAGCATATTCGAAGAGGAAATAACACAATGGCTGATTCTTTAGCAACAATGGCTTACTCTGAAGAATATCCATGGATCGTAACGCAACCACTGCCTTCGATTATATTAAGCTCTGAGCAATGTGAATTTGTCGAGGAGGTAGTAAATGATTCGACGCGCATTCGGAGTGATTGGAGAACTGACTTATTAAATTTTCTTACAAAGGGAATACTACCTCTTGATAAGCATTTGCTCAAGAAAATAAGGAATAAAGCTCTTGGTTATGTGGTGTTGGATGGGGTATTGTATAAGAGGTCTGTGTCGAGGCCTTTACTACGATGTTTGAGTAAGCAAGAATCTCAAAACATTTTATTTGAATTACATGATGGAGATGGATCAGCTCATTGTGGTTTCAAAGCTTTAACACGCAGAGTATTGTTGGCAGGATATTATTGGCCTACCATATTGCAGGATGCCAAGTTATTAGTTCGAAGTTGTGATACTTGTCAAAGGTATGCACATTTGATACATAAACCAGCGGCACCTCTAATGATAATTTCTGAGGCGGTTCATTTTGATAGATGGGGGATTGATTTAGTAGGACCATTGCCTATGGCTTCAGGTGGAAGACAGATGATTATTGTCGCAGTTGATTATTTTTCGAAGTGGGCAGAAGCAGAGCCTTTAGCTGGAACAAAAGCTAAGGATGTGATCAAGTTTATTCTAAGTAACATCTGCTACCGTTTTGGAGTTCCTCGAAAGATAACAACAGACAACGGCCCCCAATTTAAGAACAAGGAAATGGACTCTTTTTGCTCCTCGAAAGGAATACAGCAATGCTTTTCCACTCCTTTCCACCCACAAGCAAATGGGCAAGTGGAAGTTACGAATAGATCTATTTTGGAGGGTTTGAAGAAAAATTTGGCGGGAGCAGCAGGGAAATGGCCAAATTATCTTCAAGAGGTGTTGTGGGCATATCGTACAACTCCTAGAGAGGCCACAAAAGAGACTCCTTTTTCTTTGGTGTATGGAATGGATGCTGTATGCCCTGCTGAATCTACATTACCTTCCTATAGGCTATTGCATTATTCCGAAGTAGATAATGATGAAGCTAGAAAGATTGAGCTTGATTTGTTAGAGGAAAAGAGGGTTAAAGCACATTTGAATGTGGTTCATTATCAAACCTTAATGAGAAGTAGGTACGATGCTAAGGTTAAAAAGAGGGAGTTCAAAGTTGGCGATAAAGTGTTGCGAAAAGTATTTCTTCATACCAAGGATAAACACCTCGGAAAATTAGCTCCGAATTGGGAGGGTCCTTATGAAGTCAAAATGAAGGTCAAGCCAGGGACATATAGGTTGTCTGATTGTGAGGGGAGGATGCTTAAACACCCTTGGAATATAGAACATTTGAAATTGTATTGTGAATAAAATCGAACTTAGAATTTTTGTAAAAGACACACATACTCTTTCCTTATCTGTTGGCCCAGAAAGGTTTTAATGAGGTGTCTGGTAAAAATTGAAGTTCATAATAAAATTTCTTTTGGCCATGGGTTGTTTAATATGATGAATGATGTTTTATTTTGGTAACTTGGCAGAGACTGATCATCTTTGAAAGTTGACCAAGAGTAATTTTCCAAAGCAATAGCTTTGAAGAAACAACCTATTTTGAGGTGCCACGTTTTATGAGTGCATCAAATTTTCGAGGTGCCACGTTTTATGAGTGCATCAAATTTTCGAGGTGCCACGTTTTATGAGTGCATCAAATTTTCGAGGTGCCACGTTTTATGAGCGCATCAAATTTTAGAGGTGCCACGTTTTCTGAGTGCACCAGAAATTTGAAATATTAAGATAGTTGCTTGTTCATCGGATAAAGTTTAAAGCTTACAAAAAGGAGAAAACTACTTTAAAAAAACAACAACAACAATAAACACATGACATATATAATCTACTGTTTAGTCGTCTTCCGATGACTCTTCAGAAACGTCATCTTCTTCTGAAGAACTTGATGGAACCTCGAATGCTTCTTTTGGGCGATCTTCCTCGGGAATTTGTTTCCAAAATTCTGTTAAATTTAACCTTGGATAGGCGGCATGAATTTCTCGAAGAAGATCGATAGCTGTTTGGGTTTGAGCCTTCTTGATACCATCAAGCATCAAAGAACCAACAGCAGCTTCGGCTTTCTTGATGGCGTCTTTCTTTTCTTGCTCGAATCTTGTTTGAAGCGTAGTCAATTGAGTTTGACAATTTTCCAGGCTTTCTTGAGTTTTCTTAACAAGTTCTTCAGCCTCGGTAGATTTTTTCTTTTCACCAGAAATGGCACTAGCATGCTGAGAATTTATATTTTCAAGAGCCAGACGATGAGAAGTCTCCATAGCTTCGATTTTTTCTTTATGCTCGATAAGAAGTTTTCTTTTTTCAGCTTCGAAATTTTGAAGTGCTTTATTTTTCGAAGCTTTTTCAGATTCTGTTTCCTTTTTGTTCTTGATTAATTCTTGTGCAAGGAGCTCCAATTGTGTATGTGAATTGCTTACTTCTTCACACAATTTTTTGGCAGCAGCACTTAAGTTAGTAAAGGGTCGAAGGATTGAAGTTACATCATCGGATCTTTCAGGATTGGGCAAGTTTGATGGGGTATGGACAGGAATAATTGCGTTAGATGTTGAAGTTAAGGCAGCCCCGGTAAAAGATGATGCAATGGTGTTGGTAGGCTGAGAATCTTCACAGGTGACTACAAAATCCCCACTCGAGTTGAAATCGTCGAGGTTAAGATATTCGTTTTCCTAGCTATCTCCTAGTGCCAATCCACCTTGAGGATTTTCTTCAATAAAGGTTTTCTCATGGACCTCGGAAGCCAATACCTCTTCGAGCATTTCAGCTTCGTTCTTTTTCGGGGTAGTGGACTTGTCCTTTTTCTTCTTTGAAGCATTATCTTCTTTCTTTTTCCTTTTAGGGATGGGTTCACTTTCTTCGGATATTGGGGGAAGTTGAGATGCAGGCGTTTTTCGTTTCCTTGTAGGCTTCGAATTTTTAGAAGGGCTAGGATTGCTTGTGTTGGACTTTTTGAGGGCCAGTTTTCCTTTCTTTTTTGGTGGCAGGTGACTGTCAGATCGGTTCCTGGTGGGAAGTTAAGTTTTCCCATCTCGTTCGAGTATTCTTTGGACCGCTTCAATGGGATCTGGGGGGAGCATTGGGTTTTCAGGGAAGTCAGCTCCCAAGGTTATGCGCCAGAGATGGCTGTTGACGAAGTTGATTGGTTGAAAGGCGGAGTGAAAGCCATTTCCCCAGGCTTTCTCAGCCCATTCAGCCATTCTCATGAAGATGGTCTTTGCAGTCTTCCGACGACTTTTGAATCGCCTCGGAATTTCTGGGAAAAAAGTAAATAATTAGATAAGTAGGCCTGGTTAGTTTGACTAGGATTAATAAATTGGGAAGAAAGTATTAACAATAATAATCATGATTTACTTACTGTTATCTCTCCAGATGAGAGTAAGTTTTGAGGGGCTGTCATCGGAAATTTCTTTACCATTTTCCCAGGCTCCTGATAAAAAAACAAACCTTTGCTTCCAAAACTTGTCAGCCTCGAGGAGGTCATCGATAATCTTAAGGTCATCCTCCAAAGTTAGGTAGTAGAATGGTAAAACTGGCCCCTTCGAGATTTTGGTCAGTGAAATGAAGTCTTCTATTTCGAGGGGGATGTTTCCTAGCCTCGACACCATAATGGCGGAGAATAAAGTGAACAATTGGTTTGGAGTGACTTGTGTTGGGCACAACCCAAGAATTTCGAAGTACTTTACAATCATTGGATCGAGGGGAAATCGAAGTCCCCAGTTGAAAAGTTCAGGGTAAACTACCAATTCGTTTTTCTGACAATTCAGATGTGTTTCTCCTTCTACTGGTAGACGAAGAACGATGTTGTCTGTTAATCCTCATTCTTTCTTAAGAATTTCTTTTTCTGATTCGGGGTAATAAGTATAGGGTACGTTTTTTAGGGCTAGAATGTACCGAGGACAAAGTGGTTTTAGGTTTTCCTGAACCAAGGCGGCAACATCTTCGAGGAGGGTAATAGGAGCTTTCTTTCCTCGAGTATTCCTTGAAGGGATTACTTCTTCTTCCGCCTCGGATTCGGCCTCAGCGTTGGATTCAGTGGCTTCAGAATCATTTTCTTCATCAGTAACTTGAGTTTGAGTCTCAGTTTGGGATTGTTTTTCAGTTTGAGTCTCAGTTTGGGATTGTTTTTCGTTTTCCATAAGAATTGGTTGACTATTTTCTGGAGTAACGTCAACCATTTCTTGTGGGGGAGGAGAAGAGGTTTCTGCATCGTCACCCATTGCTAGGAAGGTTGGTTTTTTGTGAAATTTAACTTTAACTGCTTCGGATTGTAGGATAGGTGATTTGGGCTGTAGTTTTTGAGGAATTAGAGATTTGTCAGAATTGACAGGCTTAGGTTTTCGATGTGGTCTTAGTGATGAAAAAGTGGATTGATTTCGAGGAGATTGATTTCGAGGAGGAGAAGATTGCTGGCTAGATTCTGGGTTTGATGCTAGGGGCGAAGATGAATTAACAAAGTTGGAATTGAAGTTACCGTATTTGAAGGTGGTAGAGGAGAAGCGAGGACCGTTGTAGATTAACCCAGCAGCTTTGTATTCCTCTGCTCTTTCTCCAATACAGAGATAGTCATAAGCGCCAAACACTTGATTGCTAGGACCAGGGAAGAGAGATTTCTTTGGTTTTCTTGGTTTTTTGGGTTTAGATCTTTTGTATTTGGGATATTTTCTCATACAATAGATGTTAATCTGTGGAATTATTTTTTATGGTTGAAGAAATCAACGTTTTTGGGGAAGGTAGCTAATGAGGTTGAAGGTTGAAGAAGAACCAGATGAAGATAGCTTAGGAACGATGATTTTTCTAAAAAGTTCTCAGTAAGATGGAGCTAAGTATTTATACTTGGGAAAAGATGACGTTGAGAATTAGAAGAGGTAGAAAGGGTGAAGAGTTTTGATTGGGTAGAATACTAAACGTTAAGTTAGGAAAGAGAGTTTGCTACGTCATAGGTCTACTGGCAGACCTGCTAGAGGAAGTCTAATCATTCTTCTAAGTGGGAATGCAGCAATTAGTTATATTAGACAACAACAAATTCGAGGTGATGAAGTGTGGTGTGATGGGTATAATCCGAAGAAAAAGGGTTATTTATTGACATTAGTTATAACATTCGAAGTGAAGTTGTGAGCCTCAAATTGTTTACAAGGAAAGAATTATCTGCTTAAGCCAACTTTCGAAGACAGTTAATTCTTATAAAATAACTTTTATAAGAACTAAGGGGGCTACTGATAAGGAAATAGATTTATAAGGGACTTAAATGTAATTAATAAGGACTTGAATGATAAGTTCTATTAATAAAGAATAAGATTAAAGCTTTATAGGGAGAATGGGGACTGAAATGTAAATAAATCTTTTATGTAACCGAATTTGTAACTAACTCACTTGGCCTATTTAAAGAGGCCAAGGAGACTGATAACACCTATGAAATAATAAGAGGAGAAAGATTACATTGACCGTCTAAAATTCTCTCTGCTGATTCTTATTCAATATTTTCTGTTCTCACCACAGTGCAGAAGTAGAACCTCGACAATAGGGATTTGGGGATTCCCGATAATGCGATGTGTATATAGCAGAGAATACAAAATATGTTTCACGTTGGTGACTGGTGATTGTACCTCTTATTTTGTCACGGTTTGAGAATTTATCATCTTTGTATGAACAAATGTTTCTACCTTTGATCTTTAAAAATCCAATCGCACAAGCTGGTTACAAGCCATTGGGAAAGAGTTGAATAAATAAGATAAAATATAATTTTCTTGCACATGGGGGTCGGGAGAAGAGCAAAAGTTGTAGACGAAAAATAGTAATCAAAAGAAAAATGATTAAAACCTTCATTGGTGTTTATAGATGCCACATGTCTCATCACAGTCGTTCATGTACATATTGATTTAATAGTTTACATAAATTTCCAACGGTAAAAAAACCCAATATGCAATTATTATATGCATGACTTATTTTCACCATCAACTATCTTTACTTCACTTAAAAGGGCCTGATATACTATCAAATTATGCACATAAGTTCGGTGTAAAGCCAAAATACTAGTATGTCCCTTTTTATTTTAAAATTTTATGTTCTTACTAATAGTACTCATGATTTCATTTTAAAGTAGTAGAGATGGGGGTACACATTTTGGTAAAATTACCAATAATAATAATACTTTCACTATGAAAAATACACAAGTTGAATTAGTACCCTATTTCTTAAATAGAGTTTTTTTTCCACATGAGATATTGGTCGATGGGTGTTTTAATGAGACATGCGTAAGTACAACATCAAATTGAGATCTTTGAAATCATGATAGTTCTGCTAAAAAAAATTGGTTATAGGAAAAAGAAGAAGCATCAACGCTCAAATATCCACTCAAATCAAAGCTCACAAGATCATTCATATATGCAGGAATTTCAAAAACCTTAAAAGGTGGACAACCCTATTAAAATAAACCTCGTAAGCTTCGGTCATCACCTTAAACAACCTAAAATTCAAATATTTTATGGTATTGCCAAACTCATAACCAAACTCTTGTGGTTCACTAAACACAAGTGATATTTAAATCATTAAAATGATTCAAATAAATAAATCTAAAAAATAGTAGTGAGTCACTATATGAACTTTGAGACTTAGATTCATACTTATCTTTGGCTTATTTTTAAAGTATTATGGGTAAAGGACAAATATGAATATAGTTGATCTTTGATCAATAAGAATAATAATTAATTAATGATAATAATCAGTTTATAATAGTTTAAATCAAAAAACAAGTTATTATCTTCCTAATATATATATATATATATATATATATATATATATATTAGATATTTATTTTATTTTATTTTTAAAAATCAAAATCTGATGTAATCATACGGTATCAAAAGTTTTTTGCATATCATTGTTATATGTGATTTTAAAGTTCTGGTGGATCTTCTAGCTTCTCGCAGAACTCCTTGGACATTAGAACCCTACTTGTCTTGTTGCATAAGCCTTTTTTTCTCTAAAACAGTTTTAAATCACAAATATAAGGATAAAAAAACAACTTATTGGATTGCTAAATGGACTTTTAAATGTAAGATGAGACTAGACTTTAACCAAAAGCATGTTCCTAATCAATTGAGAGCTATCATATTTCTTGAAAAAATGGGTTACATTATATTGAATGATTGAAGCTATTAGCCTATCATTGTTACTAAAGATCTAGCATGATTGTAATATTGCATATGGTTCCTAACATGCTGAGCATGGTCTACTTGACTAGCCTCTTACATTTTGATGCATAAATACACAAAGAAATTTATAAACTTGCAAGTTCTCGTAAATGAACAAGAAAGACCAAACTTTATCAAATCAAGGAATCAAGAATCAAGCTGAATTGCAAAAATGTAATACATAAGAACAATATAGAAGAAGCCTTAAAAATAAACCAGGTTAACATACCTAGTCTGAGATGACTTCAAGAAAGATCAATTTGAAGAACTTACATCATTACAATTTATTATGTTTAGCTTCAAATATGTAGAATTAACACCGATTCTTGGTCTCAATTAAAAAATCATTATGATCTTTATTGGTTTCAAGTGGATCCTCATTGTAGATGCATCAAAGCGATGATATTGTAATACTTAAAGTTAGGAAGCTGGAAATGTGGAGCTTCATTCTCTAAAGGATGACAACTTCTTTTTTACTATATGTGACAAAAAACATCTCAAAGTTAAGTTTCTGATCGAATTCTCTCAAAGAATAAATTGGTGTTCTAGGCTTCTTTGCACCACTTCTCTCATGGAAATAAGAAAGGATTCTTCTGATAACGATTTAAAATTCGCGCCCCAATTTAATTATTTGCGTCATTCTCAGTGTAACCCATATACTCCGCTAGTACTATATTTGTTCTCGAACCATATAATTAAATAAATAGGTTACCCATTTTCTTAAAAAATGTAGTAATACGGTATAAATAAGACTTGTAAACTATAAACTCGAAACGCAACTTTCACTATTTATATTTAAACAGTAGTTGTTTTTTCTATTTTCTATTAAATATTATATCAGTCACCTTCAAATTATCAAACCAGTTCAATTCTACTTAGTTCTAATATCATTATTAATATCATGTAGTTTTTTTAAATCCAAAATTAAACTTTATTAAAAATAAAAGACTTGAAAGGTAGATACACTAGAGCAGCAATTGGGTTTTTATATTTTGAGAAAAATGCCAAAAAGAACAGTTGGAAAATTTGGCTTTAGCTAAGCTTCCATGATGGTCTTCCAGAAATAATACTTTGAATTTCTATTGAATGATGATCAACAGCTTATTCTATACAGGTGAGTTTATACGAAGTATGAAGGAGAGTTAAAACATATTAATTTTGCTATAATTTTGAAGAATAAGAAGGTTGGATGGACTAGATTAGCTCAATTGAGGGAATCCAATTTTAAGATTATTATGAACAATATCAGTAGAAGACCAGCTGGGCAAGATGAGAAATATATCAGGTTTGATTTCATTACTTGATTGATGGATGAATATGATTTCATTATGCATAATTTGTCTTAGAATGAAGTAGGAGGCTACTTTTCTCAGAATATATTCTTTGGATTACTGATTTCTTGTCCTAGAACTGATGATGGAAGATGGAGCCGCGAATTGAGCTTGTAACCTTATTCATCTTTTCACAAAGGGCATAACAGAGTTGATTGAAGATTATCCTACAATTGATTATGTCAGGTAAGTTACTTGCTCAATAAACTTGTTATTACTACAGAATTATAATATATATGATCTTTATTTAATACTAAAAGATGAATATTCAGAAAATGCTGTCATTTAGCTTAAATCCCTAAAGAATCTGATTTTCAAGCTATCCAACAGTACTATAGCTCTTAAATAATTAGGGATATGCTCTTTGTTTATGTCAATTCTGAATTTGCACTTGTGAGTTCATTTTGTAAGCTAGTCTGCAGCAATATTTTCTTCTCCAAATATATGAGAAATTTTCATACTTGATGTTAACATTTTCTTGAAAAAATTGAGAATATGTGAAAGATACCATGGAGAATTACTATTTGACAACATAGCTATTATGATGTTGAACTGATGTCAATATATGTGAGGTTTAGATTTGAGCAAAGAAGTAGACCATCTTAGAGAGCTTTACATTAAGTAATAAGGGAAGTCTATTTGTCATACAACCTACCCATGGCAAAGATTAGATCTCTTTTAGATTTTTTAATTATGTCACCACCACTAGCTTCATCATTTAAGAAACACGAGTCATTAATTTTAAGTTTGAATCTATTGGTAGAAGAACCCTTCCAATTTATGTAGCAAGATCTTCTAGGAGAGTTGAGGTGGTTGTAGCATCCATGATCAAGAGCAACGTTTTCATCTTTAGAACAATGTTCTTTTTTAAAAGATTAGCACTGTCAAGACTTTAAATTAATCTTGTGATTTGGTTTATTGTTGTGTAGACTGAGACCTTTTTTGATGATATTTTATCATGTTTCCGTTGAACCATAAACTCCATCAGATTATATCATGAAGGATTATTCTAATATGGACTTCTTTTGTAGATGACCATATTCAAAATCTTATAACATGATGAGGAGTCATGAATCTTGCAATATTAATGTTAAATAAGTTGCTGAAATGGAGCCAGACTTCCCACGATTTTCTGCATTTAATAAAAAGATGAGTGATAGTTTCATTATTATCACATAGTTGACATTTAGAGGCAAGATAGATATTCTTGTTTTGAAGAACACTATCCACAAAGATCTAGTTATTCAATCATCTTCAAAGAAGGAAATAACACTTATTTTGAGTTATAGAATTCTAATTTTTTTAATAGGTTTGATTTTGAGCCTTTGATTCTGATTTTCTCCCAGGTTTATTTGGTGTTAAATGTTCCTTGCTGAGTGAGAGTCCAAATGATATTATCATCTTCTTCTTCTTTTATAAACAATTTTTTTTATATATGAGGGCAACACTTTATCTTAAAGCTTCTCAATGTTCCAGTTACCATTTGACCAGAAATCCTTTACATAGTCTTGCACATACCACATAGTAGATTCATTTATGTTGAAAGATATTAAAGGTTTGGGGAAGCACTAAGAATCCAGCCAAAACTTATATATCTTCTTTACCGAATTTCCATATTATAGACTTTTCGGCAAGCTTTCTCACATCAAGCATTATATTCCAAAGTTTAGAGTTTGATGGTTTTTTCTTAGCTTACATATGATGAATATTAGAGCAATAGTTTGAATATATAAACTTTCCCCATATAATTTTTTTTTCTCTGAATTTGAATCATGTCTTGCATAAGAAAGCCAGATAAATTTCTTCCAAGCTTCTAATATTGAGGCCTTGCTCTTCATAAGGCTTGTAAAGGTTCCTCATTTTTGTCCTATAAATATATTTTTGATGTTTATTAGTACCCCATAGGAATCGACTAAAGATATTTTCTATTCTGGTTATGACACATCTTGGGATAGAGAAGCTTTAAAGATAAAAAAATAGGGATTTCAAGGAGGACAATATGGATTAGAGTTAACCTTTCTTCGAATAATAGAAGTAAGTTGTCATATTCTTGAATTTTGCCTCTGATTTTTGTAATAAGATCTTCATAGTGAATAATTCTTGGACTATTGTGTATGTTAATACGAAGATGCTTCATAAGAAGATAAAATTTCTTAAAACATGTAGTATTTTCAATAGAATGCAGCCTTGAGTTAGAGATTTTGTTAGAAGCAATAAATGAACTCTTGTTTTTGTTGATTGATTGTCCAAATAAATCTTGATAGACTTGAAGGAATTTTAGAAATTTTATTATGCTTGATGATGAGGCATTGCTGAAGATGATTAAATCATCGGCAAAAGCAAGACAAAAAACCATAATAGTGCTTGTTGTTGTATAGTTTATACCTCTGTTGTCTATATAAAGTCTTCATTATGCCTCTAATGAGGAACTTTTCTGCAATAATGAACAAACTTTGTGAGATTGGGTCACATTGTATAACTCCGTTAGTAGATTTAAAATAATTATTTGCTTCTCAATTTATTATCGCAGGGAACCAATTATAGCTTATATATTTTTGAATCATATCAATAAAGTTGTTTAAAAAACCAAAAATAAAAAAAATAAAAATAAAAGATTAAAAGATCTTATCAAATGTTATCTCCATATCTATTTTGATGAGAATATTGTCACCTATTGTTCATTTATCTAAACCTTTCAGAAATATCTGACTTAACATAATATTCTCATGAACGTTTTTTCCATGAATAAAAACTGATTCTAATTTAGAGATTAGCTTAAAAAATAATGGAAGGAGCCTGTCATTTTTTATTATTATGCCTTTTAAATCTAAATAAATAGATTACATTTAATATTCTTAATATTCACACACAATTTATAATAACAATTTATATCATATTTACGTCAAGTGATCGTAAAATAAAATAAAAAAACATATTAAATTTTGTATTTCAATTCAAATTTAGTATAATTTTCATATAATTAATCAATTTAAAAAAATCAATATAGTTTACTCATTGGAGTGCGCTTTTATCGTACTCAAATTTTATAAAATTTCAAGTCAATCTTCGGATATAAAAACTATTATTCACAAACGATACAAATACTAATATTACCCAGAAAATAAACTGTATAAATTGTTAAACTGAATTATTAGTCATATTTGCTATAATTTATATACATAATACCCTAACTTTGAAACTGTTTTTATATCTCAATCTCAATTTAGAAAATCAAGGCCTTTAATAAATATTGGGTAAAATTCCTTTAAAATTTACTTCAAAATTTTAAATTTAAGCTTGAAATTGATCTTTTAAAGTAACAGGACTATTGATTTTAAGCTAACACACTTGAAAATCACAAGATGTGATATTATAATGGGTTGAACGGTAAATCATCTACAGACTATTAAATTTAGTGACAGATAGTCTCTAGACTTTTAAAAGTCTTCTGGTAGTCTTTGGACTATCCATCTTGGTGATATATGTTAGAGATATAAGGCCTAAGACCATTAGTCTATATAGTTTATCTATAAATAATAGATTTAGACTCTATGTAATACACACTTTCTAAATAATACAAAACCCTAGCCGTTCTCTTTTCTCTCTTTTGTTCATTATTTAACATGGTATCAGAGCCAGGTTGATCTGATCGGGGAACCGTCGCGATCCCCCTGTTTTGTAGATCTACCAGGTATTCAATTTCGTAGTAGTATTGGATTTCGGTTTGGAATTTGATTTATTTGGAAATCTTGGATCTGTTCGACAATTTTTGGATTATGTATTGGTATTGATCTTGACAGAACATGTTAAAATCCGATAGAGAGTTATATTATTGTTGGACTTTGACATTGTTTTGGATCTGCTTTTGCGTGATTTCCAAAAAATATTTATCTTGTTTTTCGATTGGATTTGTGTTGGAAATTTCGATCTGCCTTTCGTCAGAATAGATATAGTTTTCGGTTTTCAGATCTGCTGTGTGTAGCTCCAATAAAACGGTCCGATCGAAAGGCAAACGATGTCCATTCTTACTGAATTTTGGAGAGCATGTTCGGGACATCCAACCCTTCAATATGACTGGTCGGATTATGATTCGGTACTATGGTTTGGGAGAAATCGCAACTGGAACAGTGCAGCAATATTGTTGGTAAAACCGTGAATTCAAATTGATTTTGATTTTGGAAATTTAAAATTGGCAATCAGAAATTGGAAATTGAATTTAGTTTGTTTTTTTGGATATTAGTTTGGTATTTGGATTTGAGATTGGATTTGAGAATGAATTTGTTTGGGTATTTGGCAATGAGATTTTGTCTGGATTTCGTTTTGGTGTTTAGATGTCGTTCTTCGTTTATAGATTTCGTTTAGCTTCGTTTGAAGTTGTTTGGATTCGTTTGGCTTGGTTTGGCTTGCTTTGGATTCGTTTGGATTTGTTTAGCTTTGTTTTGGATTTGTTTAGCTTTGTTTTGGATTTGTTTGGCTTTGTTTGGATTTGTTTGGTTTCGTTTGGTTTCGTTTGGATTAGTTTGGATTAGTTTGGCTTCGTTTGGATTCGTTTGGACTTGTTTGGACTTGTATGGCTTTGTTTTGGATTCGTTTGGATTTGTTTGGCTTTGTTCTGGCTTCGTTTGGCTTCGTTTGGATTTGTTTGGCTTCATTTGGATTTGTTTGGATTTGTTTGGTTTTGTTTTGGCTTTGTTTGGCTTTACTTGACTTCGTTTCGATTCGTTTGGTGTTTGGATTTCGTTTGGATTAGTTTTTAGTTTTGGAGTTTGGAGATTGGAGCTTGACGATTAGAGTTTGTTGGAGTTTAATTTTTTGGGTTTTGACGTTTCGATTTTGGTTTTGATGTTTTGTTTTGATTCGTTGATGTTTCAATTTTGTTTTTTTTATTTAGTGTAACAAAATCACAATACAAGAATAAGCATTGCGAGTTTGAGAGAGGGTGTTAGAGATATAAGGCCTAAGCCCATTAGCCCATATAGTTTATCAATAAATAATAGATTTAGACACTATGTAATACACACTTTCTAAATAATACAAAACCCTAGCCGTTCTCTTTTCTCTCTTTTGTTCATTATTTAACAATATATAGACCATGAACTTTTAAGAAGTTCGATGATAGTCCATGTACTATCCATTTTGGATCAATTTAGTCCCCTACGCACGTTTATTAAAGGGACTAAGTTGATCAAAAATAGAAAGTCAAATTATTAAATTTATCGAAAATATATAGTTGATGGACTATTTGTCACAAAATTGATAGTCAACACATGCAGGGGGACTAACTGTATCAAAACTGGATAGTCTATGGACTACCATCAGATTTTTGAAAGTTTAGGGACTATTTGTCACTAAATTCGATAGTCCGACGGTAGGTCATTTTCACAAACAGACTCCTTATTTTTAGAAGTTGTTTCGATTGAATAATTAAGCACAAAATGTCAATATATATTTAGGTAAATAAAAAATTTATCATATAATATATAAAAATTGATTTTCTGATAAAATATAATAATTTTAGATCGAGAAAAGTATTTATAAATACTCACTCAACTATTTGATTAACATCTAATACCCAAAAATTGCATACTACCAATAGATACCTCCACTACGATAAAAACTACAAGTAATTATTTTGTTTTTAACCAATTTTTTTCCCATTTTTTAATTATTTTAGAAAGTCCATATTTTTTGCATCATAGCTCGAAAAAAATAATAATATGAAAGTACAATCGGCTTTTTTTTAAGATGAACAAAAGTAGATCCACTAATTATATGGTTTTATGAAACAATTTTGTCTGTAACATGCAAGACCATGTATAACCTACCATGCGAGACTAGACAAAACCAAATATGTGAGACTCAATATTCGATTTTCGGTCAACATGCATGTGAAAGTAACAATAAATTTTCATCTTCATCCTCTAAAAATACATTAAACTCACATCTTCTGTAGTTCTTTTATGAACAACTCGCATGGTTGTATTGTGTTAGGGCATACGAAGAACTCATATAGTTGGACTATAATGAAGAATTCTCATGTTTAATATTCAATAAACTCGCATGGTTAAAAATATACAGAATTGTCATGGTTGGAAACATAATGTTCAGAACTCACATGGTTAAAAATGAACAGAACTCTAATGGTTGGAACCATAAGGAACTAGCAGAGCTAATAGACTTAAAATGGAATAGTTTAATATACAAGAACTCGCACAGTTGGATTATATCGAAGAACCCTCATGTTTCATATTCAATAAACTCGTACGGTTAAAAATATACATAACTTTCATGGTTGGAAACTTAAGAATCTAGCACAGCTAATAGACTCAAATTTGAATGGCTTAATATATAAGAAATCGCCTATTTGGATCATAATGAAAAACTCTCATGTCTAATATTCAACAAACGTGCATGGTTAAAAACGTACAGAACTCTCGTGCTTGGAAACATAAGAATCTAACACAACTAATGCACTTAAAATCGAATGGTTTAATATACAAGAATTCGCACGGTTAGATTATAATGAAGAACTCTTATGTCTAATCAATAAACTCTTATGGTTAAAAATATACATAACTCTCATGGTTGAAAGGATAATGTACAAAACTCTCATCGTTAAAAATGTACATAACTCTTATGGTTGGAACCATAAACATCTAATGAAGAACTCTCATGGTTGGATTATAATGGAGAAATCTTATGTCTAATATTCAATAAACTCACATGGTTAAAAATGTACAAAACTCTCATGGTTGAACTCGCATGTTAGTGTCGACATGTTTTAAGAAAAAATTCAAAAAATATCATCAATGTATCTAGTTTTGTTCGTCTTACAAAAATAAAGCCAATTGTACATTCAGATTTTTTTTCCGAGCTTCGGTTTGAAAGATATAGATCTTTTAAAAAATCAAAGAAAAAGTAAAAAATAGAAACTTTGGTTCAAGAATTGGGAGTAGTTACGTGGTTGGTGATAAAGCATGAGTTTGAGGTATTATTAAAGAATTAGGTATTGATGGGGAGTTATATAGATGAGATGGGTATTAAGTAAGCATAAATGATAGTTTGAGTATTAGTTGACAGTATAGTTTGTGAGTAGGTATCATTTGTGTCATTTCCCTTTGTTAAATTACCATATTATGCATATTTGTTTTGGTAGTGCTGGAGAAACTACTAGTGTTCGGTTGAGGTAAAAATCGATATACGATTCAGATTGTTTATGGAAGAACGATCTAGTAACCTGGTTCAAGAACAACAACAAATAAAATAAATATGATAAAACCAAACTTACAAACCACTATTTAACGTGATTTGGATTGTGAAGAAATCCAAATCCACGGACAACAGATACTTCTTTATAAACAAGTATGTTACACAAAAACTTTCAAAAATAATAGGCTAAGCCATTTTTTGTAACAAAACATGATGTGATTCACATAACCCGCTCTTTAATGTTTATCTCTCACCGTGCAATCTCTTAAAAGACATAGAATTATTTCCCTCTTCTAGGAAATATGTTGCTCACATAATTTTACCACCACAACCACGCCATGCCACGCTATACATTGCTTAGTAATATTTTTTTATTTTATAAAGGTTTAGAGAAAACCCTAATTATTCATCAAACGATTCAGATTAAAGCCCACCAATCAAGGATTAACATAGCTCATAATCCATTAATATATTATGTATCATCAATCGAAAGTCCTAATTAATATAGAAAATCCGATTAGTATAAAGAACATAATTAATATATGAGACATGATTAATATAGGACACCTAAAAAATAGAGAACTTCGGTTCGGTCAAGTTTTTGTTACTCTTCCATCTTTGGATTATCTACCACATTATTCCAGTTCACAAAGGTATCAAACAATTCATCTTTGGTCTTTAAAAGTAAAACCCATACTTTTTTGGAATAGTCATCAATCACCGACATGAAGTACATTGCATCATATGTGGTAGGTTCCCATGTTGGACCCCAAATATCTAAATTAACATAAATAAGTACCCTATTAGATGTATGGTTGTTGGCCAATAAATTCACCCTCTTGCTCTTACTTAAAACACAACTTTTACAAAAGCTCAGCTTGTGAATTGCTATACCATCTAACAACCCATTTTTACTTAGTTCACTGAGTCATTTCTCACTTAAATGCCTCAACTAATGATGCCACAACCTGTTGGAATCTTTCACCATACTAGACACACACCTACCACTATAGAGCCTTCGAGAACTAACACATCATTAGTCCTATTAGATTTCATAACAATAAGGGAGCCTTGCAAGACCCCTAACTCTATTGTCTCCGCCCATATAGGTAAACTCTTACTCATCTAACATCCTAATATAAATAAGGTTACATTTAACTTCGGGTTACATACTTTACGTTATTCATCAGTCTCTCAAGTCATGTAGACAACTTGAGTCGTACCATTCTAGTCCATTTAACATCACAAGATTCATTATTCTTAAGGATGATCCTTCCACCATCAAGCATTCGCAGGTCTCCAAACCAATTTTTGTTGGAAGTCATGTGAAATGACACCTCAAATCCATCACATGTTTATCATTATACTTGCAAATATAAGAATTTATTAACCCATTATCTTACTCAAAATTATTAGATACCAATGCAACACCTCTGACTTTGGTCTTCTAATAGATGTTGTAATTTTATTTTTTTGCACAATTATGACTGATAGGGAATTTCTTCTTGCATACCTAACAAATTACTTTTGAAACCATACCAGCCCTTTTGGATTTTGACCTATAGTTTCATGTCCTCTTACTTGAATATTGCTTCCTTGATTGTTTTTTCCATTTAGAGTCATAATTTTAAACACTCTTATTTTGAAGATTTTTGGAGTTTAAAGCGCTCTTGACTTCAGTCATCACAAGGGAGTCTTTCCTTATAAGCATGGTGCCCACAAAGTGTATATACTCCTTCAGCAAAGAATTTAGTATGAAGATTTCTTGATCATCCTCCTCCACCACCACCTTCACATAAACTGTATACAAGTCGAATATGAGCATGTTGTAATCATTTAGGTGCCTTCAAATATTTGTGCTACTATTTATAGACAGCGTGTAAAGCTATTTTTTCATATATGATTCATTCACCAATGAATTATTCATGTAAATTTCCTACAATCGTTTATATCCGCAGTGTCGTAGGCTCTTCGGGTACCTCTCGTAGCACTTCATCTACCAAAATCAATATCAGGATACTATTAGTTTTCAATAGTACCACGACATCAACCTGTGTAGATTTATCATTGTTAGCAGCAACCAATACCTTATGTACTAAGTAAGCCTTAACTTTAATTCTTCATAGACTGAAATCATTAGATCAGTCGAATGCTTTTAGGCTAAGGTTCATGGACCTTGTATTTCGTGGCTTTCGGTTTCCATGCGAGATATACTTCTCTAGCTTATTGATCGGTGACCGATCTACTTCTTATATTGTTTCTTTATGCTCACCATATTATTTTTTGGGATAACCACTATTATTCGACAAAGATAATAGTCGATATACAATTAACGAACCCATGGAAGAACAATCTAATTACCATGTCCAAGATAGGTAACAAATAAAAAAAAGTGTAACAAAGAAAACACAAAAAAAAAATTAATGTGGTTCAAATTATGAAGAAATTCTACATCCACGGGAAACAAACATTATTTTATAAATAAGTAAGGCAAAAAAATACTCTCAAACACAAAATACTCAATCACTCTTTGTAACAGAAAATTATGTGATTCACATAACCATTTCTTCCGCATTTATCTCTCACCTTACTTATCTCTCAAAAGATCTAAAGTTATTCATCTCTTCAAGAAAATATTATACTTACGTGATTACACCGCCAGAGTCACACCACATTACACTACATAACCCTAATTCTTCATTTTATGCTATAGATTTAAGCTCATTAATCAATGACTGAAATAACTCAAAATCCATTAATATTATAAACTTCAAAATATGATCTCATAATTAATATAGAAGACTCAGTTAATATAAAGAATCTAATTAATACAAGAGTACTAAATATGATACTTAATTAATAAATAATACATAGCCAATAAAAAACTCTGCTCCAGTTCAGCTATGGTGCTACAGTCCAACTCGCTTCGGGCAAGTGGTGTTTTGGATCAGCTTATTGTAAATCATCCCGCTTTAGCTCTGATAAGAATTAAATTGATTTTCAGGGTATTTAGATAACATAGTGGAGGCAAAATAAATGTGAGATGAGAAGTAAAGAGATAATAGAGGAACTATAGTTAATGTTTAGAATGATAAAGTCCATCCTCATTAAATGTGATCTAAAAAGCCTTTATAGGCTAACTTAGGGCTAATGGGCTAAACGGGTCACATCATTGTTATGAGTCATACCCAAAGACCGGAAAGCCCATTTGATATATTAACCATTATAAATTAATAAGTTCAATACAACGTAAAAATGAGATAGGAATAAATAGATTGGTGCTGAAATAGTTAAGTCAAAAGGTGCTAAATATGCATTTTCCTTTGGTCAGAATTGACCCTCGTAAATTTCTAACCCTCTCAAAGCAATCACCCTCGAATATTTCCCACCCTATCATCTAGACCCCTTAGTCCTCTCAAAGGTATTTTGGGACGGCTAAAATATTCGAATCACACTTGAATTGCACTTGTTTTATTTCTCCAAACCCGATTATCCCGTATTTCTTAAATCTGGTGATGAACATATTCGAACCCTATCTGATGGAATCGTTCGAAGATGGTTATTGTCCAAAAATTACGATTTTTAACCAATCGTAATTTATAACACATGTCATTACTTGATTAGAGCCACAAATTTGTTTTACCCTACGTGAGGCGAGCCAATCAATCGAAAACATTACCACTCCTCTAGAGATTATAGTTGTTCGTAACGTTTTCACTTCCCTATAAGGGTACTCAAGAGTCTTATAAAGTTTCTTTCATAAGCTCTTCTTTTATATTCCCATTTTAGAAATTTTTCAAAAGATAAATTATACCTTTGTGAGAGAGAAACTATTATTCGTTATTAATATCAAGTTAGTCATTGGTCAAATCCTCTTCTCTTCCACTGCTTCAACCATCATAAATCCTATCTCTGGAAATACTCCAACATTTGCATGTTCTTTGCTAGAAATGCATTAATTGATGGCGGTTAGTTAAATTTATCTAAACTAGATGAAGAGAATAAAAAGGTTAGGTTTTCCGCTGGGTTACATGTCCCCACAGGAAAAGTTATAGTAACCTAGTAAATTTACTATGGAGGCGCTCATCCTTACAACAAACGCAATATTATTTTTAAGCCCTATTCGACTGCCTAGTCTTTTACTTCTTATAGTCGTTCATTGAAGCCATCTCGATCTTAAAGAGCCACTAGTCATCTAATTTTTTCAACTTTCAAAGCTATGGGTTCTGATTCTGAAGAAACACCCCTCGTAGATTAACCATGCAATCAAACAGAAACAGGGTCAGTGCAGTAACAGAAACCTTTCAACAACCCTTCTCCATAAAAACCGAATAAGGAAGAATACCCTGAACCCAAACTAGTTAAGCCCTTCCAATCAAATCAAGCTCTCTCTCAACAACCAAATGAAAATAAAAACATAAAATATCAACGTATTGAACCTTCAGGATCTAGTCTGAAGGTCATGGAAGAAAACATGGAAGATATCAGTGAGGATTCTCCCTTAGTAACATCTGGTCGAACCGAAGAGACTTTGAAGCTAGTTAAAAATATGGCTTCGAATAAACTAGGTAGTAAAGAAGGGAAGGGAAAATGCAAAGCCCTCAAACCAGAGTCCGGAGCACTTTTTCGTCTTGGTCTGACATGTAGGGCCAAACTTCACAAATGTGAGTGTCAAACATCTTATGGCCTGAGATAAAATTTATTACGTTTATTTTTATAAGAATGAATTAGAAGTTCTTCATGAAAATGAGGGTTCTCTGAAGAATTTAAGGTTAGACTTTCTATACCCGGAGAGACTTCAATGAGATGTGGTCATAGGGAGCTAGTTATCTATCCAATTGTGCTTAATTGAGGCCTTTAGTTTCCCTTAGACCCTGAGATCATGAAGTTCGTTATCCTAGTAAGATTGTGTCCAAGTCAGTCTAGTATAAATGCCCAATTTACCTTGATATCATGCAATATGGCTTCTATGCTATCAAAAATTCTAATCCCCATTGAGCAATCTGCTGATATCACGGTATTGTCTCGCAACTCCAAACATAAGGAATGAATACAAGGTGGTAGATGATCTGTTGGAGGAAGATAAATTATGAAAGATAGAATTTATCTTCATCACCGGTTGGTGGGAGAATGGTAAGAAGATCACCTCCTAAGGGAATCTGAGATGTCTTACCAGATCTGGAAGAATACAGTTAGCCTTCTTCAACCTCATATTCTTTCCTATGTATATATCTCATAACTTGCCTATAAGTTTTCCCTTTCAACAGTCATTTTGAAGCCTTATATTTATCATTTGGAAGATATGAATGCTACTTTCAGAAATTTGAACCAATGAGTCAAGGAGAAATTTTCTAATGGCTTCCATCAAATTCCTCATTCCCACCAACTTAGTTCGGAGTCATCTTTGGAGGACTAACCCCAAAGGTGAGTTAATATAGAAGCAGTTCACTACCCCTCCCTGATCGTTTGCTATTTTAAAAATAGTTGAAGCTACAGATGGAAAAGTATATATTCCGACCAGATCCAAGCCCCCAGTCATCGGAACAATAAGGGAATAGAAACAAACAAGGCTCATCTAAAAGTGATGTCGAAGTTGGAACCAAAGAGCAGCCATATGAGATTTATGCATCTTTGTTAGTTGTCGTTGTTACCACTGTTGAAGAGAGTAATGTACCCACAAAGCTCCATGTGTCTCGGAATAAAAATACACAAAAAAAAACAAGCCAGTTACAACAAAAAGAAGTCCTCCTAAAATCCTTATTGTTGAGCTTCCACACATTTTAGTATCTGATCCTCATTATCCATTACTTCTCACACTTGAGAAGTAAACATACGGAGATGAAAACTCGATGGATGGTATTGAGGGGTTTGAATTTAATGTGTTTGAGAAAGACTTCCCCGAATCTACAAGAAATCCCACCAATGTGGTGTTTGACAATACACCTTTTGAGTTGTCAAATGAGAGTGGCGTACTGGGATATTCCATGGTGAGTTATGTGAAGCCTATTGTCAAGCTAGAGAGAGAAGTAAGGTCCCACAGAGATATTATTGCTTCTCTTCATGAGGAGAATAAAAATCAGAAGGCTTCTCTTGAAAAGGAAAAAACCAGGACTGATTGTTTATCCGAAAAGGTCAATTCCCTCAAAGAAGAACTTGCCAAGGAAAATAAGGATTTTAAAGGGATGCAGTCTTCTAGCTCTGGAGAGATCACTTTGCTAAAAAAACATCGGCAGACTACTGATTAGTGCATCATTGAAGGCATACTAAAGGAAAAGATTGATCGGGAGGCCATGGTCAAAAAATACGAAGACAATGTGGCTTTTCTCAAAGCGAAATCCATACAAGAGGCGTATGACGCGCTAGAGTCGAACGCTAATGGGATCTTAGATTCCTTAGATGAACGGGATGCCTCAATCAAATTTTACATGGTTTTGGAATTTCATAAGGAGTTTCCCAAACTAGTCATCGGGTTTTTGTGAGAGCTGGTTCCATAGAACTTATGGCCCAACAATATGGCGATAGCAGACCAGTTAATATATATAGAGTCGCACAATGATGACTCTATGATAGTGATAAAAGGGAATCCATAAGTGGGAGCTCAGAAGAAGAAGAAGATACCGATAAGAATGGGCCCAAAGGTCAATAGATTAAATCCTTGTTACATTGTGCAATTTCTTGTCGTATACAAAACATTTTATGATAATGGTCTGAAGTTTTTTGTGTAAGTTCTTGACATGGCCAAGGCACTTTTGTAATTTTCAATCTGGATTCCATCAGGTCTTTGGGTTTCCCGAGGTAATTTATAGTTGTTATTAACTCATCAATTTTATCTTATTTCCTTATAACTTTTTAAACATGCTTTGATCCAATTTATTCAAAGGTAATCAACCTTAACCATTCTAAAATAATCCATTCGAATTCATCTAAATTTAATACATTAGTCATTCGAAAGTAATCCATTCGAAGGCACATAGATTTAGTACACAAATCATTCGAAAGTAATCCATTCGAATGCACATAAATTTAATACACAAGTCATTCGAAGGTACTCCATTCAAAGGCACGTAGATTTAATACACAAGTCATTCGAAGGTAATTCATTTTAAGGCACACAAATTTAATACACAAGATATTTGATGGTAATCCATTTGAAGACATACAAATTTAACACACAAGCCATTCAAATATAATACATCCGAAGATACACAATTTAATATATAAGTTATTCGAAGGTAATCTATTGGAGGGCACATAATTTTAATACACAAGCCATTCGAAGGTAACCCATTAGAGGGCACATAATTTTAATACACAAGTCATTCGAAGGTAATCCATTCAAAGGCACATAAATTTAATACACAAGTCATTCGAAGGTAATCCATTCGAAGGCATACATATCTAATACACAAGTATATTTATTAAAAAAATTAATTTAAGGCGAATATAGTAAATTAATAATGATTCAGATACCTCGTTAAAACCTCCCTGAGCCATCAGGTTAGAAAAGAGTGTGCCCCCAAATATATACATCAAACAAAGAAAATTAAATATTTACATTACACATTCACTCGAGATACAACCTTCAGTTTTCGGTGTTCCATGCATGCCTCAAAGGACTGTCTTATTGATTAACCAATCACTATGTTCCCCGATTAATCTTTTCACTCACAATATATGGTCCTTCCTAATTCGGTGTCAGCTTTCTAAATTTCCTGTATTTGGTATTTACATATACTTTTCTCAAAACTCTATCCCCACTTTAAATTTTCTTCTTCGAAATTTAGATGCATAACTGCTTCTCATTAAACCTTGATAATGCACCAATCTTAAGTGAGCTTTGACTATTTTTTTCTTTAATCAAGTCTAACTGAGCTCTTACTACTGTCATATTATCCTATTCAGAATAATTTTGAACTCTAAAAGAAGGAAGAATATATTCTATTGGTGTTATTGCATCCATCTCATAGATTAAAGAAAAAAGATATTTTTATGTGGTAGTATGATGAGTTGTCTGATATACCCATATTACTTCTTGCAAGTATTCTTGTCATTTTCTTGTTGCTCCTTTTAAGTTTTTCTTGAGACCCATAAAAATAGTTATGTTTAAAACCTCTATCTGCCGTTAGCTTGGGGATGAATAGGTGAAGAAAAACAATGTTGAATTCCTCTAGGAGTACAAAACAAATCCACGTCCTTATGGTCAAATTAATGACCATTATCTATTGTAATACTTCTAGGAATTCCAAATCTACAACAGATGTTAGAAATGATAAACTTATTACTGATTTGGAAATAGTTCCGTAGAGAAACACAACTTTTACCTACATAGAAAAATAATGCACTTCTAATGTAATGGTTCAACACCCTCCAGAAGCCATTGGTAGAGGTCCCACAAAATCAATCCCTCATATATCAAATGGAACTACTTTTAAATTGATTTCATTGGGACTACTGATACATGTATTGCCTTTCAAACCTTTTTCATGGATCGCACCGCTTAACTAGCTCATTAACATCCATTATGATGGATGTCCAATAATATCCCACTAATAAGACCCTTCTAGTTAAAGCTTTTTAGCCACAATGGGCAGAGTTTTCTCCGTCATGTAATTAAGACAGAATTACATGTGATTCCTCCGATCCGAGGAAACATAATAGAGGCATACTAAAAGATTTCTTATGGAGGATATCTCTCAATACCAAAAAAAAACATGTGCCCTAGATTTTAGCTTTTTAGCTAATCTTTTTTCAGCTTGGAAGACTTCCTTTATAAATGAATTGTTTGATTTCATGCCACCAATTTTGACTTATTACCATTGATACTTGCAAATTTTCATCAGTACTTGATCTCCTTCCCAGATCGGTTGTTATGGAAGCGCATTCTTGTATTAATATCCAAGGAAACGCCTCAATATATGCAGTAGTGACTAAGGAATCTGCCATCGAATTTTCAACCCTTGGCACATGTTCATATTTTACGTACTTGAAGAAATCAGATGTTTCCCTCAACACTTGTAATTATATAATAAATTGTTTTTTTCTTTCTTCCGATTGACCCTGATATTGATATACGAGCAACTGTGAGTCATTTATCAACCGCACTCTTTTGGTACCGCATATTTGAGCGAGCCTTAAACCAGCTATTGTTGATTCATACTCAGCTTCATTATTTGATGCCTTGAAACCATATATCACTTGGTACATTGAGTCTACAAAGGGGGAGAGTAAAAAAAGTTATGCCTCATTACCCATCATACTAGATCCACCATTTGTTGGGATCACACATTTTTTCCCAGACTTATCGATAGAAGATTCTACATAGGATCATTCCAAATGAAACTCAACCAAGAAACCTACCACAACGTGTGCCTTGATTTTTGTTCGATGAGAAACATCGATATTATAATCCCCCAATTCTATAGACCACTTAGTCATCCGACTCGATACATCCAGTTTTTGTAATATACTTCTGAGTGGAAAAAAGTAGTAATGGAAAATTCTTAAAAGTAGGCCCTCATTGTTCTTGCTACTATAACCAAGTCTAAGGCTAAATTTTCTAGCTTCAGGTTTCTTTTTCAGCATCCAACAAACTCTTACTAGCATAATAAATAGGGAGAAGATAATTGTCAACTTCTTGGACTAACACTGCACTTACCGCATAGTCGACTACTGGCAAGTATACATAGAGTCTTTATCCTAATGCTGGCTTAAAAAGGGTTTTTGGGCGAGGATATATGCTTCTTTATTTCATATATTTCCGTATTACAGTTCAGGGACCAACTAAATCCATTGGCATTTTTCAACACTTGAAATAATTGTGCACACTTATCTAATGATCTCGATATAAACCTATTTCAAGCTGTTACCATTCTAGTTAACACATAGACCTCTTTTATGGATCTAGAAGGGTCCATAGCTAGGAATGCATACAATTGTGTTGGGTCAGCTTGAATCTCTTTCTCATTAATGACATACCCTAAAAAATCTGGATTACACGCCAAATGTATATTTCTCCGGATTTAGTTTTAAATTGATGGCTTCCAGGCTAAATAAAGTTTCTTTGAGATCAAGCAAGTGATTCTTCTCCTTTAGACTCTTTACCATTATATTATCAATATAAACCTCTATATTTCTCTTAATCTGAATGGAAAACGCTTTATTTACTAAACGCTTTAAGTAGCTCCAGTATTCTTTATACCAATAGGCATTACCTTATAAATACTCACTCAAATATTTGATTAACATCTAATACCCAAAAATTGCATACTACCAATAGATACCTCCACTACGACGAAAAACTACAAGTAATTCTTTTGTTTTTAACCAAAACTTTTTCCCACTTTTTAATTATTTTAGAAAGTACATATTTTTCGTATCATAACTCAAAAAAATAATGATATGAAAGTACAATCGGCTTTTTTTTAAGATGAACAAAAGTAGATCCACTAATTATATTGTTTTATGAAACAATTTTGTCTGTAACATGCAAGACCATGCATAACCCACCATGCGAGACTAGACAAAACCAAATATGTGAGACTCAATATTCGATTTTCGGTCAACATTCATGTGAAAGTAACAATAAATTTTCATCTTCATCCTCTAAAAATACATTAAACTCACATATTCTTTAGTTCTTTTATGAACAACTCACATGGTTGTATTGTGTTAGGGCATACGAAAAACTCACATGGTTGGACTATAATGAAGAATTCTCATGTTTAATATTCAATAAACTCGTATGGTTAAAAATATACATAATTGTCATGGTTGGAAACATAATGTTCAGAACTCGCATGGTTAAAAATGAACAGAACTCTCGTGTTGGAACCATAAGGAACTAGTAGAGCTAATAGACTTAAAATGGAATAGTTTAATATACAAGAACTCGCACAGTTGGATTATATCGAAGAACCCTCATGTTTAATATTCAATAAACTCGTACGGTTAAAAATATACATAACTTTCATGGTTGGAAACTTAAGAATCTAGCACAGATAATAGACTCAAATTTGAATGGCTTAATATATAAGAAATCGCCCATCTGGATCATAATGAAAAACTCTCTTGTCTAATATTTAATAAACGTGCATGGTTAAAAACGTACAGAACTCTCGTGCTTGGAAACATAAGGATCTAGCACAACTAATGCACTTAAAATCGAATGGTTTAATATACAAGAACTCGCACGGTTAGATTATAATAAAAAACTCTTATGTTTAATCAATAAACTCGCATGGTTAAAAATATACATAACTCTCATGGTTGAAAGGATAATGTACAAAACTCTCATCGTTAAAAATGTACATAACTCTCATGGTTGAATCCATAAACATCTAATGAAGAACTCTCACGGTTGGATTATAATGGAGAAATCTTATGTCTGATATTCATAAACTCGCATGGTTAAAAATGTACAAAACTCTCATGGTTGAACTCGCATGTTAGTGGCGACATGTTTTAAGAAAAAATTCAAAAAATATCATCAATGTATCTAGTTTTGTTCGTCTTAAAAAAATAAAACCGATTGTACTTTCAGATTTTTTTTTCGAGCTTCGGTTTGAAAGATATAGATCTTTTAAAAAATCAAAGAAAAAGTAAAAAAATAGAAACTTTGGTTCAAGAATTGGATGTAGTTACGTGGTTGGTGATGAAGCATGGGTTTGAGGTATTATTAAGGAATTAGGTATTGATTGAGAGTTACATAGATGAGATGGGTATTAAGTAAGCATAAATGATAGTTTGGGTATTAGTTGACAGTATAGTTTTTGAGTAAGTATCATTTGTGTCATTTCCCTTTGTTAAATTACCATATTATGCAGATTTTTTTTGGTAGTGCTGGAGAAACTACTAGTGTTCGGTTGAGGTAAAAATGGATATACTATTAAACGAGTTTATGGAAGAACGATCTAGTTACCTGGTTCAAGAACAACAACAAATAAAATAAATATGATAACACCAAACTTACAAACCACTATTTAAAAAAAGATTTGGATTGTGAAGAAATCCAAATCCACGGGCAACAGATACTCCTTTATAAACAAGTATGTTACACAAAAACTTTAAAAAATAGCAGGCTAAGCCATTCTTTGTAACAAAAGATGATGTGATTCACATAACCCGCTCTTTAGTGTTTATCTCTCACCGCACAATCTCTTAAAAGACATAGAATTATTTCCCTCTTCTAGGAAATATGTTGCTCACATAATTTTACCACCACAACCACGTCATGCCACGCCATACATTGCTTAGTAATATTTTTTATTATATAAAGGTTTAGAGAAAACCCTAATTGTTCATCAAACGATTCAGATTAAAACCCACTAATCAAGGACTAACATAGCTCATAATCCATTAATATATTATGTATCATCAATCGAAAGTCCTAATTAATATAGAAAATCTGATTAGTATAAAGAACATAATTAATATATGAGACATGATTAATATAGGACACCTAAAAAATAGAGAACTTCGGTTCGGTCAAGTTTATGTTACTCTTCAATTATTGGATTATCTACCACATTATTCCAGTTCAAAAAAAGTATCAAACAATTCATCTTTGGTCTTTAAAAGTAAAACCCATACTTTTTTGGAATAGTCATCAATCACCGACATAAATTACATTGCATCATATGTGGTAGGTTCCCATGTTGGACCCAAAATATCTAAATTAATATAATCAAGTACTCTATTAGATGTATGGTTGTTGGCCAATAAATTCACCCTCTTGCTCTTACTTAAAACACAACTTTCACAAA
This sequence comes from Limnanthes douglasii subsp. nivea, assembly GCA_036936605.1. NCBI lineage: Eukaryota > Viridiplantae > Streptophyta > Magnoliopsida > Brassicales > Limnanthaceae > Limnanthes > Limnanthes douglasii. The sequence continues at coordinate 190,033,188 of JAUPFV010000005.1, forward strand.
AGCTCATCTTGTGAACTTCTATACCATCTAGCACCCCATTTTTACTTAGTTCACTGAGTCATTTCTCACTTAAATACCTCAACTAATGATGCCACAAACTGTTGGAATCTTTCACCATACTAGACACACACCCTACAACTATAGAGCCTTCGAGAACTAACACATCATTAGTCCTATTAGATTTCATAAAAATAAGGGAGCCTTGCAAGACCCTAATTCTATTGTCTCCACCCATATAGGTAAACTCTTACTCATCTAACATCATAATATAAATAAGGTTATGTTTAACTTCGGGTTGCATACTTTACGTTATTCACCAGTCTCTCAACTCATGTAGACAACTTGAGTCGTACCATTCTAATCCATTTAACATCACAAGATTCATTATTCTTAAGGATGATCCTTCCACCATCAAGCATTCGCAGGTCTCCAAACCAATTTTTGTTGGAAGTCATGTGAAATGACACCTCAAGTCTATCACATGTTTATCATTATACCTGCAAATATAAGAATTTATTAACCCATTATCTTACTCAAAATTATTAGATACCAATGCAACACCTCTGACTTTGGTCTTCTAATAGATGTTGTAATTTTATTTTTTTGCACAATTATGACTGATAGAGAATTTCTTCTTGCATACCTAACAAATTACTTTTGAACCCATACCAGCCCTTTTGGATTTTGACCTATAGTTTCATATCCTCTTACTTGAATATTTCTTCCTTGATTGTTTTTTCCATTTAGAGTCATAATTTTAAACACTCTTATTTTGAAGTTTTTTGGATCTTAAAGCGCTCTTGACTTCAGTCATCACAATGGAGTCTTTCCTTATAAGCATGGTGCCCACAAAGTGTATATACTCCTTCAGCAAAGAAATTAGTATGAAGATTGCTTGATCATCCTCCTCCACCACCACCTTCACATAAACTGTATACAAGTCGAATATGAGCATGTTGTAATCATTTTGGTGCCTTCAAATATTTGTGCTACTATTTATAGACAGCGTGTAAAGCTATTTTTTCATATATGATTCATTCACCAATGAATTATTCATGTAAATTTCCTACAACCGTTTATATCTGCAGTGTCGTAGGCTCTTCGGGTACCTCTCGTAGCACTTCATATACCAAAATCAATATCAGGATACTATTAGTTTTCAATAGTACCACGACATCAACCTGTGTAGATTTATCATTGTTATTAGCAACCAATCCCTTATGTACTAAGTAAGCCTTAACTTTAATTCTTCATATACTGAAATCATTAGGTCAGTCGAATGCTTTTAGGCTAAGGTTCATGGACCTTGTATTTCGTGGGTTTCGGTTTCCATGCGAGATCTACTCTCTAGCTTATTGACCGGTGACCGATCTACTTCTTATATTGTTTCTTTATGCTCACCATATTATTTTTTGGGATAACCACTATCATTCGACCAAGATAATAGCTGATATACAATTAACGAACCCATGGAAGAACAATCTAATTACCATGTCCAAGATAGGTAACAAATAAAAAAAGTGTAACAAAGAAAACAAAAAAAAATTAATGTGGTTCAAATTATAAAGAAATTCTACATCCACTGGAAATAAACATTATTTTATATTTAAGTAAGGCAAAAAAATACTCTCAAACACAAAATACTCAATCATTCTTTGTAACAGAAAATTATGTGATTCACATAACCATTTCTTCCGCATTTATCTCTCACATTACTTATCTCTCAAAAGATCTAGAGTTATTCATCTCTTCAAGAAAATATTATGCTTACGTAATTACACCGTCAGAGTCACGCCACATTACACTACATAACCCTAATTCTTCATTTTACGCTATAGATTTAAGCTCATTAATCAATGGCTGAATATTATGCGTACGTTTGCAATAGGTGATATATGATCACATGTTATTTTTTGCAATTTTTTAAAACTTTTTTTGTACTCGTAGTATAGTAGGTTAAGATACGTATGCGTTTTTTGACTTATTCTGAACTGTTTTTTGTAACTCGCGAAATTATAGTACGTTAAGAAATGTTTGTATTTTTATTCTTTTATAACCTATTTTGAATTATTTTCAGTACCTCGTGGACTTACAATAGGTTAAGACTTATTTGTGTGTTGTTATCTAATGTTTTTACAATATATTTTGGTATGTTTTTTACAACTCGTGGACTTGTAGTAGACTATGACCTATTTGTATATCCTTTTTAAATATTTTTATATGTTTTGAACTATTTACAACTCTTGGACTTGAAGTAGACAGTGACATATTTTTGTAATTTTTTTGTAACTTATTTTGAAACTTGTTTCACAACTTGTTGACTTATGGTAGGTTATGACACATTTGTGTGTGTTTTATATATATTTACAACTTATTTAAAAGGCAACATACAACTGCAAAAAGATAGACCAAAACAATACTAGTTTAAACTATTTTTCACAACTCAAATAAGCTTAGTTTTTACAATTAAGTAAATCTAGTTTTCGTAACTCAGATAAGCATAATGTTCGCGACTTAAAATAAGACAAAGTTTTGCAACGTATACAATCTTACTTTTACCACTTAAATAAATCTATTTTATAACTTAAATAAATCTAGTTGTTGCCAATTTTGTCTCTAATTTTATAGATACTCAAAAACATAGTTCTCGTAAAAAAATGTCTAATTTTCTCAAGTTAAGTTATGGTTACAAAAACACATAACGTTTTTGCATATACAGAGATGTCAATTTTCATTAAAAAAATTAGGTTGTCTTATAAATATAGGTTTATATTGTAAATCGGCCATCTAATAATATTTTGCATTCCAAATATTTTTCAAAACCATAAACCAACAACAAAACAAATGAATCTATCCAAACATAAAAAAAAAAACTTAAATCATAATTAATTTTAATTGGAAACTAAAAAAGTAATTATAATAAATAATCATTCGAATTCGGGAATGAAACATACTAACCTAACGTCCTAAAATCGTGAAATCAATATCAGAAATGTGAATCCGATAATCTCTATTGAGATAAAACCAAACCCAATGTTGACTTAACCTTTTTAACATGCATATCCATATAATTGAAAAAATCTAGGATTCTAGTTTTAAATGTAAACATCATATTAAAAATATATTTTTATAAAAAGTTATGGCATTCTCAGAAGAATCATGGTAACTTTGGGTATAAAATAACTAATTACAAAATAAAAATTAAATATTTTAAAATTTCCGCTAATTAATTCCACATAAAAAAACTTAAATAAAAATATTTAATGACATGACCACACATCTATATTGAAGTTATATCCTGACCATACACAATCAAACAATACACATTCAAATGAAATACAATGCACCAAATACTTCAACTTAATGGGCAAATCATTGTGATAAATGATGTAAGAATCATTACGCCAAAAATTAAATGTATATAAAAATATGCTTATAAAAAATTTAAATCCGAAGATGTCTCACCAGAATACAATAGTACCAAGGGCTAACCGAGTTAGTTGAGTAAGATATGTTCGTGACCAAAGGTAATGAGTTCAAGTCTTTTTACGTATATTTTTTGGCTAAATCTGTCACCTTGTGTGGTTTATCTTCTAGCATTGGTTTGCAGGCTATTGCGACAGACTGAATGTTTAATCTGTACGCACTTATTGCACTATGAGTAGCGGCTGCTGGTTCTCTTAAAAAAAGTCAAAATACAATATATACTATAAAATAATAAATATCCAGTGGATCAGATTAAATATATGTCCGATAAATTTAAATTGATACACCCACTCATTACACTCTAAATAACCGCTGCGGATTCCTTTAAAAAAAATCAAAATACAATATATTCTATAAAATAATAAATATTCAGTGGATCATATTAATATATGTCCGATAAATTTTAAATTGATACACCTATGTGTTGCTAAACAAATCAGTTTAGATTCTAATTAGAAAATATAATCTGTGTGTCTTATATATTTTTGTATATTTTTGGACTTTATAAAAAATATAGTGGGTATGTCCTATATAATACTGCTGTATATAAATCCTAGATTTTATTTTATATGTTTTTTTCTAATATAATTAATTTTTCTTTTAAGGTTGTAAAACCCTATTTTTAAAGTAAAAAACACGACTTCATGTTACAAATATTTTTATTTTAAAATAGAGCAATAAGTAATTTTTGAGTTTTCAACCTTTTAAAATAAGATTGGACAAATTTTATGGTTATTTTGATATTTTATACAAATTTTTAAAACGGTTTAAAATTAAAATAGAACAAAATGTACAAATTTTATTAAAGTTCAAAATTGAAATTGTTTATGAGAGTTTAAAAGGGAAAACAAATTATTTCTATCTAATCTTTTTTGAAAAAATTCCAAGAAGATAATAGTAAAAGATAAATTACACCACTATTAAAAATATTATTTCTCTAAATTTTAGTCTTGTTTAAATTTGATTAATAAAAATACATTTTTATTTTAAAAACATCATTTTTTTCTCTAGCTCTTATATTCTAACAATATCTTTTGTGATTATGTGATAAAAAATTAACTATTGTCTTGACTAGATTGAAGACTATTAGTGTTTTGTAAGTCAAAATTTTATTTTATAATCTCAATTTTACTAAATTTGATTCTATAAGTTGTATTATGTTATAAAGGTGAACCATTTAGTTATTAAAGTTGTATTAAAGGCTCATGTACACAAACCAAGTTGTTTCCAAACCGTTTTGTATGCTTAAAATTACGATTTCCAGCCTTTGTGTTGCAATAGCTGCTTTGAATTTTTTCGGCTATTACTCATTTTTTCTGGTTGCTGTGTCCATATTTTCTTGTTATTGTGTCCATTTTCTGGTTGGTTTGCCCTTAATTTGATTTGAATTTTATTGTGACTATTTTGCTTTTAAGTTGGCTTAATATATAAATGCATTATCAAAATATTATTTTATGTGATTTGAAACATATTTCCCTACTTCCTATGTGTGGAAGAGTATAATGGATATGACAAAGGCATGAAATATGGTACATACATGACGAACTAGACATGTTAGGTGTACTTTCCAACCGGACAACCAACATAGCACTAATATAGTGTCATTGGTTCGAGAATTGGTAACATACTATGATCATAACGAACGATCTACATGTCATACCAGGCGGGCGGGAAACTCTCTAGAGATCGACGCAGGTGCATCCTATAGCTACATGCCACATGGGAGAAGCATGACAATACAGACCAACGTGTCGCGCGATGTTCGTGAATGACGTGTACGCAGAGGACGTGGATGCGGTGAATATATTGGTAAAACTTTCATATCGACGCGTTTTATTGTGGATGAAGACACAGAATCTCGAGCTAAGCTCTGAGAGTCTTGCATTCAAAGGATTTTAAACTATTCTATTTTTACAATGAGAATGAGGTTATAACATTTACATGAGAATGGTAAGTACTCTATTACTTATATTTAAATAATAGCTTACTTATATTTAAAATTTGCTACAACCGGATACGAGTTTCCGACTTCCATCTTAGATATGCGTAGTTAAATATATATATATATATATATATATATATAATCATTATTGGGTGATATTATCTTTTAACCATTTGATTGGTCACCTATGGTATCTAGTATGAACTAGATGATGACATAGATTTTCATCGAGAGATTGCATCATGAGACTAAAAAGTTCTAGTTTAGTTTATGGAATATGCTCATTACGTTAAAGATGTATTTTTATCACATACCTCTTAATGATTAGTGATTTATTGGAGTTAATGCAATTAGAGAAAAATAAAATTTTATACGGGGTTTACCAACGAATCTGGGTATTTATATATTTAAAATCGGGTAGGAGATTGATAATAATTGAGGGTTAAGGTTCGGTTTAAAATATGTAATAGTATAATAGTTATTGCAAAAAAGGTATAACTTTTAACTGAATCCTAGTTGGTGTGTAGCTAAATAGCAGGCTAGCCCGAAGCAAAGAAGAAGAAGATAACATAATCCAATATATGAATGAGGTACAACACTGTGTTTCTCAATTCGATAATGTCTAATTTAAACAAGTCCCAAAGGTACAAAACACAATAGTTGATACACTCGCTTCTTTGGTTTGTACATGTTGAGCACAATGAGTAATATAACAAGAAAAACTATCAATTACATTGCCAAGTCAGTTATTATCAACCTAGACATCCGAACAAATAATGATAATTGAAAGACAAAAAGAAAAAGAAGATTGGTGAACGCCAATGAGAAAAGTATCTTATTGAAGAAATGTTACCCGAAGGCAAAAGAAATGCGCATAAAATAAAAATAGTATTCGTAAAACATGTGTGGACAATAGACACAATGTACAAAAGACGATTATTAAATCTCTTACGAATATGATTAGGAAAATATGAATCAAACCTCAAAATAAAATAATTATGTGACAATAAAAGAAATTCTCATTGCGCAAATAAAATTTAGTGTAAAAGAACAGTGATCCAATGCTATTATTGGCCAACAAACATAAATGGACATAAATGGTGCAAAGTGAAAAGTAAAGACATGTGATGCATGCTAAAAAACATCAAATTTAATACAAAGTCTTGCAGCATTACTGGAAATAATAACAAAAGAGTGATTACATTTGATAGGTGGGATACATATATCGTCGGACCAATTCTAGTGACATAAAAGAAAGAAGATACCATATATTTATCGTGGACTATTTCTCGAAGGAGGTAGGAGCATAAGTAGTGTGAAACCTTACAACAACATAGTTAACAATTTTTTAAAAATAAAGTTGCAGGCACGGGACTTCAAGAGCTATCACTATTAATAACGGAACATAGTTCCAAAAAATTTGGGTCACAATAAAAAATAAAAGAATTAAAACAAATATTTATTATTCTCTTCCATCCTCAAGCCAGTTGGCAAGTCGAATAGACTAGTATAACAATTATCGAGAGAATAAAAAAGATGTTGGAGAAGGCAACATGAACTTGGCCGGATTAGTTACAAGGAGTATTATGATCATACAGAACATATACATAAAACTTCCATAAAATAAATATTATTTTCCATGATATATAGAATGAAGACGCTAGTGTCAGAAACATACGTATACTATCCCATAAAGAAGGCGTGTCCAAGACACAAAGACTCGTTCTTACAAAAACAAAAAAGTACACGTAAAAGTAAAAAATATTTTAATAAAAATATTTTAAAAATACCTATAAAAGGCATATATAGTATGACAAAATATAAATTATACTTTCTTTCCGGAAGAAGAAACATTTTTTGTGGGAACAACTTTAGTAGTTGAAACAGCGTTTCTTGCCACACTCCCTACTTCAACACCAATGATATGAGGACTGGTACCAAAAATATTTTCTTTATAAGCATCCAAATTGAAGGCCTAATAGCCCTAGAAAATAAAATACAAAAATTACATGAATCAAGATAGAGGTACACAGAATGGAAATCTAGAACCATCTGACTTCAAGCATTTATAATTGGTTATAAAGAAAGACAAATTAATTTTTTCTTAACAGCAGAATGCTCACGCAATCGAGTCTGACGTTCTTCAACCAATTGCTTATGAGTGTTTCCGAAGCTCATTAACGACACTTTTGGCATGTATACGATGATGGTCAGTTGTAGACCAAATTTTTCTCTAAAAAATTATGAGCAGATTGACAATCAATAAGTTTTTTCTTCTGAGCTCCATAGTTTTGCTTTGAATAAATAACACTTTTTCAAAAAGTGAAGAGGATAAATAGATTTTGGCTAAATCATCATGAATATGAAGCACAACACTACCCAACTAACTAGCAAGAAAAAGCTTAAATTCCAACTATTTATGAATGGTTTCAAGCTCAATAATAAATTATTGTTCAGATCTGTAAATCTTCTCCTCCAAAGCAAATTTAAGAACGACAACTCCCTAAATTGGTTCAAATGCTTATCCAAGCAGATTTTGATGTTCAATAATATATTGAAGGGGTCAATGTGGGCTTTACGTAATATTTTCACACCATTAAATATAATTTGAAACATTACATATAATTAAAATTGGTATAATCAAAATAAATAAAGGAAAATATAATGCTAAATATTAGCATACCTTGAAACCCAAGCTTAAATGCATATGTGTCTAAATGAGAACGATCGACAGATAAGCCTTCTAACTAGCTAGTACAACATAGTGACAAATAATCTAATTAATATTTTCGAATGAAAATATTAGGGATGATGCAGCCAAATGAGGACCAATATCTAAGGTTAAAATAAAACTTGGGGTCATATGAACCTGAGAACTTGGACAAAAAACATAATAAGGGACAAAAGTAACAAATTATGTACATCCAGAGATAAATTACCAATATTAGTGGTCAAATAAACTTGTAATATATTCGTAGAAATTTTACAGTAATCACTCAAAAAAATCGGGTGAGTGGGGACAACGAGGGAATGAATATAACAAGTGGTGGTTACAACTATATTTCCTTCAAGGCTCACACATTCTCCCATGATAGTTGAGGTAATTATTGATTCAACAAGAATAACATATATAACAACAAGCGTTAGAAAAAACTCAAGCTTTAGTCCATATGAAGATGAAAAAGTAGGTTCTATGACAAAAGTTCTCGGCAATACAAAAGAACCTTTCTTCTTCTCACTACAAAGATGAATAAGATCCCCATGCTTATTAATAAGGGACGCCGCAAACTTCTCTACAACCTTCCTCGTCAAAGAATCCACATCAACTTCAAGAAGAGTTTCCCCTATAACTGATACATCATCTATAGAAACAAGAATTCCAACGGAGTACGTGAGAAATAAATGGAATCATCAACAAAAAACAAGACCGGTATGCAAATCAAAAACAATACAGGGGGTGATAGTAGTTGCAAACAAGCTAACATAGTCTTGTTTTTTAATAATTTTAAAAATATTTGCTTCATCAACACGCTCAGAATTTGGTTCAGTGACACTAACAATAAAAGGAGAAACATCAATCATAGAAGCTATTTTTTATCTTTTAACTGGTGTTACATCTTCTTCAACACCATCAATACCCAGTTTAGAAAGACACGCTCATATATTCTTATCTAGAGGCTCAATAACTACTACAATAGGCTAGAAAATTGAGGAAATATTAACCTCAACTAGTGGAAAAATAGGAGGTCCAATGATAAAGCCCTTAGCCTTCTCGTAACAATCCATTAAAGGAGACCTATAAACACCCTGACAACCAATAACCTCCATATTAACTCCTTTATTCTTTGGAAAAGGCTTCAAAAATCCATTAAAATGAGCAATATTATCAACATTATTTTCATTAACAGATGAAAGAATATGAAAAATTCCCATAACTTTTAAGCAAGACCATAAACAACTATCAACAAAACGACCGAGGACCAACATAGTAACATAAGAATTCGAAACTTCACAACTTCTTTTATCAAAAAAGAATAAATATCTTTATACGTTCTAGCCTTTCTTGCAAAACAAGAAATTTATTAAGAGGAGTTGATAGCAACAAAAAAAGTAAAAATTAAATTGAATGTAAAACAAATAAAATAAAATATATTAATGAATAAAAACTTACGCTTTATAGACCATCTTCTGCTAATCGAGGGTACTACATGGTTACGACTAGTCTCTTAGTTACAAAGATAAAACTGGTTATCCATTTCAAATCTTGTTATAATTAGGAAGATTGATAACAGTTTTGACAAAATCATTAAGGGTAAAATTAAAGTAAACGGTCTTTGTGTGGCCTAACACTTTGTGATCAACAATAAATTCATCTATCGAGAAAGACGACCAACAATAAATTCATCTATCGAGAAAGACGACCAATGTTCTTCAACAATATGATAAGACACTTTAATAAGCTCCAATAATTCAAAGCAAGCTCATAAAGACAAATATGAGTACATCGAAAGAAATCAACAGAATATCCAAAAATAGAAAAGAGAAGACCTTGATCAAGCATACAATTCCAGAAAATTACCTCATATTCTTTATCATTAAATGGAATCTGCCCATTTATAGGAAACCTAACTATCATACCCTCCAATAATAATAAAAAATGAATAATTTTTTGGCTTTACTATTCTTGAAGAATATAAAGATAAATATAGTTGGAAACTTTAGCTAACTGATGCTCATTCAAATCACCCTGGTTCATCCGAAGATAAAAAGACGCTTAAGGAATCAATCATAATAAGGGAAGAACTATTGTCATCAACAACATCAGAATTATCAACAGATAAAGGACAATTACGAGGTACCAATTTTCTCCTTCTTAACTTTAATAACTTTCTTCTTCAAACCGCAGGTACGAATTGGACGACTGGGTTCAAAAAACCCTATCCCCAACAAAAATAACACCATAGTTAGAATGAACGATTTGCTCATCCCAACTATTATCATCGCCATAATCTCCATCTCTTTCTCTATTTCAATGATTAAAACTTAAAAAATAAAAACAGTTGGTTATAAAAATTGAGAAACAAAATGGAAAGATATAATGAACTCGTAAAATAAGGAAAAAGAATAAAAAATGAAGAGGTAAAGTATTTATAAGAAAAACTGTATATCTAACACATCTAGTGGTTAAAATTAGTCATAAAATCGAGGTTCAAGATAAAAGAATAACAAAGGATTGAACATGCTTATAATGTAAGAAATATTATTAAAAGCGTCAACTTTTATCAGCAAAATTTTCCGTGCAAAGAAATCAAAATAGGTCCTCCAATTTCAAGAGTATAATTACTCACAAAAGCACAAAAACAAGTGCACTCTTTGCACGATATACTAAAAAAAATCTTTAAGAGTATAATTCTTTAATATAAGCAAAAATTTCTTAGACTAAAATGATAAATAATGATTTTTCTAGCCTTTAACTTTAACTTAAAAAAGACTAAATGGATTACTAAAAAAACATGAGGGAATCACTTCCTTTAAACATAAATTTATTCCAAACGTATAATTACTTGTGAAAAAAGTGCTACTACTATTTAATGTATTTATACACGAATATTTTCCTCAACTGATAATTCACCAAAATAAATAATAATTTGCTTCAAATGAATACATAGAGGTAATAAAATTTCACAGCTCTTAACTTCATCTTTTAAGAAAAACTAAAATGACTATTTACAAATCAAAACAAAGATAAAATAATAAATTCATTAAAAAGAGAGAGAAGAAAAGTCATATTCCTCCCCTCATCATTCACTAAGAGTTAGAGAGCTATTAGAATATCTTTACAAACACCCCGACGAAAAACAAAATACAACTCAATAAATAAAGCTGAAGCAAAGGCAAACGAAGCCAAAGGAAATATAAAAAGAAACTAAAGCAAAATAAAAACCTTAATAAAGACAAGATAACCTTTAATAAAAATAAAGAGTCGTTCAAGGATTGTCAACAAGCCGAAAATATCAAGCATCGTTCAAACAAAAAGATAATGGATGCTTTAAGAAAAACAAAAGATGTTTCAGATAAGCGATAGGTGCCTCCGCAAAGACCAAAAAACACTTCAACCAATAGCAAGAGCACTTCGGGTAACACTAAGTTAGTATTCATTCATTATTCTCACAAAGACTATGGGTGCTATTAATAATAGTGTAATTAGTTCAGTCCAAACTTATTGGCCCATCAGTTATCCATAGACTAGGGACACTACTGATAAGTTGGTCCATCAGTTATCCATATGTATAAAAATCTAACGAAAATTAATAAAAAATACACTCAACGGTAAATCTTAATAATTAGAGAAACATGAGACAATATCTCCTAACATCAGAAAGATATTTACTGTAACACAAATCCTAAAAATAAATGTACAAAACAAACCAATAAAAATAATGTATTTTTATGATTATTTATATTTTTGCTTATTTTTAATTTGATTCGGTTTAAATTTAGATTAACGGATGGATCAAATTTATCATCCCGATATATATTATTTTTTATATTTAAAATAATACAAAATTGTTGTTTTTTTTAATGATTTTTTAATAATATTTATAAATAGAAAACTAATAGATTGAAAAAGGTTTGTCATTTGAAAGTCAGCTGAAAAATATTGCTACTTTGCCGAAGTATAACCGTGATCTTGAGATCCGACCAATCCTTTTAAGTGTATTTCCATGTGAATAGTTTTCCGAATTTGGATTCAACTTCATAAAAAGGGGTTTGGTGGAGTATGAAATTAACATCGCCTTGTAAATTATTATAAACAAATGAGTCAACTGAATATTTTATTGTAATGAATATTTTATTGTAATGAATATTTTAGCAATCAAAATTTTAGTCAACACAATAATTTTTATTTTTGTATAATTTTACCATGAAAACAGATTTATCCGACTTGGAAAAAAAAAAGGTTGTCCAAAGGTAAGGTATTTCTTTTTAGATGTATATAATTCGAATTTCTGAAAAATACATATTTCATTCCATAAAGATTCATTCAAAGTCCTTGCCTCAATAACTCGATTCTATCTTTTTTTTTTTCTTGTCTCTCCCCATCATCTGTATATCATCAATAACTTGAATTCTGAAACTATAATTCATTGTCAGATCTGATTTTATACGAAAATGTCAAGCGATGACGATCTCGACGAAGACGAGCTCCTCCAAATGGCACTGAAAGATCAAGCTCAGAGAGATCTCAACTACCAGAAACCTACTTCGTCGAATTCCCGCAAGCCGGTGGCTAATTTCGTTCAACCGCCGTCACAGAAGTCGGCAGGGAGCGGTGGAGGATACAACACTGGTTCGGGGAGGAAAAAGTCGGCGAGGAAACCGTCGATGGATGAGGACGATGAGTCCGAGGTAGAGTTGCTGAGCATTTCAAGCGGGGATGAGGATGTTGGAAGGGAGCAAGGGAGAGGAGGAGGAGGAGCTGGTGGGGGAGGTGCAAGATCGAGAGGGAGGAAGGAGGCGGAGAGAGAGTGGGATGGCATCGAACCGGATTGTTGGAAGAGAGTCGATGAAGCTGAGGTGAGCTGTTTCTTCGCCGATTTTATGATAGTTGTATTAGTATACATGTCTCTAAGATTGTATCTGATTTTGCTATTAAACTGATATGCTAGTAATGTTAGTTCGAATAAGAATTGATTAGTGCAAGCCGGTGATAGTTTTGAACTATGATTTAGATGAATTAGAGGAATTGTGACTTTCCATTTCCGGCTGAGTTTTAATTGTTTACCCTGAGGAGGTTTCCAAGCTAAATGTAAACTGAATTGAGTTATTGACTCAATAGAATTTCAAATGAGGATTTTGTAGTAGTACTGTAGCATCATAGTAGGATAGTGGAATGAATAATTTTGAGAAGAAACTCATGCAATGCTGTGACAGTTTGATTGATTTAATTGAACTTTATGGGTGTACTATATTTGCTACTAGATTCTACTTGATGATATTTGGTCGAAGCTGTAAGGTTATGTTTGTTCTGGATAATAAGCATTCCTTTGTCCATCAGCTTTCACGTCGAGTTCGTGATATGCGAGAGACAAGATCAGCACCAGTGGCTCAAAAGTATGACCGGAAGGAATCAGTTGCGATAAAGAAACCCGGGCTTACCACATTGCAGTCATTTCCTCGTGGAATGGAATGTATTGATCCACTAGGATTAGGGTAAAACACTTCTTCATAACATTATTCTCAAGTTCTGCAGTCGCATTTTCTCCACCTATCACTTGTGAATTTGTAACTTGCTGACAGTACAATAGAGAATAATTTTTTCTAGATATTTTGTATCACCTCTTATGACTGTGTTCTGCTGACAGCATAATCGACAACAGAACGTTAAAGTTGATCACTGATGCGTCAGAAAGCTCTCCAACAAAAGCTGAAAAAGTGGACAATGAGCTTCGAGGTGCTTGCTATGCTATCTTTTTCTTTTTTGGTTTTGTTAGATCTACTTGTGCTGATTAAAGGGATATGTAGGTGTAATATTCCTACAGTGATGGGTATCAAAATCTGTTTGATAGTCACTACGAGCGACCGTGTTTTTATGTTCTGGTACGATTATGTTATTTTCCCCTCATTCCTTTTTTTGCAGAGAAGTTGGTGTATTTCTCTGAAAGTTTTGATCCAAAGCTATTTCTATCCCGTATACATGTAAGAACAAGTGCAGCTGACTTGGAGGCTGGTGCTCTTGCTCTTAAAGATGACCTAAGAGGACGGACCCAGCAAAGGAAACAATTGGTCAAAGACAATTTTGACTGTTTTGTCTCTTGTAAAACTACAATTGATGGTACATAAGCATCAAATCATACCTAAGTTTCTTGTTTTGTTTTCTTTGTTGATTTTGATGTGAAGAATATTAACTTATGAACAGATATTGAGTCTAAATTGAAACGGATTGAAGAAGACCCTGAAGGTTCTGGAACTACTCACTTGTTTAATTGCATGCAGAATGTATGTTCACTGGCAAACCGTGCTTTTGAGCCTCTATTTGAGAGACAGGTGGGAAAATATATCAAGTTACCATTTACCTCGAAGTGCATAGTCTATATTTCCCCTCCTTTTGAGCTCCATTTGTTTCTTCAATTTCCTGATGTAGGCTCAAGCTGAGAAGATCCGTTCGGTCCAAGGAATGTTTCAGAGGTTTAGAACACTGTTCAATTTGCCCAGTACAATACGTGCTAGTATTAGTAAGGGTGAATATGATTTGGCGGTCAGGGAATACAAGAAAGCGAAGTCGATTTCTCTGCCGTCTCATGTATGCAAGCACTTTATGTCTATATTTTGCCCCATTGCCTAGATATATATTTTGCACAAGCGATGATTTCTTTATAAGTCAACTAATGCTATATTTTTTAACACAACAATTTCTATGATAGAAAAATAGATTAAAAATCATCTTTTTACAAAAGGGAAGAAAGTCTTTAATCTCTTACAAATGTCCAAGCTCTCAGACTCAGTGATGTTATTGCCTACTGATAAATAATGTTGGGTTACTCCTCTGATAGGGTGGTTGGAAAGACTAGGCTATAGTCAAATGCTAGAGAATTTTAAGTTTACTGCATCTTTACCTTTAGTTGGCAATAGAATGCATTCCTTCCGTATAGATGGCAGAATGCCACACTATTCGCTGCGTAGGATTTAACATCATTATATACGTATAATATTAGCTATATCTGAGCTGCAGGCAGAAGAGTGATTGGGAAATATTTACTCTGTTGATGTATTAGAATGAGATATTCTTTTGATACATAGGTAGATGTACTTATTGTTGCAAGTCTTCTAGGTGAATATACTTAAACGTGTTCTTGAAGAGGTCGAGAAAGTTGTGCAAGAGTTTAGAGGAACACTTTACAAGTCCATGGAAGATCCAAAAATAGACATGACAACTGTAAGTGAATCTCATTTAACACTTCTATTTTTCGCATGTTCTTATTCTATTTGCTTCCAGGAACTAGTTGTTTCTGATAAATTTATTGGTATTAGCTTCCCTTGTTGGTTCTTCGCCTCATAGCTAATCTGGTTTCTTGAGCTGTGAATTTATAAAGTTATGGCTCTAAATTGAAGAGGAGGTGCTTATCTTATTGTTTGTAAGCATCTCCGTTCGAGCTTGAAGCATCATGCTGGTGTTTTGTCCCCACTTATTTTCTTTCCTCACTCTACAGATAAAGTCAAATAAGTTTACTCTCAAAGAATATTACATTAGGTGTAGATGCCCCATGCCACTCAGCCCTTGATTTCTTCCTATAAATTACTGAACTTAGTTTTCAAAAGAAATCAAGTGACTAGGCTTTTCAAGCTCACACATATCAACTTTGAACTACCAATATATTTAACCAGGTGATTGGGACTTGCGGATATAACACTCATGTCCACCTGCTTCAGACTTGAAAAAAGGGCATCATGGGATTTAGCGTAGTATTAACAGGTGCAAAACATATTTAGTTCTAAGAAGGTCCCAATTTCGTTTGCATAAATTTTACTGCAAATTATCTTCATTATATTGTGTTTTACTAGCAACTGAATAATGGATAATTCATTTGGACATTACTTAACTAATGGTCCCATGCACAATTGTATCCTTGCATCTATGATCTTTTCAAGTCATCGTGCTGGCAGTTTATGAGAGGACGTGCATGTTCATGCTCACATGGCGCAGCATAGCTTTGAACATGATGTAATTACTTGAGAGTACATATTCAGATGTTATATATGAATTACGTGGAAAGGGCCGTGTACCCATGATGATAACAAATCCAAGGGGGGCCTCGTGCTTCTATATTTTTGTTTCAAGCCTCACCTGTGTGTTGCCCAGTTGCATTTACGAATTTGGTCCTGTTACCTAACACAATATTTTTAATATTATGCTAACGTGCCTTCTTTCACGATCCATTTATAGTAGGTTGTTTATTTATTCTGTTTTCTGCTTCACGTAGCTTGAAAACACAGTAAGGCTGTTACTGGAGCTAGAACCCGAGTCGGATCCTGTATGGCATTACTTGAATGTGCAGGTTAGTGAAATTTTAACGCCGACAATCTTTCTTGTCTTAATATATGTGCTCATTATCTATCACAAATGCCGAGTTTAATTGCTTAATCTTAGTCGGGGATAGAAAAGCTTTTGCAATAGTTGTTGGAGCCTATTGCAATTACCTTCCAACCTCACATCACAACATGGCTACCACCCAAGTATCACGGACCTCCCAATAAAATCTCCTTAAGCACGTATAGAAGCAGGGAAATAGTTTCTCTTTGCTAGGAGTTGAAATTCCCTCTTAGTTGTTCGGAAAACAACTGGCTAATTCTTCATTTCTAATTTCAGAATCATAGAATTCGAGGTTTGCTAGAGAAGTGTACGTTTGACCATGAAACAAGGATGGAGACTTTGTACAGTGAGATACGTGAAAGAGCGCTGTCTGATGCAAAGTGGCGACAAATTCAACTAAATTTAGCATCATCTGTAAGTAGTACGTATGTAATTGTTCATCAGATGCTAATAAAGAGAAGTAGTTTGCTTTTGATGATGCTTATAACATCTTGTTTTTCATAATTGTCAGTCAGATCTTAACTCTCTTGGGGACATCCAACTACCAGCTGATTCGCAACAAATTGACTTAACCGGTGAAGAGGTTGATGCTCTAAGAGGACGGTACATCAGGAGGTTAACTGCTGTCCTTATACATCATATACCAGCATTCTGGAAAGTAGCACTTTCTGTATTTGGTGGGAAATTTGCTAAGGTATTTTAAGTACTTATGTCCGATATTCTTTATAATATATGATCTTGAAATGAGTGTCAATAGTCAAGTAACCCTCGAAATTTCTTTTCATATATCAACTCTCCAAATGAAGTTTCTAACATTTATATTTTTAATTACTGTATCTAGTGGGTATTATGTGTCCAAGTTAAAAACGGATCCTATTGTACAATCTAGTTTGGTTACTGCATGCAATTGGTATATCGCGATAAAGATTCAGTTTATTGAGAAAAGAAAAGGAAATGTAGATAGATGATCTGATCTGAAACCAATTAAAGGACACTAATGTTTTCTCAAGCCTTGTGATACTCTCTTGAGAAAGCAGAGTGAACTTGTGTATATACTATATACACTGGACCACGGCTTTGTTATTCCTCAACCTGGTGTTACTCATGTCATATATGCTTCCTGATGTAGAGAATTCAAGTGTTGCTGGCTTCTATTGTAGTCAGGGATTCTGTATTTGAATCTCATGATTCAGCTTATGTTAGTTATTCTCTAGGAGCTAATATAAGATTTTATTTTGATTCTGGGAATCCCTGTTCAGTCTTCTCAAGTTTCTGATGCTTCAGCAAATAAAACTGAGGAAAAAGTTGCAGAGTCGAGGTTTTCGGGTCATTCTCTGGATGAAGTTGCTGGAATGCTACGGAATACCATATCTGTATATGAAATCAAGGTAACTACCTTTCATTATAGACCTGGATTTATCTATATCCTGTACTTTAGATTTCCTATCTAATAGAGATTGACTACCAATTTTGTTAAACTGTTTGTTAAACCACTTCATTTCAAATCAAATAAGTTTTCTCTGTGTATTTTTTTATAGACATCCCACTATTTTTGTGTAAACAGAAAGGAATCGGGTGTACTGCTTTTGAAGTTAAATAAATATCTATATCAGTTATACAATATATTACTTGCTGCCAATACAAAATTAGATAAATGGACATACGACCTCCTGGTAGATGACATGGCAGGGCATGCGAGACAAAATCCACAATGCCAAGTAGGTAGAACTGTAGAAGTTATTAAGAGGCAAACAAAACTTCAAAACCTGGCTTTATTTTCTGACCCAAATAAATTAACTTTTTAACTTTTAGTCACAGCACTTGCAATTATACATTCCAACTGCTAGCCAAGCATGTTATGTTTGTGATTTTGAGAATATAATCATATCAAGAAAGAAGCTCATATAAGCATAGTAGTTAAAATTTAAATTTAAAACTCAAACTTTTGTAAAGTAAAATTCACTTTCAAAGTAATTCCAAAACTCGTTTTTTTTTTCATGTAATATTTTAAACCTAAAATTTAAATTTTGAAATTCAAAACTCAAAGTCAGATTAAACTTGATAAAATTCATCAAAATCAGTAGCTTTTATATTCAAATTCAAAGCTCTTTTTAAATTCAAAATTCAAACTTAATTTTTTTTATTGAAAATTATCAGTCATTTGATGAATATGTTATATCATATTTAGTTATTTTTTAATATTTTGTTAATATGGATTATAGTATTATTATTTATAATATTGTTATGCACCATCAACTACTACGCATATACGTACATCAAGCTAGTGAAGGGGGTATGGCAGAGTTTCTCTTTTGACTTTCTGTACTGCCTTAAATTACTAGGAGTATCGAATAAAGGTAAAGGTGTCGGTCTCCAGGGAACCATAACTCATGGAAGTTATACACGGTTGGATAGTTTCTCTAGATATTGTAAACTCTTAAACTGTGGAGATGTAATTTAATTCACTATGTCATGTTTCCTCAATTTGCAATGTTTCATGTTTCTCCATAATTTGTGATATGCTGGACTAGTCTTGAATGATAGGAATATCTGATAGCTTATTTGCATGTTGGACCACTCTCTAAGAATTAAGTTGCATTTTATATCTTTGTCCCAGTTACTAGTAGTCTGTATGTTTTTTCATTACTCGGGTTGGCCTGGTGTAGGTTCAAACTGCATTTCGCGATTTTGATGAATCACATATTCTTCTGTCATATATGAGCGATGCTATTAATGAAATCTCTAAAGCGTGTCGAGCATTTGAAGCAAAAGAATCAGCTCCTTCTGCTGCTGGTATCTTTACTTTTCACCTTTTTTTATTCTTTGCAGTCATCAAAGTAATCTGATAAATTGATTTTTGGTGACAGTCACGGCATTAAGAGGACTTCAAGCAGAAATCACTAAGATTTATATACTAAGGCTTTGCTCCTGGATGCGAGCATCGACCGAAGCGGTATCGAGAGAGGAAACATGGATCTCGGTATCAAATCTGGAGCGGAATCGATCTCCATACACAATCTCTTACCTGCCTCTAGCATTTCGTTCAGTCGTTGCTTCAGCACTGGATCAAATTAACTTGTAAGTTTATAGGTCTATTGTTA
The DNA here is from genome assembly GCA_036936605.1 of Limnanthes douglasii subsp. nivea. Lineage (NCBI taxonomy): Eukaryota > Viridiplantae > Streptophyta > Magnoliopsida > Brassicales > Limnanthaceae > Limnanthes > Limnanthes douglasii. The sequence continues at coordinate 190,052,809 of JAUPFV010000005.1, forward strand.
TACAGGAAGTTTCCCAACCTCTGCAAATCATAGTATGGTTGGGCTGTTTAAGTAACTAGATAGATACTGTTGTATGAGTTTTTTTCTCTTTTCCACGTTTTTTTTTGCTATTTATCTATCTACTACTGGGATCAAATTTACTTGGCAATCATGTTTGCAATATCTGGTATTAAAGAACTATATGTATTTGGTGAACATATTCTCTCTATTCATCTGACTACATGCGGTTCTCAAACATACAATAGAACGCAAGTATGTTTATGTTTCGAAGAATAACATAATCAACTATATCTGTCGGTTATGATTGTGCTCCAGGATGATTCAAACTTTGAAGGTTGAGGCTACGAAGTCGGAAGATATGTTTCAACAACTTCAAGAGATTCAAGAAGCTGTTAGGCTTGCTTTTCTAAATTGTTTTCTGGATTTTGCTGGTATGTGATAGTTTCATTGCATCACTTCATGTATTTATTACACAGAATCTGTTGATTTGAGCTTTCGCTGTATGTTTATTACACAGAATTTGTTGACTTGAGCTTTTGATGTATGTTTATTGATCAGCTCATTTGGAGAATATCGGAAGCGATCTTGCGCAAAGCAAGGGAAGTACACATCTACAAAATGGATATTCTTATGATCAAGAAGATTCGCCGCCTGATCTCCCAGGAAGTATTGTTGAAGCACCCAAAAGGTTGTTGATAGTCTTGAGTAATATTGGGTATTGCAAAGACGAGCTTTCGGTTGAGTTGTACAACAAGTTCAAGTGTATCTGGGTAAATCCTAGGTAAGTATGAACAGTATCCGCCTGGAAACTCCGAGAAACAGGAATTTTGGCTCGAATTCAGGATTCAGTAATAAATGTCCTCCAATGTGAACATGTACTTGTTTAGGTTAGCTTTAAGATTAGAGAACTGGGAATTATGGTCTTAATTTGAGTTGGTTCTGAGTTTATGAAAATGAAACGGAACAACCTGGTTTAGGCTGTTCTAGACAATGACAGTAAAATATGCTTATAGTTCCTGAAGTTGGTAAGAAACTTGAAGAACTGAGTTTATCTGGGTAACGCAACTCAACCAAGTGTATACTAATCAAACATTTATGCCTAGCATCTGGGCTTGGACCGGGCCGATTCTAAGTCAGGCAGTTGAATACTAACATGAAGCCTTTTCTGAACCAGGACTAACCCTACTTAAAGCCTTTTTTACCCCCTAAGGCGCTAAGCAGTGTGAAGATGACTTTAGACTAGCACATAATTGTAACTGGAAAATTTTCTAACTTCTATTGACTGTCACAGAGAACAAGATGAAGAGGATACTGACATACAAGATCTTGCAATGTCTTTTTCTGGACTTGAGGAGAAGGTTCTCGAGCAGTATACTTTTGCTAAGGTAACCGAAATATATTTTTTGATTTTCAATTGTAAATCAATAGAACACAAAAGTGGTTATTATTATCAATGGAGTTTCAGTGAAAAGGTTATTGCTACATCCTTTTGCACAATGTTTTAGCCAAGAGAAACCTTTTGTGCTGCTCATTGATACTATGGAGAGGAGTCTGGTCTAAAAAACTGTTTAGGAGCATAATTGAACTAATTGCTGATAGCTAGCAGTGAAATCAGAAAATCCTAGGGCAACTAACAATTTTTGGTAACACTCAAAGCTGATGACAAAAGCTGAAGAGTAGAAGGGCTAGAATCCAGAAACCATTTGTGGTGGTTGATGATAGTTGCTTATATCTGTTATAGATGAAATTTTTTGCTATCATTTGCAGGCAAATTCTATTAGAACAGGCGCCATGAACTATCTGCTAGATTCTGGTATTCAGTGGGGAGCGGCTCCTCCAGTCAAAGTGAGGAACTATGGAACTTTAGGCTACCATTCGAGTATATGAATTGCTTTGTTAACTCTTAACTTTGCTCTAATTGTTATATCAGGGTGTGCGTGATGCTGCTGTCGAGCTGTTGCATACTCTTGTAGCCGTGCATGCAGAGGTACTCATTTCTATCTATAGGCAGTCTGTTTTTTTCTGTTTCTTATGTCTTTTTCATATCTTCTTCATGTCCATCTTTTTAATTTACTCGATTCATTTTCTGATCAAGGAGTGTCATATGACATTCTATTAAGACACAAGCACAGTACACAATAAAAACTCAAATCAAATTTTGAGTAAGATATACTTTCAGGCTCAATAACTACTCAAATCAAGGTTTTAGTAAGATACACTTTCAGGGGTACGGTTTGAAATTAAAATAATTAAACGTCAATAGGTTTAAAGGAATGTGTCAATAAAACTACTTGTTTGATTATATAACTATTTCATACCTCATCGAGGAACGCAATATGGCCTATAACATCGCAACCCGGTTCATAAAATCATATCATGGGTTGTGTTTGTGGTGCTAGACTTCATGGGCCAAACTCTATCCAAAAAGGTTTGTCGCGAGATGAGCATTGCCCATGCCTCTCATACACTACAAATTATGGTTACCCAACCAATGTTTGATGACATTCGGTACTCGTCCGCGCCAGGGCTGGACTCACTCGGCAGTCATCTGAAGAGGAGGGTTGGCTATGCCTTTTATACACTACAAATTAGGGTCACCCAACCATATTCGGTTCCATATGTATTACTATCATACTTTTTGATGAATATTTGATAGGTATTTGCTGGTGCTAAGCCCCTCTTGGATAAGACACTTGGTATCTTGGTGGAAGGTCTGATTGATACTTTCCTCAGTCTTTTCCATGAAAACAAAAGTAAAGATCTAAGGTCACTTGATGCAAACGGTTTCTGCCAGTTGATGCTGGAGGTAATGTATTTGTTCTGTTTGTTTAATTAATCTCTTAATAGAGAGATCAAATACTGTACTCTTTGTTCGCCATTGCTCTGGATCTAAGGAAAATATTTGAAGGAAAACGTTGACCCATGTTTTTGCGAAATATGGTAAAAAAAAATTTCCTCTTTATTTAATATAGTTTTTTAGGACTTCTATAGTTTTCATCTCAAAGGTTTGCAGAAAGATTTCTTGTCGAGAATCTATTCAATTTTTTCTTACACGGACAAGTATGCAATGATTCTTATTTCAAATCTAACTACTAAATTGTGGTTCAAAACTTATAGTCTGTAATACTTTTAGAGACTTGTATACTCTGTTTCTGCTGCTTTTCTTCACTTGATACTTAAATAGTTAAGGAGCTTCAACTTCAATTAAACAACAGATGGTAGTGTAAAAAGAAAGAAAGAAAAAAAATCTTAGAGAGAAGGTAAGAATTGATTGTCTCCCAAGTTTTAATTAGATTATCGAGTCTTCTATTTTCTGTGATTAATCTACATAAGTTCATATATTAATGAAGATTACTATATTTGAAGAATAATGTTTATATCTCCTGCAGCTTGAATATTTTGAGACAATCTTGAGTCCATATTTTACTGCCGATGCAACGGAGTCTCTGAAATCTCTTCAAGGGGTTTTGTTGGAAAAAGCTACCGAGAGTATCAGTGAGGCTGCTGAAACCCCAGGGCATAATCGCCGTGCGACTCGTGGGGGTGATGATGCTGTTTCTGATGATAAACAACAAGGAATGTCTGTATCTCCGGATGACTTAATTGTAAGATTTTTTTACCTCATAGGCCGTACCTCAGTAGCAACTCTACATATTGAAGCCAGTTATGAAGAGAACCAAAGAAAATGAAAAATTAAGAAAAAAGAGCTAACTAAATAAATTCAGTTCTTTTGCCAATTTACTTCAAAAGTTACAATCTACATTTTAAGGCAAAAATTCGAAATCTATTTTGGGACGGCCCTTTTAATTTTCTTTGCTGCCATTGATTGAAATGATGATAGTAGCACTTTGAGACATTCTATCTACCTCATGTACACTTGATGTATTTATTATGTGGCTCCAGGCTCTAGCGCAGCAGTACACATCGGAGTTGCTACAAATAGAGCTAGAGAGAACCCGGATCAACACTGCATGTTTTGTACAGTCGATTCCGTTGGACTCGGCACCAGAATCTGCTAAAGCTGCCTACGCATCTTTCAGAGGATCAATGAATTATGGATCAACGAACTCGCCCCGCAAAAATTATCGAGATTCCGAATCAGTTGGATCCCCAGGTTATTCTAGACACAGACGAAGATAGCTGTATATTACGAGGACTGCTTGTATCAAAGTGATTTTAGCATGTGTATGTGCAAATTTTATATGGTAATTTCATACACGATTGACCGAATCAAATTTATTTTCCCCTTTATTCTTTAGTCGTTAGTGTTTCTCTTCTTGTAGTGATTGTTAATTGTTGTGTTGTAGAATCTGCGTGTTTTTGTTTGTGCATTACCTATTGTGATAGTGTATGTTTATAGAAGCTGGTTAAGTTTTTGCATTATTGTTTTTTACAATTCATAGATTGTTGCTTATATACATTATTCTCATAATACTAAAGTTTACAGCTCTTAATTTCTTTGAAGATAAATGCCCTCTAAGAGAACTGCTGCGCTAGTAAGCTTAGGTGGAGCCTTAATGAAAGATATATTTTATATAGATATACTGTATAACTATTTACCAAGAAAATGAAGCCTGAATCTTAAAATAGAGCACTAAATTTCGATAGTTAATCTATGTAGTTGTGCCTAAGACATCTATTTACGCTAGGTCAAATCCCTATAATAAAAGAGGCTGGAATGGTCACACTCAGAAAATTGTGTTTTTCTCATAAACTAATTGACTTTAAAAAACAGTTATGACATGTCCCCTGAAGTTTTATTAAATTAAAATAAATAATGCCTATAAAGGTTTAAATAAATATTTAATTTTATGATATATTTATTAAATAAATAAATAATTTTCTTTTTGAAACTTCCGGAAAAGCTATGTTTTCTTGCTCTGAAAACAGAGTCCAACCTTAACCTAATTCCTTGATGAATTTTGGTTTCTTTGAAAAAGGCGAGATATTATCGAGAAACCCATCCTTGAATTCTACTAAATCGATACCTGCTGAAACTAATTTTCTAGCTATGGGAACGGAGAAGAACATTCATCCATCTGATGAATTAATTATGTGTGATTCTAACTATAAACAAAATATTTATAATAACCCAATGTTTGAAGCAGTCTATACAAATGCCAATTCCTACGCTGAAATGATCCAAAACCATCTCCTAAACAGATCATTTGCTGACGTTTTAAGATCCAACACCTAGGAAGTTTTCCATGAAAACTTAACCTGCATCAAGAAGGATGATCATGTTGTTATCAACTTTCAAAGAAAAGACAAAGAAAAGCTTTTGGGCATTTTGAAACAGACGGTAATAGGAAAATTTGCATCAGGCAAACCAAATATAGAAACTGTTAGAAACTTTCTTGAAAAATTCAGATTTACAGGAAATTACAGTATCACGAACTGGGATTTCAGGCACTTGTTCATTGAGTTCAATCTCAAGGAAGACATGAAGAAACTTTGGATACGAAACATCTGGGAAGTTGGCAATAAAACAATGAGGATTCTAAAATGGAATCCACATTTTAATCTTAATATTGAAAACCCAAATACACCTGTTTGGATCACTCTTCCCAAACTTCCTGAATTTATGTTCAATGAAAGAACTATTGAAGAAATTGCTAAATGAATTGGTTTGCCTTTGAGTATATGGGTTCCTACTTAACAGGGCTAGATATAACTATTGCAGAGCCTGTGTTGAAGTTGATATTTCAAAATCTTTGCCAAAAAAACTATGGATTTGTTTTGAAGAAGAAGAAGGATTCTCTACCTAATTACTGCAATATTTGTAAACACATTGGGCATCAACAATCAGTCTGCAAGAAAGCATATAATTCCCAACAGAATCTTACGAATGAACATCCCTCTACGAAAATCAACACTGACTTAAATCAAGAACCAATACTCAAATCTGTAATCATGAACAAGGAAGACCCTAATATCATTTCCTAAGGCAATTCAGTTATATCAAAAACAAGATCTAAAAACTTAAATCTTCATCATATACAACTGATTGAACAACATAATGAATGAAAATTACAGAAATCTGGAGAAGATAAAGAAAGTATGTATGACTCATGCGATCAGATTTCACCAAACACTACAAGTAATCTATAAATTATTGAAGCACTCTACTCAATTGACAGAGGTCTTCTATTCTCCAACAACAACATTCCTGACATTATCACATCCTTCCCTCACTCTCTTACGAAGGCAACTACTGGCAGTCTTCCAACCTCTCCTGATCTCAAAAAAAGGGCTTGAAAGTAAGAAGAACATAAAACCAAAGAGCCGGAATCCTTTTGGAATTTTCTCATCTAAACTAATGCAGTTCAAAAGAGCTGCAAAACCTCCTAAATCTAATAAATGAAAATCTCAATTTTGAATTGGAATGTCAGAGGTTTGGGGAACAAAGATACTATCAAAAGACTAAGATCCCTTAAAAGATCTAAAAAGTCTGACTTCATCACTTTACAAAAACCTATGGTTCGCTCTTCTAATCTGGAAATGATTGCTGATAAGCTGGGCTTTAGCTGCTATAAAGGGAATGTTAATAACAAGATTTGGGTTCTATGGAATCAAGATTTTAGTGTGGATACTATGGTGGATAATGAGCAGTTTATACACCTAAAAGTTAAACATCATCTTTTCAACAAAGAATTCAAAGTTATTGTGATCTATGCAAAGAACTCCAGAATTCTTAGAAAGGCTTTGTGGTATGATTTATGATCAATGGGTGATAACTCAAGTGAATTAATTATTCTTGGAGATTTCAATTCCATTATTAGTCCTAATGAGAAACTATTCTGCACTACATATTGTCGTAGAAGTTCTGAAGATTTTAACAATTTTATCCTTGAATGTCACCTCACTGACGCTGGGTTCTCTGGGTCTAGCTACACTTTGACTAATGTGAGGAAATGGAAACGTCTCGACCGGAATCTGTAAAACAATAGTTGGCTTAATTATTTCAGTACTACAAAGGTCACTCACCTAGCAAAGACTTGTTCTGATCATACTCCTATTATCATCAAATTATCAACTAATCGAGAGAATATAGTCTCCTCCTTCAAATTTCTAAACATATGGGTAATACATGAATAATTTTTTGATTTGGTTATAGATAGCTAGGATGGAAACACAGTTGGCTCTCCTATTTAGGTTTTTTGGTTCAAACTAAAAAGGTTAAAGTCAGATCTGAAGAATTGGAATAAAAAAGTTTTTGGAAACATTTTTGATTCTATAAAACACATTGAAGAAGAAATTAATCAGATTGAATCTAACCTCCATGAATTAAACTCGTCTGCTGATAGAATCCTCCTTGATAGAGCTAAATAAAAACATCTTATCCTTCTTGCTAAAGAAGAGTCTTTATGGGAACAGAAGTCCCACTCCACATGGCTAAAAGATGGGTACAAAAGCACAACTTTCTTCCACAACCTAGTCAAAAAAAGAAGAAAAAAGAACATGATCAATAAAATATGGGAAGACTCCAAGTGGATTGAAGGGAAAGAAGATATCAATAAATCTGAAATCATATACTTTAAGAATATTTTATCTGGAAGCAATGATACCAATTCATCTGAACCCTACTTTGATCTTATTCCTCCTCTGATCACTGAAGAGGAAAATTCTATGCTGACGGCCTGCCCAAGTGAGTCTGAAATTTAGAACTTTATGAAGTCTCTTAATTCTAACTATGCTACAGGGACTGATGGTTTCAATGAAGATTTTTTCAAAGCTTGCTGGTCTATTATCTCCAATGATCTATGTGCTGTCATAGGTGACATCTTCAAAGATTGCTCTATTCCTAAAGGAATTCATTCAACTATCATCTGTCTAATTCCTAAATCAAAGTATCCTAAAGCTTGGACAGATTACAGGCCAATCAGTCTCTCCACCATGTTCAACAGATTTGTCTCAAAGGTAATAAACTGCAGATTAGGTTCTCTTCTTCCCAAAATTATTTCTGAAGAGCAGGGGCCTTTGTGAAAGGAAGAAGTATTCACATGCATATTTTGATTGCTTAAGAGCTCTGTTTTGATTTAAACATTAAGTCAAAGGACCATAATGTTATCCTTAAACTGGATATGTTAAAGGTTTTTGACAAGATTGATAACAAGTTAATTCTCAATGTTATGGAAAATTTTGAGTTCAACTCTATGTTTCTTAAGTTGGTGGAAACGAATATATCTAATGTTCATTCTTCTATTGTGATTAATAATGAGATGAAAGGCCTTTTCAAGTCCACAAAAGGACTTAGGCAGCGGGATCCCCTATCCCCTAGCTTATTCATAATTACCGAGGAATATATCCTCACGAGCCTTAAGTCCTTGTATGCAGAGAATCATGGTATCAATTACAAATACAGAGGGAATATTGATATATCTTTCCTAGCTTTTGCGGATGATCTGATTATCTTTTGCAAGGGATCCCAATCTGCAGTTAGCCATGTAAACATCTTTTTAAACTACTACCAATATGTTTATGGGCAACTCATAAATATAGATTAATCGAAGCTTGTGGTTCCTGTCAAAATGCCAAACAAACAAGCTAAGGACTTGGAAGAAATTCTAAACATTAAACACAATCATATTCCATTTAAGTATTTGGGTAGTGTTATCAACAATAATAACAAAACAGCTAACTTTGAAGATGTAATAGATAGAATAAGATAACTTTGAAGTGTAAGATGAAAATTGAACTTAATATAAATCAAATTCATGTTCAGTTAAAATCTATACTTATTTTTGAGAGGTTAGGTCTCGGTTACATTATTAACCATAAGTTCAAGTTTACCTAATTTTTTTTCTTGCAGTCAAATTTATTGTCTAAAAGTTCTTAGTTTAGACAACTTACCTCAATTTTAGCTCAAATCTTCAATTGCCTCTTGCCTTGCTGTTTGAAGCCGTTGTGATTATCAATTTGTGCTAAGATCTTGGAACCTTTGAATCCGTTTGGGAAATTATTTTCGCCTCTTGTCTTCCTGTTTGAAGCTGTGGGGTTTGCTTTCCTCAATTTTCTCTCAAATCTTCGATAATTTGTTTCTGGATTGGCGTTGCTCTTCTTCTTATGTCTTCCTGTTTGAAGCCATAGAGTTTGTGTTCTTTAATCAGGATTGGTATTGCTCTCCTTAATTTGAGCTCAACTCTTTGTACCTTTTAATCTGAATTGTAAATGCTCTCCGTCTCCTGCCTTCCTGTTTGAAGCCTTGGAATTTGTGTTCTTTAATCTGAGCTCATAATCCTCTGAGTCTCGATTGGAGAAACACTTTGAGTCGTGGTGTTTGGTTTTCTCAATTTGGGCTCAATTCTTCGTCCATTTCAATCTATATTGGAGTAACTCTTCGTCTTTGGTCTTCTTGTTGAAGCATTGGTGATTGATTTCTCAGCTTAAGCTTTAATCTTTAAGATTTTGTATCTGGGTTGGAGCTGCTCTTCTTGTCGAGGCTTTGAATCTGAATTGGAGTTGCACTTCGTTTCTTGCGGAGCCTTTGAATCTGGATTGGAAATGATCTTCAATTGTCTCTTGACTTCATGTTGGTCCTGTTGTAATTGTTCTTTTGTCTGGTTTGGGTTCTAGGTTTTTTTTTGGTTTCTCGACTCAATTTATGGGAGATAATGTTTTAAGAGAGATAGTGCTTGATAGAACCTGTTCTTTTTTCTTTACTTGTAATTGCATACAAGTCCTTATACTTTGTAATCTCTGTTGGGAACTTTCTCTATTAATAAAAATATTCTTTTACAAAAAAAAAGATAAGTGAATGAGACTCAGCTCTTCTATCTATCGGGGGAAGCTTATCATTAATTCAGACTGTTCTATCTTCTTTTCCTATCTTCTACACACATAATTCTATCATTCCTAACTATGTAATCTATAAACTTAGAATACTATATAAAAAATTCCTATCGGGGACTAAATAAGATATCAAAACAATCCATTGGTCTTCATGGGACATATTGTGTAAACCTTACGGCGAGGATGGACTTAACATCAAAAGAATTCAAGATATCCATGGAACTTATTCTCTCAAGTTATGGTTCTTATTCAGAGGCCATGGAAATCTTTGGTCCAAGATGATGTTCACTACATACTGCAAGTCTCATCATCCTATATGCTCTTCTATTCCTATACGAAGCTCTAAGGTTTGGAAAAGGATTTACAATGTAAGAGATAAGGTAGATAAATACATTTTATAGGGATATTAGTATTGGAAAGGCTAACTTCTGGCTCGATAAGTGGTGTACAAAAAACCTTTCATTCTTTTCAATGAAATCGATAATAGAACTTGGGTGGAAAGCACTAAAATCTAAAAGTTCTAGTCTGAAGGATCTTGGAACTTATAAAAGCTTTTGTCCTCAGTTACTCATACTGAAATTAAAAAAATCTTAAGATTTCTTTAAACAATAGACCTGATGCTATTAAGTGGTCCTTATCCCATGATGGAAAATTCAACTCCAAGACAGCTTGGGATGCAGTCAGGTCAAAAAAGAATTCTTCTAATCTCTACACGAAGACCTGGAATCAGATAACTCCAAAGAAATTTTCCTTTCTTCTGTGGAGAATATTTTTCAATTGGATTCCTACTGAGACTAATCTACAAAAAATAAAGTTCATCCTAGCTTCTAAATGCTAGAAATGTGATAATCTAGATTCAATTAATCATGTTTTTGTCCATTGCAATGATTCTTGGTCTGTGTGGAATCAGTTTGCTGTCCTCTTCAACTTAAATATTACAAGGAATATGTCTCTACCTCACCTAATCAGGACTTGGTACTGGTCTACTACCAAAAAGGTTCATGTGAGAGCTATCCTCCCTTCTATAGTAGCATGGGTTATCTGGAAATCAAGAAATAACAACAAACACAAAGACAAAAAAGGCTGCCATGATTCCATGATCAATCAGGTGATATACATCCTATCTAGCCTAATCAGAGTTAAACTCTTCAAAAGAACTCACTGGGGCAAGGATAGTAAAATAGCTTATGCAATTTGATGTATTAATCATCTAGTTAAGCTTGGACCTATCTCTCTTAGCTGGATCAACCCTAAACTTAACAGGTACAAGCTGAAAACGGATGGTGCTTGTAGCAGATATGGCGAATCTAGTGAAGGATGTTTAATTACGAATCATAGTGGAACTGTTATTTCGGGGTTTGGCAAGCTTTATCGAAAATCAAGCCCTATAATTGCTGAATGTCGAGCTCTTTTCGATGGGCTACGTCTCTGTCAATCTCTCGACATAATAGAGCTTGACATTGAAACGGATTCATCTATCCTAACTGAGATGATACTTAAAGGAGACTACCCATGGTTCCTTGAACCTATTATAACTTGTTGCAAGAAGCTTATACTCTCTACCATGAAACTCACTCATGTATACCGTGAGCAGAATATTGCAGCAAATTGGATTGCAAAGCAATATCTTACACAAAAGAATAGCATAACAATTAACAGCAATCAAATTCCCATTTACCTCAAAGCCATCGTCTTCCTCGAAAGTTTGAGTGTGAGCTATCCCAGATCGGAACCTTCAGATTGATCATTCTGTTCTTACTTCTTAACTCTCTTATTGGTTGATGCTCTATTCCTCAATCATACCTACCATCAATCAAATTCTATATAAGAAATAGGCTTGTCTAAAGGAATTTCTATTCGTCTCGACTTAAGAATTCAAGCTCACTAGGAAATCTTGCGTGTACTATTTTCATTTTGGCCCTCTCTCCAAAATTCAATTTTGGTGAAAAGAGTTTTCGGGCTCTTCTGGCGCTCAACTTAAATTAGAAGAATTAAATTTGTCTCTTTTGTTTTGTTGACACGGTTAAATAGCTGGGTTGTCTATCTTTTGGACCCGTTATAATGGCCTTTGTAACTCAATGAGTTGTATTTTATAAAATCAAGTTTAAGGAATATATATATATATATATATATATATATATAAATGCTATGAAAAATATTAAATACATTACTTTTGAAACTTCTCATTTTACTTTTTAGATTTTTTTATAAGATTTACACCGATTTTAATACATTTTTGTACAAAATGTTTCCAAAAAAACGTATTCATTTAAAGTTTGTTAGCAATGTCATTTGACACATGTTATTATTGTTGTTCAAAATATTATGCACGTTATATAAAATTAAAAAAAAAACATTCAAATTACTTTCTAATTAAATTATTATATCTATATAAAGATATAATTTTAATAATATTTTTCTTAAATAGAGATAACTAATTATAATTTTTTTGTTAATTAATTTTAAAAAATAATATAATTTCACAACAATTAGATTTAATTACCATCAACAAATAATTTAATTAAAACTTTTATTATGATTAGAGATTAATGGTTCAAAAAAGACAAATTAAAATTATTTATGTTTTTAGAGTTTTTAAAAATACTTGAAATATAAATACATCCAAAAATTTATTAAAATATACAAACACGAACTACTTTAATAATTAATTATTCTTAACTTTTAAAAATCAATATATTTCAAATCCTAACTAAAAAAATATAAACACATATATTTTTATTTTTTTAAAACGAATAAAACAAATTTCATAAGTGATATTTTTGGAGAATCTGCATCCTAATTACATTCGGACGCAGTCTAATTTTCTTTTAAAAAAGTTGTTTCAACACAAAAATTAACATATTTTTGTAACTACAAATATATTAGTTGTTTCATATCCAATTAACACTTATTTTCACAAAACAAGTTTTTATCTTTGTTTTTCACACAATTTAGCATCCAATATTAACACAAATTGCATATATTTTTGCAACTACAAATAAGTTAGTTTATTTCACACCCATTTAACACCTAAATTCACAAAATAAGTTTTTATTTTGTTTTCTCACACAATTAGACTTTTTAGCAACCAAAATCCTATTTACACAACTCTTTTCTTCTTATTTATGCAACTGATTTGCACATAATTATGCAAATTGACACAATTATTTTCTAGCAACCAAAATACACGTACTTACACAACTAGGCACAATTGTTTTTTTAACAACCAAGCTACACGTAATTACGCAACTAGAATACAAGTGCTTTTTCAGACTAATTTTGCAGCTCAATTACACATATTTTTTTCACCTGAACGCATCTTCATAGGGACATTCCTCGACAAATAAAACAAAAGTACTCCCATACAAGTTTTAGGGGCATACCCCCGCTATTAACAAATAAATCAATGGAAGAGTACTACAAGAGTATGTCAATTATGATTGGTGCAATCCTCTACCCGAACGGATCTGACTAGGTTAATTCCAAGAGTCATTAAAAATAATGTCGTAAACCTTGATATTACGGTGTAGTCTAGTATAACGAATAATACTCTCACCATATCGGTCCACAAAAGAATTATGAAAAAGTCATGGATTAAACAAGAGGGAGGTGGATGTGACATTTCCGATATCAACTCTGTAAAGCTTGACAAAACTAGATGAGATTATGTCAATTATTTTTTATAGAGGCCTTCATTTTTAGATGAAGAAAAAGAGTTGTATGACATTATGTTAGCTGTTTTTCAAATTTTGTTAAATTGTATTTGTTGTGTATAAGTTGGGTAATTTATTTATATTGTTTACAGAATAATAATTTTTTTCCTTATATAATAAGAAAAAAAACAATTTTTTGTGAATAGTTTGAATTTTTCTTAAATCGTATAATTACAATCTTACAAAATTAGGTAACATAGAAATTACTTGACATTAAGGTATTTGAATTTAAATGAGTTGAGATTTGAGTTTGAATTATCAACTTGGTCGGGTCCATTAAATTATTAATTAGTAAAATGTTAAAAATAGAGTTAATGGTAAATGATAAATAATAATATAATAAATGGTAAAATCTAAGAATATGTTGACTATCATGCTATATATATATAGTATTTGAGACCACTCACAACAGTCGACATATTTTATCTTCCAAAAGTGCACCATATCGGCCCTACATGAGCATAATTTCCCGTATAATATTTCAAAAATTACCACTTCACATAAGAGATCATATTTCATCTTTCAACATACCCGACCATATTTTTCTCTCTTCCACGTCATTCTACCATATAATCTCCTACTATATATTTTTATTTATCTTCCTTATCATTTAATATATATTTACATTAAAGTTATATATATCAAAATAAATAATTTTAATAAATTAACATAATATATTATCTTTATAAATTTAAATTATATAAATTAAAATAATTAATCTTAATAAAATAATATATAATATATAATATATTTAAATTTAAAATATAAAAATAAAATTAGTTTGATTTCCACAAAACTTAAATAATATTGTTTTACGTACTAAAATGTCCCAAAAATTGTTTAAAAAAACTTAATAAACAAAAGCACAATAAATTTGGCTGCACGAATCAAACAAACCAAGTCTCTATTTATAAATCTCTAAAAGTTATAAATCACTGAATGATTTTTTTTTACTTACTAAAATGTTCCAAGAGTTGTTTCTAATAAAAAATAAAAAAAAAAATCAATAAATTTGGATATCCGAATCAAACAAACTAAGTCTCTATTTATAGATTTTTAAAATTATAAATCATGGAAGAATTTTTTTTACTTACTAAAATGTTCCAAAAATTGTCTTGAAAAAACTTAATAAGAAATAATTCAAAAAAATTTGGTGTCCGAATCAAACAAACCAAGTCTCTATTTATAGATCTCAAAAAATTATAAACTATAGTGTTTATTTTTTTAAACTTACTAAAACATTCCAAAATCATTATAAAAATACTAAATAAATAAAAACTCAAAATATTTTGGTGTCCGAAACAAGCAAACTAAATCTCTTCTTATAAATCTCGAAATATAAAAAATAGTAATATAATTTATTTATTTTTTACCAACAATTTTTCTACAAAAACATATTAGAAAAAATATGACTGCAACGTGCCACATGACACATTACGGTTGATGGCTTGGAAGATGAATTGAGGTAACTGAACCCACGCCAGACTAAAATATTACATTGCAGCAGCATGAAAATGCACATATCTCTATAAAATATTTCATGTTGATAGATTTATGAAAATCAAATATTAAAAAAAAAAGATTGAAGTTTGGGTTATCATATATCAATTTATAATCAACACTAAAGACTAACAATAAATTTTTAAATTTTAAAAACATTTTTTATTTTAACAAGTAAAAATATATTTGAGTGCTGTGTGCAAGATTAAAAATAAATATTTCATATTATTTAAACGTAATCTTTTGTTTTAATTAAAAAAGTGAAAAATTGGAGAATTTGGGTAAAATATAAAGAGAGAAAAAAACTGATGGAGGAGGAAATAACCTCCCCTCGAAAAAATATCCGAACAGAGTCCAAGGAAATGTTCTTGACACCCTTATTCACCACCCCTCCGCTACCAACAAAACCACCGTCAACGGCCTCGTGCTACCACTTTGCACCACCGGAAAAGCTCGCTGTCCTCATCGACAATTCAAAATCCATACATCATGTTCTCCAAATTCACGCCGCCCTCCTCCGCCACAATGTCCTTCCGCATCACCACCCAGTTCTTAACGTTAAGCTCCTTCGCTCTTACTCTTCCACCGGACGCCTCCGTTACTCCGTCTCTCTCTTCCACCAAACGGAAGACCCCAACGTCTTCCTCTTTACAGCTATTATCAACAGCTACTCCCTCCACGGTCTCCACGACCGAGCGTTGTCGTTTTTCGTGCAAATGCTGAGCCGGGGTGTTGCCCCCACTGAGTTCACGTTTTCGTCGGTACTGAAATCGTGCTCGCTAGAGAACGGGAAGATGATCCACTCTCAAGTGGTTAAATCCGGATTCGGATCGGATCCATACGTGAGGACGGGTCTTGTCGATGTTTACGCGAGAGGAGGTGAAGTTGTATCTGCACAGAAAATGTTCGAGGAAATGCCTCAAAGGAGTTTGGTTTCTTACACATCTATGGTCACTTGCTATGCGAAGCATGGGGAGATTAAAGCAGCTCGAGCTTTATTCAATGAAATGAAAGATAAGGATGTTGTTTGCTGGAATGTAATGATCGATGGGTATGCACAACATGCGTTCCCAACCGAAGCTCTTATGCTATTTAGGAGGATGCTAGCTTCGAATGTGAAACCAAACGAAGTAACCTTTTTGGCTGTGCTTTCTGCTTGTGGGCAAGTGGGTGCGCTCGAGTCAGGTAAGTGGCTCCACGCTTACATTGGTAATCATGGGATGCGTGTAAGTGTTCACGTCGCTACTGCATTGATTGATATGTATAGTAAGTGCGGTAGTCCAGAGAATGCACAATTGGTGTTCGATAAAATGACTGAGAGAGATGTAGTTGCATACAATGCAATGATAGTTGGCTACGCAATGCATGGCTTTAGTCAAAAAGCCTTGAATTTGTTTGATCAGATGCTTAAAATGGACTTACACCCTACTAATATAACCTTCATAGGGTTACTCAACGCCTGCGTCCATGCTGGGTTGGTGAATGAAGGATGGAGATTACTTCGTGCTATGAAACACGAATTCAAGATCGAACCCAAAATTGAGCACTATGGATGTATGGTAAATCTTCTTGCCCGAGCAGGGCATTTAGAGGAAGCGTACAAACTTATTAAGAACATGAAAATCAAGTCCGACCCCGTTTTGTGGGGATCTTTACTTGGAGCATGTAGGATTCATGGAAATCTCGCTCTAGGTAAAAATATTGTAGAGTATCTAGTTACGCAGGATCTTGCGAATTCGGGTACCTATGTTCTTCTCTCTAACATGTATTCCGCAGTGGGGGATTGGGATGAAGCGTCAAAAATAAGGAGCTTGATGAAGGAAAAAGGGGTACCTAAAGAACCCGGTTGTAGTACAATTGAAGTGGGCAATAAAGTGCACGAATTTCTTGCCGGAGATAGAAAACACTCGAAAAGTAGAGAGATATATATGATGTTAGAAGAGGTTAATAGTTGGCTTCAAGCATATGGTTATGCTCCAAAAATAGACGTTGTGTTACACGATATAGGAGATATGGAGAAAGAACAAGCACTTGAAGTTCATAGTGAGAAGCTCGCACTTGCTTTCGGGCTTATAAGTACTACACCAGGTACAACTTTGAAGGTTGTAAAGAATCTTCGCGTATGCTTAGATTGTCATGCTGTGTTTAAATTGATCTCAAAGATCACCGGACGGAAAATTGTGATGAGGGATCGTAACTTGTTCCACCACTTTGTAGATGGTTCTTGTTCTTGTGGAGACTACTGGTGAGTTGTAATTTTATGTTGACAGCACAGCACAGTCTCAGGATTAGTTCGAGCCTAGGTAGCTCGACTCAAGTTCAGTTCATGCATGCTTTGACTTGAACATTTTAAACCGCTTCGATTTAAACCTTCAATTCGAAGACGACCACCGTGGGATATGCTTCAAATTTAATCCATTCGGTTCAAAACAGAACATAGTAGTCTGTTTGGAACTGAAGCTATTAAAGCTCTGAATGGAAGCAAACCACCACTTCAAATCAAGGAGATCCGTGTGAGGGGAGAAGGTTCCTCCGGTAAAGTTCACTATCGAAAAGTGGAGCCATTCATATAAAAAATATGGTATTAATATAAAAATTCGGTCAAAAAACAAATTCTAGTTACCTATATATCGTTTTAAAACGAGGCAATAATGCATGATATTTTCGATTTACAAGAGCTCTACCTCTACCACTACATAATACAGAAAATAGAAAAAAGTTTATACATAATTTTTATTTTTATTTTAATTTTAAAATAGTGATATATATTTAGTAAGTTGGTAAAGTTATATTGTATTTATAATTCAAATATAGTTAGAAGTATATATACTTTTACTCTTTTTTACATATTAGTTTTACGTTAATATGATCTTTTGGTGAGAGATACACACAGTTTCGTTGATCTTCCATCTTACCTCTTTTTCTTTTTAACTAAAAATTGTCTATAAATCTGAAAACTCCCAATTTTATTTGTTAACCATAACAATTCACTATCCTATCATTAATAATTATTACCCTAACATTAAAAATTTAACCACCACAACATTAAAAATCTTTAAGAAAAATAAAAACACCAAATTTCATACGAAGAAATGAACGTTTCTTTAGATGAGGACGAAAAGAACGTATATTATGAGAGGTAACGATTTCAACTTTAATTTCTGTTTTTATACGAATTATACAATGAACTACATGCTGTCTGTATATATCGTGCTATGAGAATGAGCTGGTCGCGAATAAGCATGCACCCAGTATTTTATCTTTGCATTCCTTTATGCGACCAACTCATTCTGACCGCACGACTTATGCGACCATAACCAAATTATAGTTTGTATTGTGCGACTAATTAAATATAAGGTTTTCTTAACATATTTTTATTCGTTGTAGGAGGAATCAGGCTAACCACCATATATGATGGTTGATTACACAAGTATCTTCACAATCGATAGCTTATTCACTAAGCTAGAATTTGATGCTTTTGTCGAAGAGGAATCGAAAAAGATTAAATTCATCCCTATTATTAGGCTATATGATAGTGCGAAATGGGGAAGAACTCCTAGATTACAGTACATATGCGAGAGGTACGGTGTTTTAGTATAAAAAATGAAATCGAAAACTTTGAGAAAGTAAAAGTGTACAACGAAGAAATGTAATTGTTCCTTTCAATTAAAAGGGCATGCGATTGACGTACTAGCAATGCAATGCTGTTTAAAAGTTATAAACGGGAAACACAATCACAAATCATATGTTTGCTTAGACGGCTATTCACGCCCACGTAGACTCAAACCAGAAGAAAAGACACTAGTTCGTAATTTATCTTTCATTTGGCCGCGTCCTAGGAAGATATATAGTGGTTTGAAGAATAATAATCCCGATAATCTTTTGAACATGCATGCAATCTACAATTTTTGCCAAAAATATCCTGATGTTGAGCACTATGGACAAACTCAAATGCAATATTTGTTGGGAAAATTGAAGGAACATGGTTACTCTATGTGGGAGCGGTTACACGACGAATCGAAAGTGATCATCGATTTTTTTTTCGTGCATCCTACATGTTTAGACTTGTTGCGTACATTTCCGAATATGCTTATCATGGATTGTACTTATAAAATGAAGAGGTATAAATGCCGTTGTTAGAGATTGTTGGAGTAATTTTGACTTCATTTACATTCTTGCGACGGTTCAAACGTTAATGCCTGATGACGTAATTGCGGAACAATTTGTCTAGTTTTATGGTTACATTGCCGTTGAGAACATAATCGAAGCTTACGATAAAAACCGAGCTACACTGAATGAAATGTTCGTCGCTTCCCCAAAGTGTATTGAATACGTTATGTCCGCATGGATAACGAAATATGCTGACAAATTTCTTCATCATCGAAGGAAACAATATCAAACACTATGGGCAAACAACAACGAATAGGTAAAATTGCTTTCATTCTCATTTTTTTATTATATCACTAAAAATAAATGTCTTAATTATCTACTTCTTTTGTAGGTGCGAGAGTTCTCATTCAGCCATAAAAGAATACCTTGGGACGAACCAATGCAATTTTGAACTTTTTTGGGAAAAAGTTCATAACCTCCTAACAAAGCAGCATGTTGGAATCCTCGAATTGTTCGAGCGAACTAAGTTTTTTACTCTACATGGTTTTAAAAATACTTTGACCAGGAACCTAATCGGTTATGTATCCCATGCGGGCCTAAAATAATTAATCTTCGCTATTATACATTCTAGAAATATATGCGTAAATCAGGTATCATATGGAGGATGTGTGCTTAAGAAAACACATGGGTTATCTTGTACATGTGAAATTTCCCCAATAACGAAAGAAGGTAGATGCATTCCTAGGGAGATTGTGGATATATATTGGAGACGATTAGATATTGTTCACAAAGATGCCACTTCGCATGAAGATGCTTTGCAAAAAAAAACTATCCATCATAGATAGTTCTATTCATAGTTTTGGGCATCAACAACAAGATCATATTATCAATAGGGATATGCAACTCTTAAATCCCGAAACTAGTTATGTTAAAGAGCCTAAAGAAGCGGTTAGAGCTAAAGGTAGATAAATCGACCAAACATGACCCTGGTTCGTGAGAATATCCTATCGAACAAACCACTAGTGCTAGTACTCCCACAAAATCGTTTGGTAGCACAACCGTTAACACGTTAGAAGCACGACTTCCTCAAAAGTGCCTTCGTAGTACCCAAACCACCACTCGCAAAAAAGAAAGTTGGTCAGCCCAAGAAAATTATTAAGGAATAAAAGTTAACTTTATACCCCGATTACGGATAATCCTTATATCACTAAATTGGTCGACATTATCCCAGATAGACAATGCGAATATCGGTCTGTATTGCTTTCGATATAACATACTGCGGATAATTGGCAAACTGTTAAACAAAATTTGTTGAAAGAAGTAAATGAAAATCATGCTTTGTGGTTGGAATTTTTTGGTTCGTCTGATGTTTTGGATGAGATGGTACGTAGTTTGGATTACTTCAAACCCCAAACTTCTAGCCATTATTGGACGACACTTCCCGACATTGGCTTAGTCATAGAAACAAGGTATCAGTGTCCGGTATACCATATCTCAAACAGGGTCTTTAACTTATCTACCAATTCGTGGAAGGCCGCCTGTTAATGTTTCTACGATTATAGAGGTTGAGATTTCCTTCGTACATGGTTGCCATTTCGTTAGTGTAAGTATATAAAATTTATTAAATTTATGGGGTTTTAAGATTTTTTTATACCTAATGCACTAACTTACCTTTTATATCTGCAGATTACTACTCCTCTTGAACGACCGTTGCTGCCATTATACTCGGCATAGGGTGTCCACATCACCGACGAAGCTAGTCAATGGACGCATCCATACTACCATAGGTTCAATAAGTTTACACAAATTATGCCGTTTATGAGAGTGAATATTAATGAGGAGCCACACATTACCGACTTAACAGAAGATGAAATATGATCTTATGTTATTTTAGGTTTTCAAATTTTTTTGTGTATGATTTTAAATTATGAATTTTTTGTTTATTATTTGTTTATGACATTTGGTTATGTATTCTCTTACTCTTAAATTTAGAGTGAATCTTTACATTTTATGTTTCCCGCTTGTTTAGCTCTTCCCGCCAATTAAATGGTCATTTCACCAATAACAGTATCCGTTAATAATTACCGCTAAAATATAATTTCTGCCAATGTTGGATTTTTCTTTATAAAAGACCTGAATCATATCCTAATAGTTCATCCACCAAACCTTCTTAAACATAAAAAACGTAAGGATTATTAGGTATAAAGTCGAATGTAGACGAAGACTATCACTTGCTTCAGTCCGTGAAGTTTGTTATCAAAAACATGTAATGAAACAATATTATAATGAAACAAATTATACATTATAGTGTAGACAGAAGCATCAACCCAATCAACAATTCATTTAATGAAATAAATACAAACAAACATGTAATTCACATAAATAATCAAGTATTTTTAAAATATTTTGCACTAAATAGTGAAATCTGGGTAAGTCTGTCACATGTGATTCTGAGTAAGTCTTTCGTATAAGATTGTAGTTAAGTCTGTCATATGAGACAAACATCCTTCTTCGTCGCATGACATATGCGAATCAAACACATCTGGTCGCACATGTTGTGCGACAAACATCTATCGAACAAATCAAGGGGTTGAAACCCTAAATCACTAATTACTGTAGCATTCTCCTCAAATTTAAAGCCAAAACACGGATCCAAAACTCACAAAAAACCCTAACATATCAATTCAAAATAACAACAACTCCAACCACGCGAAAATCAAAATTTTTAAAAACAAAAATTAAAACCTAATTTTATACATCTTATGGACAACAAAATCAGCAAACAAATACAGTAATAGGTTGTATGACATACCTCTATGTTGTTGTGAGTTCGGTTTCAAAAAATAAACTCTTCTGATTTTCCGGCAGTTGAGAGTTTAAGAGGTTTTGTGATTTTAAGAGAGAAAATATGGAAAAATGGTGAAAGAACTATCAATTTGCTTATATATCTTGTTTTTATGCGAAGGGTAAATTTGTCCAAAATTTGGTGAGAGATCTAGAAAAATGGTATAGAATCCAACAAAATATATCTTGTTTATAGCATGGTTCTTTTGGTAATTATAGGTGATTAAATGTGTGAGTATACTTTTATGTAAGTAACAATCTCCTAATAAAAGATTCTTACTAATAAATACAAAGAATATACATATCCATCTAATCCATAACTACCAATTAAGTTTTTTAAGGAGTTTGTTTTTAAAATCCGATTTATTTAAAGGTAGTAATTTTTATTCAATTTTGGTAATGTATCTTTGTATAAGTTATTCACTAAAATCATAATTCAATTATTGTTATGTTTGGATTTATATTATAAATACAATATAATGATAGTTTGATAAATTTAGTGGATGTATATAATGGTTTTAAAATAAAATAAAGATTATGCATATGAATTTATTTATTTTTGTATGATTATTTATAAACTATAAATGTCATGCTCATCGTTTTAAATAACTATTTTTATATTTTTTATAATTACAGGTAATTAAGATATGTTTTTGATTGTTATAGGAAATTAGGATATGTGACTCTGAGTTTTGTAAAAATACTATCTATTTTTAATATTTATTAATAAGCTTTGAACAATAATTTGTACATGGCATATGGATTTTAGTAACAGATAGTCTTTGGAATTTCAAAAGTCCGTTGGTAGTCGATGGATTATCAACGGACTTTTGAAAGCCCATAGATTATCTGCCACGAAAACGAATTACTATTCAAAACCTTTATTGATAATAACCTTTTTTTACCCTACGATGCAAAAAAATAAAATTAGGCATTTTATATAAAAAATAAATCTTACTATATTATTGTTTAAAAAAATTGTAACAAAGTTAAACTTTATTAGTTTAAAAATATTTTAAATATTGTAAAAAAAATAAAAAAAATATTATTATTTTAAAAATAATTTAAAAATACGATCGAAGCAAAATAAAAACTGTTAACTAACTTATCTTTTAATGTTATTTATCTTTCATACATATCATCTATTGACATATAAATTTAAAGTATATGGATATACATGTTTTAAGAAAAGTGGATCACTATCCCATTATGAATTAGTTTCTATTATTTTATATTCAAATAAAAAATCCATTTTATTATTCACGAGTTTATCATTGCAACTCATTACCATCTAAAGAAAAAAAAATATGAAATATATTATAGTTTAAAATTTAAATATCCAAACATTTAAGTATTAAAATTAAGCCTCTAATTCTATGAATTTGAAAATTTATAACAAAAAACATATACTTTTCCTCAAAAAATAAAAGATAACATAATTGATAATCATATTCAAAGTAATTGAGTATGTAAGCTTTATAATTTTTTTTATCAATTTGGATCAAAATTTGGCGAACGTTTCTATTATAACGTAGCACATTTACAAGTAGAACTCGTCAATATTGAAATACGGTACCATCAATATCGAGTTATAGTACCATCGACACAAATGGTAGTTCCACCGATACTAGAAAAGATAATCGCCATATTTCGGTGATACCAAGTCTTAATACTGTTGAAATTACTCGAATATTTATGTATTGTTTTTTATTGTTGGAAAAAAATGATATACATCGATTTGAACTTGAATGCATCCAATATTATAGTGGTTATTTTTTTCACAATAGTTTAATATACAAAAAAATAATTATGTGAGTTGGCTTCCGTAGATAACAACGCCAACGACCTTTAAGTATATGCGACTTCTAGCTAACGAATCCTCTAAACAAATAATCTGAAGTAGACTTCTTTTTGTCGAAACACTCTACATAATCGAAGTCCACATACTCTTACATCAATATATTACTCATTTTTTTTTATTAAAACACAACGCTACAACATCCGAACCCTTCAAGTATCTTATGATCCACTTGAGTGCATGCCAATACGGCTTCCTTGAATTTGACATGAATACATTCAAAGCACTTACAGTGCATGTAATACCGGGTCTTGTGAAAATCATAGCATACATAATGCTACTAATAAAATTAACATTAAGTATTCACATCATATATTTATTATTGATGTTTTACTTTGTTCTTGAGTGAAACTGAGTTTGAATTGTGAACCAATGATAATTCGAACCACTTCTTCTTCGGACATCGAGAATTTCCTTAGGAATTTATGTATATATTCTTGTTAAGATAAGAATAACTACCCTTTAGGCCTATTATTCTTGATATCAATGCCAAGTATCCTCTTAGTATTTATCTTAAAATCTCCCTTAAGTTGAGTCTTTACCGCTTCAATCATCCTAATATCTTTCCCAACTGGCACATACACCAACAAGAGGACTTGTCTTCCCATGTATGTCTCCTGATTCTAATAGACACATATGTCGTAGCAGCTACAAATATATCTAATGGATCTCATAAAAGAATCAAATCTTTTATTCCAATGCATGAACGGCTGTTTCAGCCTATAGAAAGATCCTTTCAACAAACACACATAATCCTCATTTCTTTGTTAAAAACTTTTCGGTCGACACATGTAAATTTTATATTCCAATTCACCATGAAAGAAGGAAGTAGTAACATCTATTTGATCTAGCTCAAGCCCAAATCTAGCAAAAATCGACACCAGAATCCTATAGAGGTTTGTTATATAACATACAAAAATATCTCGTTCAAATAGACACTCCGATTTTACATAAATCCCTTAGTCACGAGTCTAGTCTTGTATCTTAGTAACTTAACACCATGAATACCTGAATTTCTCTTGAAAATTTATTTACTCCCAACCAGCTTCTTACCCTTCAGATACCTCACACGAATCCATGGGCTCATCTTTTGGAAAAATATCAGTTCTTCTTTCATGACCGTGAGCCATATTTATCACTACTCTTGATAGCATCATGATTGAGGTTCAAGAATATCTCATTGTATTTCAATAAATAAAGCACAACAAATTGTAAAACTATACCTTTGCGGTTGTTTGCTTGTTCTCTTTGCTCTATCCTTCATCAATAGATAACTTTCAATAATTTGTTTCTCTCCCATCTGATCATATGAATACCTTGGAGCACTCTGTACGACCCAAAGCAGAACTCTGCCTAAAATCGTCTTCGGCAGAAGCTTTTCCCGCTTCAATTTGAGATCAGATCCATTATCAACTTCATATATCTTCTTCGCAATTCTAGGTTAAGTATCCACCACCTTATTCAATAACACTTCCTCTTTATTGAAAATCACATCTATACTTATCAAAGAATTTTGACGTCCAAGTTCAAGGCCCCAAAACATATACCCTTTTACTCCTTACGGATAGCCGGAGAACAAATATTTCAGTTCTCTTGGCCTAACCATATCATGATTCACATGTACGTAGGAAACACATCAGAAAACTCTTAAATTTTCTAAGTTAGGTTTGTTTCCCATCCATGCATTTTGAGAATAAAAAACTTACATGTCATTGGTTGACTCAAGTTGATGGTTTATACAACCCGTGTTACGGCCTCTCCCTAGAACCTTTACCCATTTCAGCTGTATGAAACATACATCTAACTCGTCTTAATAAGGTTTGATTCAATCTATAAAGAAGTCTATTATATTGGAGACTCTCATTTATGGTTTGGTATCTAGAAATGCTAAGATTTGTACAATAGTAGTGAACTCCTTATTCACATATTCTAAGCCATTATCAATCTGAAGCTTCATCACCATTTTTTTGGTTTCATTATCTAGCAAAGTCTTATAGTTAAAATAGGTATCAAAATATTCATCCTTGATCTTCAAAAGTAGATCCCATACTATCATAGAATAGTCATCAATCAACGACATAAAATACATTGTACCAGATATGGTAGGTTCTCGTGATGGACCCCAAAGGTTTAAATGAACATAATTAAGTACTCTATTGGATATTTGGTTGTTGGGAAACACTTTCACATTCATTTCTCTTACCCAAAATACACGACTTTCACAAATTCTCAGCTTTTGAACTGTTGTACTATCTAACAAATCCTAGTTACTTAGTTCACTAAGTCCTTTCTCACTTAAATGCCCAAATGATGATACCACAACCTCGTAGAATATTTCAGCACACTAGACACCCCTCTACTACAGAGACCTCGAGAACTAATACACCAATATTGTTATTGGATTTTATAACAACAAGGGAGCCTTGTAAGATCCTAAGTTTACATTCTTCAGTCTTATACGTAAACCTTTTCTCATCTAATATCCCAATTGAAAGAAGGTTATGTTTAAATTCAGGTACATACCTTACATTGTTAATTAGTTTCTCAAGTCTTGTAGACAACTTGATCCAAACGGTTCAAATCTCTTTGACATCGTATGATTCGTCATTCTCGAGGATGAACCTTCCACCATCAAACATTCACAGGTCTTCAAACCAATGCTTATTGGAAGTCATATAAAATTACGCACCCGAATCCAACACCCATTTATCATTATATCTACAAGAATAAGAAGTCATTAAACTATTAGCGTACTCACAATTATCAGACTCCATTGCAATATTTTCGACTTCGGTCTTATGATAGTTGTTTCAATTTTCCTTATATTGGGAGTTCCGATTGATATGTCGTTTATTCTTTCTTATCTAATAGATTAATTTTGAACTCGTACCAGCCCATTTGGACTTTGACCTAGATTTTCCTCTCTTATCAATTCAATATCTCTTCCCTAATAGACCCATCACACTCACTTTGTGCCCTTCAGATTCACTATTTTAAACATCATTATTTTGAAGATATTTGAAGTTCAAAATGATCTTGACTTTAACCATCATAAGAGAGTCTTTCCTGTATAACATGGTGTCCATGAAGTATTCATACTATTACGATAGAAAACTTATAAGAATGATTGCTTTGTCCTCCTCCTCCACCTTTACACTAACTACATTCAAGTTGAGTATGATTCAGTTGTAATCATCTATGTGCCTTCTAATCTCTATGCTACTATCCAGATATAACATGTAAAAGTTGTTTCTTCATATACAATATGTTTTCAAAGGATTCATTTATGTAAATTACCTCAAACCGATTCTATACCCTAAATGCAGTAGGCTTTTCAGATACCGCTCGTGGCACTTCATCTCCCAAGCTTAATATGAGAGAACCATGAGGTTTAGACAGTACCACAACATCAACCTATGTAGATTTATCATCGATAGTAGCAATTAATCTCTTTTATACCGGTTAAGCCTTATATTTAATTCTCCAGAGGTTGAAATCATTAGATATGTAAAATGTTACTAGGCTAAGCTTCATGTAACTCATCTTTTGTTGGTTTATACTTACCAGACAAGATGTACTTTTTCAAACTTCATATATCTGATTGATATAATTTTTATACTGTTGCTTCACGCTTATCATACCATTTGTTAGGGTAAAACCACCATTCAGCTGACGCAAGAACCGATATATCAGCTAACGAACCTCTAGAGAAAAACATTAACCATGTTCAAGACGAGTAACAAATAAAAGAAATAATAAGTAAAAAACAAGCGCACAATATATATTAACGTGGTTCGATTGTGGAAGTAATTATACATCCACGGGTAGCGGTCACATTTTCTATTAATAAATAGGTTACAGAAAGACTTGCTAACACAAAAGACTCAATCACTCTTTGTAGTAAAAGATGACGTGATTCAAAAAATCTTATCTTCAGTGTTTATCTATGATCTCACTTATCTCACAAAAAACTAGAGCTATTTGTCTTTCTTCAGAAATATGCTCCTCATGAATTTCCTCACACTTTCCACAACAATTTTTTTTTCTATTTATAGAATGATTGTGATAACTCATAATCCATTAATTAAGAAATTTAATTAACCCAATTACTAAGAATTCTAAGAAATATAAAAACTCAATTAATAAGAAATCTAATTAATATAAAAGACTCAATTAATAGGAAATTTAATTAATATATAAGAGCTAATTAATAAGAAATC
This sequence comes from Limnanthes douglasii subsp. nivea, assembly GCA_036936605.1. Lineage (NCBI taxonomy): Eukaryota > Viridiplantae > Streptophyta > Magnoliopsida > Brassicales > Limnanthaceae > Limnanthes > Limnanthes douglasii. Next base: position 190,080,846 of record JAUPFV010000005.1, read on the forward strand.
TAATTAATATTGCACATCCAATTAATAGGAAATTTAATTTATATAAGAGATCCAATTAATATAATATCTAATAATATAGAAGACTCAAGTAATACGAAATTTAATTAATATACAAGATCAAATTAATAAGAAATCTAATTAATACAGAAGATCTAATTAAACATAAAATTCTACTTCGAGTTACTTCCGGCCTACACTAAACGATATCAATAATCCAGAAGAGGTCAATTTTTTTCTTCTAACATTTTGGTAACTCAAGACATTCAAAAGAAGAAAGTTAAATATGGTGTTGATAATTAATGTTTTGAAGAACATGATGATGCTGAGAACATTAATTCCACTCAAGGAACTCTAAATGCTACAATGAAAGGAAAAACAAAAAGAAAGAAGCAATCAACTTTGTCAGGAATCATGAAAGATTGAGAAAAAATATATTTTAATATTTGTATATATTTTTATTATCATGCCTTAGTTTTGTACATTATGAGAAGTCCTTTCTTTAAAAAGATGACGACATCCATACTTAGCTATGTAAAATGAATTTAACTTCATTATTATCATGAAACTAAGATGAATTATTATATAATAATGTGATAACATTACCATAACCTTAGAAAAATATAGATTTAGATAGAAAACATGTTGTACTGCAATGTCTAATGAGTGTCAATACAAAAAGAAAATATATCATAACCTTTTAGTGAATAGTCCTAATGAAACGGTAATTCTAAAATCTCTTGATACATATTCAATTTCTAAAAATTCAGAAGAGTTGTTGAAAATATTGGAAGATATCATTGATACGAGTGATGAAAACAAGATCATATAAGTTGTGACGAATATTGCTTCGGTGCTGTATCAACCCGTTTAAAGTTGATGAACAAAATACATGTATTTGGTTTAAATGTTCCACTAATTGTATTGATTCAATGTTATATACCGTTGGTGATTTAGGTGAACATAAAATAACAATAAATAAAATAAGAATTCTAACGGTTTACATCCACTGACACAATTAGATTCTTAGCTTGATGCGAAAGTATACAAAGAATTATGAGTTAATAAGTCTGACCATTACTAGATTTGTTACAGATTATCTCAATTGTAAAAATGTTATATGTAAAAGAAATAAGTTACCAACTATGTTTATTTCTGATGAATGGATTCAACGAAATTATGCTAAAAATGATGGTATAAAGATTGGAATAACTGTATTATGTGACAATATGTTTTGTAAGACTGTCTAATATTGTTTGAACTACTCTTTCTTTGGTGAAAGTCTTTAGAATTATTAATGAATATGTTATACCGGATATGAGATATATTTATAAAGAAATAAGTGGAGTGAAAGAATAACTATCAAAAAAATCAATTTTATGAAGAAAATCTTTTTAAATATTTGGAATATAATTGATCTTTGTTATAATATAAAGCTTCATCGACCTCTTCATATCATAAAAATCCTAGGTAAATTTCATCTAATAATGTTTTATTATACATTATATTTATATTTTAATAAAATAGTATAATTTTAAATAGGTTTTATTATGATCCTAATTTGATTTCGATAGTTCATATCGTAAAACAAATATTCTAGTTTATAAACTACTAAAAATGTTTCACAATTTGAAGGAAATGTTTGGATTGAATAGTTTTTGATGATTACTCGTGGCAAAAAAGAACCTAGTAAACTTTTAAATTATATTATTTTGATATATTTAGAAACTTAAAGTTGTTTATCTTTTATATTTAAAATTTTGAATAAATCTCTGGTGAGAAAGTTATGATGGAGAATGTAAATAGTTTCAACTACTTACTCTTCATATTTTAGATTCACAACAATCTTCTTCTCTTGCACCAAAGTATGAGATTCGCTAGAAAATTCATTTTCAACTCAATTTTGGCTTCACGCTCCTTCACCAAATCTAATTCTAGTCGTTGATAGGAAGCGGCTTTATCTTTCCCTTTTATCCCCCATTCTCTTATAAACAACAAACTTGGCTAACAACTTATCTTGTTGTTTCTCGCTTGCTTCCACCTCCTCTTGTAGTTTGGATTTAATCTCCAAACTTCCATCATATGACTATGCAGCCTATTCAAATAGTGTACCCTAATTTTGCACTAGAGTGACCAGCTTAGTCCTAAGGTAAAAGTATGGATTTTCGTTCTTACCAGTTTGATTGTTTATGATAAAAAAATATGAGCTTGAAACACCAGAAACACCAGAAACAGTCTAAAGAAAGAACATTACCCATTATAAGCATTGAATAGGTGATAACAGTCTTGAAAGATGTAACCCGGTTGCTTCCAAAAACTATAACGAGTTTGGGATCAACATAAACCGTAGACCGGGTTATAACGTGTATGCCCAAAACACAACCTATTTCATTTCAACATCAAAAGACGTATGCACTTTCATTAGAAAATGAATCTCCACACTGGAGGGAATACACAAAATCATCGGATTGTTCACTTGCTTTGAAAGCTCCACATATGTATACGTATGCGACATCACATGCTTGATTTTAGTTTCATCAAGTTTTTTTTACAAAATTAGGGTTTATTCTTGCCGATTAACTTTAGCAGCGACCATGACTAGAGACATCTCCTCAGATAACAAAATATCCTCAAGATAAAAAAAAATTCACCAGAGGAACATCTTCAACCATGGCGGTTGCATGTCTAGGCATCACATTTGAATTGGCTGATCATCAGGTTCATTTTTTTATGATACATATAAGTGAAATGGATAACATTAATTTTATTTTGACCCATTATTTATCTTTAATAAATTTAGGGAAAACGAAGTTATTAAATAAAAGAAAAGATTCGATGATAAATGTTGAAGCTTTAGAAACCAAAGACAAAAAAAGTTTCTTATTTGAAGCTTTGAAGAGTTGTAATGGTGAAAAAACTAAAAGTTCATTAATAAAGAACGAGTAACCTTTATATAAAATAAGATAAATTTAATCCAAACCTTCATTATTTATATCCGATGCTTCAAATGATCTGAGGTCAATGGTTGAGACCCTTCATAATAAACAACCAAGATTAAATGAATATAATAGAGTCTATGTATGATAAGTCTTAACTTCACTCCAATGAGACCACATATCGGTCATAGGCGTGCATGCATTGAATAGTTAAAATAAAATCTCGCTTTAATAACTAGCCTTTTAAAGCTCTTTTGCTTCGGGTAAGGTCTTTTAGTAAAACAAGCTACGAATTCCTTTATTGAGTTTTCTTGAATCTGCAACATCATTTCTCGACCACAACTTCAAGAATATACTTTCTATTCTATTAACAGAATCTTGATAAAGAATACTGCTTCTTACTTTCATGCGATACCATTGATAGTCCTTCCTACATACTTTAAAAATAGTAGATTGGCTCTTCTATCATATCCAAAAGCAATCCGAAGAAAATTCAAACCATCCGAAGGCTACCCTACATCCAGAAGCAATCTCTTCAAACATCTTGAAAAACTCTGAAGCCAATTCAAGTAATCTGAAGTAATAAATGAAGATTTTTTTATTCGACACAAAGTCAATAATCTTAGCAGTTTGCTACTTGTTTTAGTATTTTTTTTCTTTTGTTTCTAAAGGTTCAAGATTTATCATCGGTTTCAGTCGACGAAGAGTTTTTAAAGGAGGCAAACACATGTTTAGCAAAAATTAATCTGGAGATGTCTCTAAGGTGTAGGGAATATTGGGTAGTATATTCCACTTTTGTATATAAGTAAGAATACTCCGATCTCCACAATAGTGTGATATTGTCCGCTTTGGACCCAAAGGTCCGCACAGCTTTGCTTTTGGTCCACTTCTAAAATTCCTCACACTAATGGAGATATATTCTTAACTTATATACTGATCTTTCTTTCCATGTTTAACCGACGTGGTCGCACCTAACAATCCTCCTCTCGAACAAAGTACCATAAAGTACCACTCATACTCTTGTCAGGTGGAGAGAAACCTGAACTCTAGAGCTTTATGGCGGATCTATCTGCTCACTACCACTCTAGCCTCATACTCTTGTCAGGTGGAGAGAAACCTGAACTCTAGAGCTTTATGGCGGATCTATCTGCTCACTATCAGATGAAACTGTGCTGCTCCTTGATCAAGCCACCTGCTTGATGAGCCATCTGGCACTCCATCTAATCCAGCAGATCAATCACATTGAGTATGACTCCCGACAAGATGTGCGGCACAACCCACACATCTAACATAAAATGTAGATGTATTCTTAACTTATATACTGATCTTTCTTCCCATGTTTAACCGATGTGGGATGCGGGACTTTGGTCGCACCTAACATAAAACTAGTTCAGCTAGAGTGAGAGACAAGTCTTCTAATGTATCTAAAAAATCTTAGGAATCAAGCCGAAAAAAATGCAATACACTTTGATAAACTTTTGGACTGAATATTCTCCATCAATCATTATACAAGCTTCCGCAGACACTCGTGAACAAAATCAACAAAATGACCAATACCACTTGATAGTCTTTGTTTAATTCTTTCGGAAAAACTAGGAGATTACCGATAAAAGTTGACACTTATCAAAGACTAGTTCACTTGAAACCCATCCAACCGAAGATAAAATTAAAAAAAACATAATCGACCAAAAAAACATTAATAACTAGAATTACAAATAATTATCATTCAATAATTATAAAATATTAAAAACTTATCATTCAACAATTATAATATTAAAAACTAATAAACGTAGTCCCTCATTAGAAAATAATAATTTTATTTTAAATATGAAAAAATTATAATTTTTTTATGTACAAAATTTTAACACTATCCTACCGTTCTAAAATAAAAACAGAGAGAAACTATTATATTCTTATATTTTGCTAACCAAACTTATATTTTTTGATTCTCGACTAGCAAGTACATTTTATTAGGGATATGAGAAACTTTTTCTCCAAGAATTGATTTGGCTTTCTTGAACTTCAAGAAACATTCATTCTCTTTTCCTCTTCTATCTCCTTCTCTCCTTTCAATTGTTTCTGCTGTGGGTGTTGCTGTCCGTGGTGCTCCGGTGAGGGCCTCCCTCTTGGAGGCTTTGGTTTGGTCTATTTGGTTCTTCGTTAAAATTTGAGTCTTCCATTGAAGACTTTGTTTTGTGGGGTGCACTATGACTAATGATGAAGACTTCCCTCCTTTGAATGGTGCTAAAGATTCGGTTTCGTTGAACCATGGTGTTAGCAATGTTTGGGCTGATGGTAAAAGCTTATTTGCTGATGTTTTAAAGAACAAGTCAGATTGTTCTATGTTACGTCCGGTGGAGGTTTCTAGTTATGATGACCATAATGTTGTTCGGTTTCCTCAACAAGTTAAAGCCTCTTTGGTGGCTCAATCTAGGCATACTTTGGTCGTTAAATTCAATCTTGGTATTCCCAACAGGGCAGTCTTTCAGGCTTTCCTTGATGGGTTCAAGTTCAAGGGTTGTTTCACATATGCTACTATAGACTCAAGGCAGATACTTGTGGAGTTTTCGCTAATGGAAGATGTAGACAGGCTGTGGGCTAAAACATTTTGGAGTGTGGATGGCAAGGTCATGAGAATAATCAAGTGGTGTCCGCAAAACAGTCGTTACTTTGAAAGTCTGGTGGTCTTGCTTTGGGTCAGGTTTGAGAAACTGCCAGAGTTTATGTATAACAGGTCTCTAATACATGAACTGGCTGATTCTTTAGGCTCAGTTCATCAGGTTGTGGTCCCTGAAACGCTCAGGGCTAAAACTAATGTGTGTTACGCTTTAGTAGAAATTGATGTCTCTAAGTTTCTAAAAAGGAAAGTATGGGTGGGGTTTGGTGCTCACGATGGTTACTGGAGTGGCCTGAGTTATAAGAATGCTCCACTCTATTGTAAAACATGTCATCATTTGGGACATGATGTTGGGATGTGCAAGAAAGGTTTGAGCAAAGATAATGATATCATTAATGTTAAAGATGATAACAGGATAGATAACACTAGCAGTAATCCTGTTGTTCAAGATACAAGCAAACACTCTACCAATGACTCTTTCCTAAAAGTTTATACTAGAAGACTGAAATCTATGATTGCTCCTAAAGATGTTTCTGTTGAGGTACCTAGTGGCACTGGAGCTGCTCCTGATGCTGATCCTAATCCTGTTGGAGCTGCTAGTGGCTCTGGTAATGTTGGGGAATCTTTGAAGCAGGACTTGGAGTTGATCAGTGCTCTTCAGGGTCTTGATCAGGTCCAGATTGCTGATGTGACTGTGCCTTCTCCTAAGCAAAGCAACATGGGGAGTTGTAACCCTTCCCCTGAGTTGGCTTCTCCCACTTCTTCTGATGATGGATTCACTTCCATTATTCGTAATAGGTTAAAATCTGCCAGCAAAAGTAAGAATAAAAGGTTAAACATAAAATCTCTTCATAAAAGAGACAAAAACAGTTCACACTCTTTATCTGAATGATTAAGTTTCTTAATTGGAATGCTCGTGGTCTTAACAATAAATCTACTCTGTCTAGACTTAAGCATATCATTGATCATCATAAGGTTAAGGTCATAGCTATTCAGGAGCCAATGGCCAGAGTTGATAAAATTGATAAAATTGCGCAGAAAATTGGTTTTTCCTGTTGGATTTCTAATTGTTCTAATAAAGTCTGGCTATTCTGGAATAATGAGATAAGTGTTAAGGTTCTTTGTGATCATGCTCAGTTTCTCCACCTGGAGATCAATACCACTTATTTTTCTGGCTATCTAACCTCTGTGTATGCTAAGAATATTTGTAGGCAGCGTAAGGAATTGTGGAGTGAGTTAGCTACTTTACCTCAGGATAGCAAGCCATGGTTACTTGCTGGTGACTTCAATGCTATTTCATCCACTGATGATCAACTCAGTTGCTCCTCTTTTGATATTACTAGTGCTGATGACTTCAATGATTTCATCAGAACTTGTAATCTTGTTGATCCAGGCTTCGTTGGCTCCAGATATACTTGGAGTAACAACAGGGTTTGGAAGCGATTAGACAGACTGCTTGTTAATGATAAAGCTACTAATAGTTTTCAAATTCAGGTTTTACACATGGTCAGAACTTGCTCTGACCATGCTCCTTTGCTTATCACTCTGTCTAATTCTACTGGTCCTAATTTTAAGAGGAAAAGTTTCTTTAAGTTTATTAACGCTTGGACTAACCATCCAGATTTCATTCAAGATGTAACTCATAACTGGAACATTGGTTGTATGGGTGACAGTAACATGGTGTTCTGGTATAAGCTAAGGAGGTTGAAAAACTTTCTTAAAGGTTGGAATATTAACAAGTTTGGTAATATTTTTAGTCAAGTGGAGCAAGCTGTGGAAAATGTGGCCAATATGGAGATTAATCATCAGGCTGTCAACACCAGGGAGTCTAATGATAAGTTAAATAATGCTAACAGTATGCTTATGCAGGCCCTAAAGAACGAGGAGAGCTACTGGAGGCAGAAATGCTACAACTCTTGGTTAAGCAGTGGGGATGGTAACACTAAGTTGTACCATTCCTATGTTAATCAGAGGAAGAAAAAGAATTCTATCATGGGGATCAAGGATAAGGGCATTTGGCTGACTAATGATTCTGATATTGCTACTTCTACTGAGAACTATTTTAAGCTTATTCTTTCTGGTGATAGCTATTGCTGTGAGGATAATGTCATTAATAATTCTGTTCTTAATAGTATTCCTACCCTTGTAACTTCTACTGATAATGAGAGTATTTTGAAGGATGTCTCTAAAGATGAAATGTGGGCTATTGTTATGGCTATGAAGCATGATAGTGCCCCTGGCACTGATGGCTTCAATTGTCACTTTATCAAGTCTTGTTGGGGAATCATTAATCAGGATCTTTGTCAGGCTATCAATGCTTATCTTAAAGGCATGATCATTCATAAAGGGATCTTTGATACGGGCATATGTCTAATTCCTAAGTCTTCTAATCCTATCTTGTGGAGTAATTTTAGGCCTATTAGTCTTTGTACGATTTTTAACAGAATGATTTCTTCTCTTATTAATACTAGATTGGCTCTTATTTTGCCTAAGATTGTCTCTAACTATCAAGGTGCATTTGTGAGACACAAGCTTATTCATGACAATATTCTCACCATTAAGGAAATATTGCACAACATTAATAGGAGGCCTTCTAAAGGGAACATTATTATGCAGCTGGATATGACAAAGGCATTTGACAGATTGTCTCATGCCTTTGTCATTAAGGTTATGGACAAATTTGGTTTCTCTAGTAGGCTGTTGGCTCTTATTCAGTCTCTTATTTCTAATGTTATGATTTCCATTCTAATTAATGGCAGTAATGTTGGGTACTTCCCTCAAAAGAATGGTTTAAGGCAAGGGGATCCTTTATCCCCAAGCCTTTTCATTCTTGCTGAGGAGGCTCTCCTAAGAGGACTGTCTGATGCTTATACTTCTAATCCTAATATAATATACTATCTTAAGTCAGGTTTTACGTTACCTTGCCTTGCATTTGCTGATGACATTGTCATCTTCTCTAACTGTGCAGCTCCTTCCCTTGCTATCCTGTGCAACATTCTATATAATTATCAGTCTGCATCTGGGCAATTGATAAATAAGGACAAAACAAAAATAATTACCTCAACAAAGATGGCTTTGGCTGCTAACTCCAGATTGAAGGCTGCTACTGGTTTCAAGCTGGATCATGCCCCTTTTCAGTATTTGGGCATCAATATCTCTGCAAATAACAAGGGAAGATATTTTGTCAATTTACTTTCTGCTATTTACAGTAAAATTCAAATTTGGGATCTTAAGTCTTTGTCTTTTGGGGGGAGATTAACTCTCATTAAGAGTGTTCTTCACCCAATTGTATATTATTGGATGCAGAACACCTTAATTCCCAAGTCTGTTTTGAATAAAATTGAATTGTGTTTCAATAAATTCCTTTGGAGGTCTAATTTCAATGACAAAGCCATTCATTGGACTTCATGGGGCTCTTTATGTAAGCCCTATGATGAAGGTGGTTTGAATATCAAGTCATTATCTGATATTCAAACCACATTCTCCTTTAAATTATGGTTCTTATTCAGGCAAGGCCAGTCTCTTTGGTCTGATTTGATGTATCACACTTATTGTAAGAATAGTCACCCTTCTATTGCTAATTGTAGCCCTTATGATTCTATTATTTGGAAGCGTTTAGCAGCTATTAGGGCTCAGGCTGATGGGTATATTCACTGCATTTAGGCAAAGGGGATGTAGACTTTTGGAGGGATGCCTGGCATGGCATGTCTCATATTGTCTCTGATTCTGGTCACAGATCATGGATGATTCCTGCTAAAGTAAAAACCTTTTGGAAGGATACTAATTGGGACTTCACTCTTCTTAACTTCTTATCCCAAGATCGTATTTCACACATTAAGTGTGTGAAGCTTGATCTGGGAAAGGAAGACAAGATTGAGTGGACCATTTCTAAAGATAAATATTTTAAAACTAGCTTAACTTGGGACGTTATCAGAGTTAAAAACACCAAGCAAAACATTTTAAAGAAGATTTGGAATCATTTTGTCCCAAGCAAGTTTTCTTTTCTTTGTTGGAAACTGTTAAAGAATTTTATCCCAATTGATAGTATTCTTTCGAAAATGCATTTTACTTTGGTCTCTAAATGTCAGTTCTGCCACAATTGTGAAGAGAAGAATCATCTCTTCATCAACTGTGAGTATGCATGGTCACTGTGGAACTACTATGGAGTTCTTTTCAGGATTCCTATAGGCAGATTTATGTCCATCAGTCACATGTTCTATAGCTGGTTTTGGGCTTCTAATGGTAAGTTTCATATTACTCATCTAGTCCCACAGATTATCTGTTGGACTATTTGGCATAATAGAAATGCTTCTAAGTTCTCTGGCTCCTATGATAGGTTTGAGAGTGCTATCCTAAGCATTAACAGTATAATAAAAGGTATTGATGCTAATGGTGTCTTAAAATCTACTCACTGGTCAGGTATGCATAGGGCTGGCTTGGTTCTAGGGTGTAATTCGATTTACAACATAAAGCGAAAAGTGAGGTACCTGAAATGGGAGTCTCCTCCTTCTGGCAGGCTCAAGGTTAACGTTGACGGAGCGACCAGTTACACCGGTGAAGCCAGTGGGGGTTTTCTGGTCAGAGACGATCTTGGCAATCTGATTTTTGGTCAGGGCTTCTGTTTTGGCAAAGTAGGACCGTTTGAGGCTGAATGCTTGGCTCTGGTTGAGGCCATCTCTCACTGTCGTCGAAATGGTTTGGTGAATGTCGATGTAGAGTCTGACTGTCAGACTCTAATCGACACTCTGGCCTTTGGTGTTGAGACTTCTTTCTCGATGGTTGCTGTGTGTAGAAGCTTGATTCATCATTCGATGATTCTCCGGCATGTATCTCGTACCCAGAACTCGGCTGCTGACTGGATATCGAGATGGGCTTTGAAGGCGAAGGGTGACAAATCTTTCCGGGTTAGTGATGCCCCGGTGGAGCTACTGGCGATTGTCACGCTTGAGAGCCTAGGCGTGGGATACATAGATCCCGGTTGAGACTGTTGCTGGTTGGTGCAGAAGATCGATCTGTTGAGAATCGATATTTCTATCGATTTCTAGGTGGTTCAATTTTGTCTGTGGACACTGTTTTGATGGTGCTGTTTTGTTGGCTTGGTTTGGTGGTGGTTCGATTGTTGGGGGTGGTGGTTGCATTTAGGGTTTCAATTGGGGGCGAGTTTGTGTTTGTCAGAGAGAGAGGGATAGGAGAGAAATTAGGGTTTCGAGTTTGGAGTGGTGTCTAATTGCGGGTACATGTTTGGGTTTGTCCTGGGCCTTATCCTTTTGGGTTTGGTCCTTTATTTGTATCTGTCAACTTTTCGGTTCAATTTTAATAAATGAGGTCTTTTGCAAAAAAAAAAAAAAACAGAGAGATAGTAGCAGTATGTTTATTTTATTTTAGAAATTTATTCACTTAAATAATTTATCAGCTATAGAGCTCGCTGGCCTATACTTAGGCAAAGGAGCCTTGTAGCAGTTGGCTTCCATCACTGCCAATTTTGTTGTTGTCCTCTCTAGGGTCATGCAGACGCGATCGAAGGAAACAGATTTTGTATCTTGTGAGACTCATATACAACCTTAGGACAAAAACTGCGGATACGTGTGTTGCCAAGGGCCACCTGTTTCGAAGATTACTTATAAATATTACCATAATTTTGTAATTCAATTTATCCAAGTCGTAAAGATAATCTGTCTTATTAACTGAAACTCATTGGTTCGAAATCTGTCTAACTATCTTTGAAATCGAATCATCTTTGCAGATTTGGATTCGAGTCAGATTTTTTTTTTAAGGGGCTACTCCCTTGCCGTTATTTAAGCTTCACAAAAACACTTAAGGATACAATAACAATGGAAGCGAAATCTATTCTTTACTCGTCTCTCTCCCTCATCTGTATCCTTCTCATTCTCCAATATTTGTTGAACTCAAGAAGAAAAAGAAACCTCAACTTACCACCAAGTCCATCCAATTCACTCCCTATCATCGGTCACCTCCACCTCTTCAAGCATCCCCTCCACCGCACTCTCGACTCTCTCTCTCAAAGCCTCGGCCCAATCATCTCACTCCGCCTCGGATCCAGCCTTGTCTACGTCGTCTCCTCTTTCTCTATTGCGGAAGAATGTTTCACCAAGAACGACATTGTCCTTGCCAACCGTCCTCCCATATTAATGAACAAGTACGTAGCCTATAACTTCACTACATTGGTGACTGCTCCGTATGGAGACTTCTGGCGCAACATTCGCAAGATTGCAGCACTGGAAATATTCTCAACACATCGTCTTAAAGATTTCTTGTCCATGAGGAGACATGAGATCCATCAGCTAATAATCAAGCTTGCTCGCGAGTCAAGTGTATCGAGAAATGGATGGGCTAAAGTGGAACTCAAGTCATTGTTCATGAACTTGACTTTGAATACCATTCTGAGAATGGTCGCAGGAAAGAGGTATTTTGGCGAAGATGTAGGGGATGAAGAAAAGACAGAGTTTGTTAGAAAGCTTATTTCTGATGTTATTTCTTATGGTGGTGCTGGAAGTAAAGAGGATTATTTTCCATTTTTGAATTGTATTACAAACTACGAGAGCAAAATAAAGAAGCTTGGGAAAAACTTCGATAGCTTCTTGCAAAGTTTGATCGATGAGCAACGTAACAGGAAGGAGAAGGAACCGTACCTAATTGATCATTTGCTTTCTTTGCAAGAAACAGAACCTGAGTACTACTCGGATCAAATCATCAAAGCCATATTAGAGGTACTTTTAACATCACATAATTGATCTACTTACTTAATTAGACACACAGTGACCCTACTTGATTGTGTAAGCCTATATTACATATATAATCAGAGATTACCTTTTATTATCTGATCTCTATGCCAGCTTTGCTATCATGTTAGAATCCATGAGGCTAACATTCCCAAAAAGATGTCTATGCAGAGGAGGGTTGCATATGAGACTTATACACTACAAATTAGGATTATACAAATGATGTGAAATTATCTTCAATACACGCCCTCCATGTCAGAGACTTAACCTACTTGGCAGTCCTCTGGTCGCATGAGGCTTAAGCACTCATATTCCGTTGAGAGGTATGGTAGGAATGGTAAGGCCCATGTGATATAACATGGTATCAGAGCTTCCATGTCGTATTGTTTGGCCCAAACTTCAAGTTTCGAGTGGCTCCAACCTCTGGAATGGACGGTGATATTCATGGCCTGATTTGTAGTGTACAAGATAACTCGCTTCTATAGAGAACACCTGAGAATAAGACCATGGCCTCTAAGATGGTATCTGAAACTGTCTGTTAAGGGTTGACTATAAAAGGATTTTCGTGTGAGTCCCTCTCCATTGGGACATGTTTGGCCTATTTGTTAAGGGTCAATTGTTTGGCTCGATACGATTCATTAAGAATTACTCTCACCCAATCATTAAAATCTTCATGTTACTTGTTATATCTTTATACAGGATCTGTTACTTGGTGGAACTGATACTTCATCCATTACACTGGAGTGGGCGCTAACCAATCTACTTAACAATCCAAGCATACTAGAAAAGGCTCAAATGGAAGTAGACAATGAAATTGGTGAAGATAGGCTAATTGATGAAGCTGATCTTTCGAAGCTTCACTATCTTCAAAATATAATCACTGAGACATTTCGTTTGACTCCAACAGCTCCTCTTCTATTGCCACACATATCGTCAGATGATTGTGTTTTAGCCGGGTACGACATGCCACGTAACACAACTTTACTTGTGAATGTATGGTCTATTCACCGAGATCCGAAAGATTGGGATGAACCTACAATTTTTAAACCTGAAAGATTTGAGAAAGAAGGAAAGGCTGAAAAGGTTATCCCATTTGGCTTAGGTAGGAGGAAATGTCCTGGAGAAAGTATGGCTCGCCGTACGGTTGGCTTGACATTAGGCTTGTTGATCCAATGTTTTGAATGGGAGAAAGTCGATGATATGGAGATTGACATGAGTGAAGGAAAAGGAGCCACCATGCCCAAAGTTATACCGTTGGTTGCACTATGCAAATGTCGTCCTTTGGTACAAAGGCTTTTATCTGAAAAACTGTAATTCCCTTTTTATCCAACTACTTAGTTTGCTTTCTTCTTCGACAAAAGCTTCTTTCTGAATCCCTATGATACCTTCTTTAACCAACTATAATGTTAAGGCTTTTGACATTGTCTAAAGATGCAACTAAATAAACATATTCTTAACATTCACTTGTTTAATTATGTAATTACTCATCTTGCCATATATATGACTAGATATAGAGATAAAAAATGTATGTCGCAAAGTGGTTTCCAATATGGAAACAAAATTTATTTAGTATTTTATGTTGTTGGGCGTATTTTTTATCATTTAAAAAAATAAAACAATCTTATATATTTAGTTAACTGCTTTTATAAAGTCTTAGATATTTATGAGGATGAAACCTATACGTTTGACTTTATACAAATATAATAGGTATATGTTTGACTTTATACAAGTATAATAGGTACGTTGAAAGATACGAGAAATATAAATGTTACATCTTCAAATGTAGCAGGTAATAATAGTATTAATAGAGACAGAAGCAAAATCGTCCTAACTTATGAGGGAAGAATCATGCAACGAGAAGATCTTTGTGAATTAAGGGTATAATTCGACATATAGAAAGTCTTTCAGGAGTAATTGATAGTTATGTAATACTAAATGACCAATTTATAACAAACAATAAACTCGATGAGGGACCACAATTAGCAACTTGTTTAGACACGTGACACTCTAAAAATGTACTATAAAAGCACACCATATCTTTTGGGGAAATGTGATTGATTAATGGTTAACGAGTTATTGGTTAGGAATTTCTTTCTCTATAATGTGGAGTTTCTTTCTCTAAACTCATATATAACTAAGACATAACGAATCTGGTCCTCCAAACATTATTTTAATCATAAACCTCCTCCAAATATATTTGTAACTTATCATTGGCGCCATCTATGGGAACGTTTGCTACCCGGAATCATTTTCCAAAACATTTATTGAGATTTTGAAAGTTAGTGATGGAAATTCCAGGAGAATTGGAGATAATAATGATTTGATGACTGGAAAATAATTCGAGGAGAACTTCAACAGAAATAACATGGGGAATAAGCAACAACATGATGATCACTATGGTGGTGAAATATTGGAAGAGTCTGTTTTAGTGGCTCGAAGAAAATAACTTTTAGAAGAAATTGAAAAGATGAATTCTTAAAGAGACGTTGTGATGGCCTATAAAAACATCCGATCAGAGGTTCGAAAAGAAAATGAAATTGAGAAAGAAGAATTGGATGATAACCATCAAATTGACAAGAAGAAAGACAAATATCGAAGGCAATGCCGCTATTCTCCGAGGAGGAACGTAAATCCTAGATATCGATATGAATCATCCGATTCTGGTGATTATTCACTCTATGATTCGAGTGAATCCTCCCTGGAAAGAACTTATCATCAGGAGAAAACTACTAACAAGAAGTATTCAAGGAAACACACAAAAGTGTATAGAAGGGCTCATCAGACTAGGGACTCGAAAGAACTTACTCATGTTCAAAATCCATCGAGAAATCAGAATTTTGAGTATCAAGTGAGCAACAAATTCACGAATCCATCCGAAAAAGGTATTTATACAATAGAAATGAATATCTGAGGGATAATTCTTATAAGGTTAGTCATAATTGGGTTTTCTCCTCCGTTTTCAGAAATACTTTCTGGCAACCTTCCGAAGCATTTTGATATTTCGAAATTGGAGAAGTTTGATGGAACTCAAGATCCTGATAGCCATATTGAACAGTTTAATTTTTTTAAAATTAATTTTGATGATGATGATAAGTTTCTTTGCAGGGATTTCTCCCAAACATTCAAGGGTGCTGCTTCCAAGTGGTATAATCGACTTCCGCAGGGTTATATAAAAAACTTTGATATATTTTGGAATGTTGACAACATTTTATTGGAAGAATTTTTTTTTCGAGCCAATGGTAATACTATAATGTAATGTAGACAAAAGGTTAGGAAAGTCTGGAAGATTATACCAATCGTTTTATCAAAGTAAAAAACTAACATTTAATATTGTGATAATTCTGTGGCTTTGACAGCCTTTCTAATGGGACTCCTCCAATGGATATTGAAAGATATATTGTGGATGAAAGACATGAAATAACGTTTGGGGCTTTGCCAGATAACATTGAAAAAAGAATATTCGTAGAGGAGACTAACGCTTCAGAAATAGGCTCTTTTGATCAGTTTGAGCATAATTAGTTCAAAAAATATCTTAATACAGCCAAACCTCCTAAAACAAATTTAAAACCTAAAGTATCAAGTCAGTTTCCTCCGAGGCCTAGAATACACCAACAATTATATAGACGCAATAAAGTGCTAGGCCAATGTCAAAAAATGTATTCGTCCAAATAATTTTACGGAGTTAACTGAATGTGTGGCAACAATATTCGAAAAAAGTCGGAGTCAAGTATAATTTCGCAAGCCTTTTCATATAAAAAATCTGAGGGAAAATAGAAACAATAAATATTGTAAGTATCATGAAGATTTTGGCATAATACGAAATAGTGTGTGACATTGAAAAAATAAATACAAGTATTAATCGAGAATGGGAAGCTAACTACCTTCATAAAGAAGCAGTCACAGAAAAATCCGAGCGTTAAAGAAATGTCAAAGAAAGAAAATGCGTTGGTGATCACCAAGGAAAATGATTCTTTTGATATCAAAACAAAATACTTGGGCCCAAAAGAGGGAAGGAACAAAATTAGTATTGTTGAAGAGGTTATTCCAAGGAAAAAGGTTAGTGATTTATGTGCATTTTTTGAATCTCTAGAAATTTTTGGAGGTGATAATGTTGCAGGAAATTCGAACAATTCTTGGAAAAAGAATCTAGTCATCCTCACTACTCAGCTTAAAGCAAGAGCTTGGACACATTTTTATCAAAATCCTTTTCCAATACTTTTCTTTAAAGATGATGATATGAGAGATACAACAGGTAAACATGAAGAAGTAGTTGTTATTGCAGCATGGATAACTGGTGATCAAGTGTGTAGAGTTTTGATTGATACATGCAACTCTGCCAATATTTTATTCATGAGTACTTATAATAAGATTATTAACCCTCATGTAATCCGGAGATCGAATCGAACTATTGTGGGATTTACAGGGGTGACAACAGAAGTTGAGAAATTTGAAAGTGTGGTTAGTTGGGTCGAGGGTCATTTAACAAAGAAGTAACTATATTGTTTATTATACTAGGCACACCAAATTCTTATGATGCTGCCTTTGAAAGGTCTTGGTTATCCAAGATGCATGCAGTAATTTCTACTGTCCACCACTGCTTTAAATATGTTGTGGGAAATAATATCAGAACGGTTAAAAGTATTTAAAAAATGGCAAGAGAATGTTATAGTATTATTTTGTCTTCCAAGAAACTTCCGGGGAATGAACCAGAAAAAGGATAGCATGTAGTAGGAACTTCCTCGAAACCTACCCATGTTGATGATCTGGGGGAGTCCCCTGGTCTTTTGGTTTCTGATGAAAGTTATGAAGATTATACGTATCCAAATGGAAAAGTTTTGAAAATTGGTACAAAATTATCTCCAAGTCTAAGGGATAAATTGATTAAGTTTTTATCCACCAAGTAAGATATGTTTGCTTGGTGTTCTAATGATGATACTGAAGTGCCCGCTGAAATAATGTCCCACAGGATGACAGTTAAGAGTAATGTGCATCCAATCGTACAAAAAAGAAAACATTTTTCTCAAGAGAAATCCGAGGCAATAATGGATGAGGTAGATCGTTTATCATGAGTAGGGCATATTCAGGAGCCTCAATATCCATTGCGGACAGCAAATCCAGTGTTGGTCAAAAAGAAAAATGGCAGGTGGTGAATAAGTGTAGATTTCACTGACTTAATTATGGATTGTCCAA
Source organism: Limnanthes douglasii subsp. nivea (assembly GCA_036936605.1). Lineage (NCBI taxonomy): Eukaryota > Viridiplantae > Streptophyta > Magnoliopsida > Brassicales > Limnanthaceae > Limnanthes > Limnanthes douglasii. The sequence goes on from JAUPFV010000005.1 coordinate 190,098,326, forward strand.
TAATCATTTCCTAGACCCGCAGATAAATCAATTTGTAGATTCGACATCGGGAAATTGATTACTTTCCTTTATGGATGCCTATGCAAGTTACAATCAGATTAAGATGGATTTGAAGGATGAAAAAAACACTTCGTTTATGACTGGAAGGGGTTTGCACTGCAATAAAGTAATTCCTTTTGGGTTAAAAAATACAGGGGCTACTTATCAACGTTTGGTGAATAAAAATTTTGAAGCAAAAATTGGGAATTTTTTTGAAATATATATTGATGATATGTTGGTAAAAAAGTCTCAAAGATAATGATCATTTTGATGATCTTGAAGAAACTTTTGCTAACTTAAAAGAGTCAACCTGAAGCTAAATCTAAATTTTTTTACATTTGGGGTTCGATCAGGAAAATTCCTTGGGTATATAGTAAGTGAAAGATAGATTGAAGACAACCAAGTATAGTTGAAAGCTTTAACCACTATGACACCCCCTTAGAATATTAAAGAAGTTAAATATTAACGGGCCGGCTGGCAGCGTTAAATATATTTATATCCCACTTTTTGGAAAAGTGTGCTCATTTTATTGAAGTGTCGAGACATGCAAATTGTTTTAATTGGACAAAAAAATATTCTTAGGCCTTTCGTCGGATCAAAGAATACCTTTTATTGCTAGAACTCCTGACAAAACCTATTACGGAGGAGAAATAATATGTTTATATAACGGTAACAGATTATGTCGTAAGTGTTGTTTTAATTCAGGAATAAGAGAATACCCAAGACTAGTGTATTACATCAGCAAAGGTTTGTTAGATGTAGAGAAAGAATATTTGAAATTAGAAAAGTTGGCTCTTGCGTTAGTTATTGCTGCTAAAAAAATGAGACCGTATTTTCAAGATCAGCCATTATTGACCAAATGGTCAGTTAAGGTGAGAGATTTTGATATTGAGTTTGAACCTAGGACTGCAATCAAAGCTCAAGCCTTGGCAGATGTTTTACTCGAGTTTCATTATGAATGGTCAGATATGGAAGTAGATGTAGAAAATTCTAAGCCAGATTAGATAATTCGAACATATGGGGGTTCAAGTACGTCAGGTAGCGGGGCAGGGATGCAATTAATTTCTCCAGAAGGAATTTCTATGTACCAAGCTATCCGTTTTGGGTTTAAAGCAACGAAGAATGAGGCAGAATACGAAGCGGCTCTAGCCGGTTTAAGGCTTGCTCAAATTTGTAGGGCCAAAAAAAGTTAAAAAATTTAACTAGTGAAGTATGTGAAGATATTAAAAGATTTAACTTTAGTCTTCAAAAATATAATATATGAACATGTTCGAAGATAGGAAAATTCTATGACAGACTCGCTGAAAACCGCTTTATATTCAGAGGAGTAGCTTTGCATTATTACCCAAGAAAGTCCTTCAATTAATAAAAATCCAGAGAAAATGGTTAGAATGATGGATAAAGCTTATCAAATATCCAGTTGCAAAGTAAAAGATTGAAGACTTGACATCATCGATGTTTTTAAAACAATGAATTACCTATTGACAAATCGCTGTCTAAGAAAATATGTTTTAAATCTCAAGGCTACATGGTCCTCGGAGGAGTCCTGTACAAGAAATATTTTAGCAAACCTTTACTCCAGTGTTTGGGAAACGATGAATCACAAATGATATTGTCAGGATTACACGATGGAGAAGGATCCACGCATTATGAGTACAAAGCTCTAATAGGAACAGTAGATTTGGTAGGAAAATGTTGGCCTACGATATCTTCCGATGCTAAAGAGTTGGTTAAAAAATGTGATACTTATCAAAGGTTTGCTAACATAAGTTATAAACTATTTCTATTTGACCGATGATGTATATGACCTTGTTGGACCTATACCAATGGCTTCTGGAGGGCGACAAATAATAATCGTGACAGTAGATTACTTCTCAAAATGGGTAGAAGCAGAACCATTAGCTGGAACAAAGGCCAAAGATGTAATCAGGTTTATCACTTCAAATATTTGTTATCGTTTTGAAGTTCCAATAAAAATCACTATAGATTACAGGCCTCGGTTGGATAATAAAGATTTGAAAGATTTTTGTCTCTTTTGAGGAATGTAACAGTGGTTTTCAGCTCCTTTTTACCCACATACAAATGAACAAGTTGAAGTTACTAACCAAAAAATCCTCAAAGGAGCTAAAGAAAAACTTGGAAGGAAAGACAAGAAAATAGACAGATTACTTGAATGAAGTTCTTTGAGTGTATCGAACGACTCCATGAACTTCAACTTTAGAATATGTATTTGCATTGGTGTATGGATGGACGCGGTACCCACCGAGGCAGTTTTCTCATCGAGTCTAACGATGAATACATCTGAGTTGAGTTGGGTTTGATCGAAGAGAAAAGTAGACGAGCACAAGTGAATTCCTTAAATTACTCGACATTAATGAGAAGTGGGTACACCTCCAAAGTTAAACAAAGAGAATTCAAATTTGGAGATCAAGTTTTAAGAAAAGTTTTTCTTCACACAAAAAAACACCTCGGAAAACTAAGTCCCAATTGGGAAGACTCATATGAAGTAACAGAGAAGGTGAAGCATGAAACATATCGAATCAAGGATAAAGAAGGAAGAAATCTCAAACATCCGTGGAACATGGAAGATCTCAAATTGTATTTAGAATGATCGTATCAAATTGTATTTAGAATGATTGTAACAAATGATTGTAACAAATATATGCTTTTGTGTACATCTCAAATTGTATTTAGAATGATTGTAACAAATATATGTTTTAATGAGGTTTCCTATTAGCCGATTCGTATATATAAACTTTTGCCACAAAATTATCTATTACGATGAACCTAAACGATATTCCAACAAAACTTGGTCTTCAACTATTAATTTTGAACCTAAAAGGTCTATCAACAAAAGTTGATCTTCAACTATTAATTTAGGACCTAAAAGGTTTTCCAAAAAAAATTGGTCTTTAATTATTAAAAACATAATGGAAACAAACCCGATGCATTTCATGAAATAATGAAAATTAGTACAAAATTTCCTCGAATATTATGAGGACTTTAGCAAAATTTCCTCGGAAATTATGATGACTTTAAAAAATGGGTTTTACTTTGAAGATTCAGGGGAATTGCTTTCGTTAGATTCTGAAGTATTTTCATTATCACCCAAAGATATCCCCATAGGGCGATATTTGATTGGAACAAGCTCCCAAAATCCAACCAAGTTCAAGGCAGGGTAGCGCTCACATATTTCCATGATTAGACCGAATCTGACTGTAACATCCCTTGCATTCAACTTAGACACACATTAAGCGACATAAACTTCAACAATCGTTTCTTTATCCTTCTTAGCTTAGGCTCGGATAAGTTGTTTTTCCTTCACAACTCTTTTATAATCTTTAAAGCAGTGTGCAAAATATTTTCAGGCTTTGTCGTTTCCTTCTTTATAAGCTGCAATAAGCTTATCCTTAGTGGAATTATGAGTGGCGTAAATATTCCTTTATTCTTGGTAACATTAATAAGAAATCACAATATAATCCTAGACATGCAATTTTTTTTTGTAAATAAAACATCGGCTTGTTTCTCAAACGTAAAGTATACCTATTTAAGCTCTTCGACTTTTGACGCCGGTAGTAAATTTTCTGATTTGTAGTGATTTTTCTGATCCTTTAAGTGCCGCATCTTTTTCCTCAGAATAACCGATGATCGAAGTAGTTTACTGAGATGAAGATAAAATTCACCCCAACAGGTATCTCAAATGAGCTAGACGAAGATCCAGCTTCGAAAGAAACCATAGTTGAAGAATCAGTATTCTGAATGTAATCTTCATGATCATGAACGATTAGATCATTTGATGGAGGCTGGGAAGATTCTGATTTGATGAGAACCTTTTCTGGTGAAAACTTGGCGTGTTCAGTAAAGTTACCTTTAGAGGACCAACCGTCTCAGAAACTACTTGGTTTTCTTCAATAATACCTTTCAACTTTCGCTGACGTTTCTTTTTGGGAAAAGTTTGAGTGGGGAGGTGTTTAAACCGTTCGGGTTTCACGGTTTTGGCCTTTTGCACATTGGTATTATCTTCATGAATTTATGCACCAGAAAGCTCGGGAACCTCCGTTTCTTCCAAAGAATCGCATGATTTTTCGTTCCGATGACTTTTCGCTCTAGCTCTTGTTGGGAGAAAGACATGACATATTTAGCCTCTAACCGATCTAAAACCTCTTGTTGGGTTGGAGTAACCATGAGTTCTTCCAAAGATAGTAGCTTTGATGGGTTGGCTCTCCATAGGTGACTTTTGACAAGGTTAGTGGGTGTGAAGAAAATGCGGAATCTGTTAGACCAAGTAACTTTGGACCACGAACTTAACTCTATAAAGATTGTTCATGTGGGCACAAAATTAGTATATGGCTTGGACACACGAGTCATGGCTGTTTATATTTGAAAAGAAAAGTTCATAAGAATAGACATAAGAAAATTTCGAAGCGGAATAAAAGAGAAACATACCTCTGTTAGTCAAGATAAGGTATAGTTTATGAGGATTCTTGGGTGTCGCCCCAGATCCCGTTTCCCAAAATCCTGAGAAGAAAAGAAATCGTTGCTCTTATTTCTTGTCTGGTTCAAGAAAATCCTTGATAACCTTTTGGTTTTGACCAAAGGTTAACGAATAGAAAAAAAATATGGCTTTTTAGCCACGCCACGAGAAAAAAAATTACTTTTTCTTTTCATGTGATACCATTGAGAGTCCTTCCTACATAGGGGCTCATGTTACCCTGCATCCAGAAGCAATCTCTTCAAAATTTTTTAAAACATCCGTAGCTAATTGAATCCATTTGAAGTAATGAATGAAGATTTTTTTATTCGACACAAAGTCCAAATAACTCTACTAGTCTACAATTTGTTAAAGTACTTTTTACCTTTGGTAAAATATAGCTTTTTATCCTCCTCTAAGGTTTCGACAAACAAAGGGTTATTAACGTAGGCACGAACATGGTCAACACAAATTAATCTAAACATTTCTCTAAGATTAGTTCGATTAGAGTTGAAAACCAATTTACTAATGTATTTAAAAAATCCTAAGAGTCCTACCAAAAAATGTTGCAATACAGTTTGATAAACTTTTGGATTGGATATTTTACATCAGTCACTATACAAAATTCGGTAGTCACTCATGAACAACAACAACGAGATGATCAATATCATTTTATGTTCTTTTGGAAAGATTAGATGTTACTGCTAAAGGTAGAAATCGATTCACCTAATATCCCGCTTAGCTGAAGCTTATTTAGCCGAAAACGAAAAAAAAAACATAACGATAATAAAACATTAATAACTACAGTTACAAGTTATATCTTTGGATAATTATAAAATTAAAAATTAATAAGTTAAGAAAATAATAAATATAAGGAAATTGCTAAAAAAATCCGTTTTACTCCGTGAAGTCGCCTGTTTTCGATTTTCAATAATTACAAAATTGCCACGATGCAAAAAAACTCTATTTAATTACAAGTCATGCCATTAAGTACTTCATGAAGTTGCAAATAAAAAAACAACAACCAATTCAACATCTAACTTCACAGAACCAACAAAAAATTCAAAACCAAATAAATAACTGAAAATAAGTAAACCAAGTAAACCTTTAAACTTAAAATAAATTGTTCCATTTTCAAAAACCTAAACTTAAACTAAACTAATAAATAACTTAAAATAAGAAACAAACAACAAGAACCTAAACTAAGAACTTAAAAGTAATAAATTAAAACTAATTAAATATATAAAAAACCTAAAACATTTGATATATTTTAGGTATACATGCTATTTGTATAGATTAAAGGACCATATTATTAGTCATTTTTCATTCCGTCTAAATTTGGTTTTTGTTTATTTGATATAATGGTCCGTGATCAAACTCACACTTAAATAATTTTAGTTTTACAAATGAGTAAAAGGTTTGAAAGGAGAGAGACATTGAATAATTTGAGGCTCTTATCGGATGCAACAAGCAAGATCAATAATTAAGATAGAAAATTAAAGAAATTTATTGGCTTTCTTAGAATATACCTTAAAACCTGAACCGAACAAACCTATCTTATCTTTCACATACCCACGAACACGAACATATGACACCCACATCTCTACTTCCTAAAGGAGTAAAATATCCAAACTTTCGACACAGACTACAACAGCAATCCGTATTGAGCAATAGTCCCAAATCCATATCCAATTTGTTTTTGTTTTTCGCCATTCGATGGCGTCGATCGATACAATTTTCTTTGCCAATCGAAATGAAAAAATGGTTTACGCATACGCTATCTCGTGACGTAATAGTCCTATCTCCCGTCATGAGATGGCCTATGCATGGACCACTTCACCATTTCAATTGACGAAGAACACGTGATCGAATGGCGAAAAACATAAAATTTTGGGTTTGAGACGGTTGTAAGGGCTTCGGTCTCGAAGAGTTGGGTTTGGTCTGTGTTGAAAGATTGACGGTGTCGAAAGTTTGGGTTTTCAAGTGTTTTACGAATGAGATGTATGGGTGACTGTGCTTCAGAAAGGAGAAGTGTGTGAGTGGTGTCGTGAGTGGGTAAGTGAAAGGTTTTTGTTAATTACTTTAGGTTTTAAATATAGTTTTAATTTATTAGTTGAGATTTTAAGTTTATGGAGTTTCATAATAACACAACCTTCTCTCAATCCTTGGAATGCAAACAACCATTTATATTCGAGCAAAAGGGAGATGAAAATGGGAAGGTGCACCGATATATATGATAGGAGGTTTGTTCTATTAACGGTATGCGTAGGGGTATCCACTCCCTGCTCGAGTTGCTGCTGTTCGAGTTTGATTGAATCTGCTAGCTGAGTTTGCATGTTGTTGTTGCTCGAGTTCGCCGAAGTGCAATGTTAGGGTTTTCGCTTCTTGCTGCTGCATATGGGTGGGTGGAGTCGTGAGGTAAGTATGTCGAAGAAGGTAGGTTTTAGTTTTACTTTAGTTTCAGTTAATGTTAATAGACTTGAATGTAAATATATTGTTTGTTAACGCAATCCTAAAATCACTTTAATGAAAGTGTTAAATTATGCGTTAACTAAAAAAAAAGTTCAAAAATAGTTAGTGTTCTTATTAAATACCCAAAACGACTTAACAAAGTCGTGTATGCTAAGTTGCTCGTTTTTTTTATTTTATCTATTTATTTATTTTGTTCTCGATTTAAATTTTATTTCATTTTCAATTTTAGTGTTTGTTAATAAATGTAAAAATAAAATAAATTTTTTATATAAAAAATAATAAATTTCAATATGTTATTTTTGGAAAATATTTTTAAAATAGTATATAACAAAATCAAGTTTTATATTTGAAAGATATCATTTTATGAAAACAAATATTATTATATTAATAATTAAAATATGAAACTAATAAACTAAATAAAATGAACGTTTTTATTTAAAAGATACATTAAAAATAATTTAGAAGATCGATATGGAGAAGGCTTTTGATAGGTTGTCTCACTAGTTTACCCAAAATGTGCTCAAGGTTTTTGGTTTCAGTCTTCAATTCATTGAACCGATAAGCAACAACATTACAAACAGACATTTCTCTAAAGTCACCAATGAGGTTACTAAAATATTTTTCAAGTCCGACCAGGGCCTGAGACAGCGGGATCCTTTATCCCCCAGTCTATTCATACTGGCTGAAGAATTCTTGATTCGTGGTCTAAAAAAGCTAAATGAGAATTCTAGATCCATTAGATATAATACTAGAGTGAGTCAAGTCATACCGTGCCTGGCCTTTGCTGATGATCTAACCACTTTCGGCAATGGCACTGGTGATTTTGTCTCCAAGATAACTGACTTCCTGGTTCACTATCAGAACATCTCAAGGCAGTTTATCAACAAGGGAAAGTTAAAGTTAATCACTACTAGTAACATGCCTAATCCAAGAGTCAATACAATTGAGAGAATTACTGGAATCAAGCGTAGTTCTATGCCTTTTATGTATTTGGGTATCATGATAAACAACAAAACCAATATTAGTCACTTTGATAGTCTTGTTTCAAAGATTAGAGACAAGATTAATATATGGGATGAAAGTACATTATCGTTTGGTGGCAGATTAATACTGATACAATCAGTTCTTTCATCTTACCCTCTTTATTACATCCAAAATACAATTCTTCTTAAGGCAGTCAATAAGAGGATTGAAGTACTTTATAACAAGTTTCTTTGGGGTACCAAGACTGAAATTAAAGTTGTGAACTAGTCTTCATGGAGCAAGATAAGTAAGCCATATAAAGAGGGTGGAATTAACGTCAAGAAGCTGGATTGTCTTCAGGACGCATACTCATATAAGTTATGGTTTAATCTAAAAGCTAATAATAAGTCTCTTTGGTCAAGGCTCATGGTGTCAATCTCCTACAAGGGGGTATCATCCTATTGCTGTTCCTACTCCTAAACGAATGTTTAGAGTTTGGGCTAGGATTTATGGAATTCGAGGCAATGCGGAGAGGTATATATTCTGGATATCAGGACATGAAGAAAAATACTTATGGCTTGACAGATGGTGCACTGAAAATCCATTAATCTCCTTCAATGAGCAGGAAAATATAGGCTGGTATGTAGATAATAAGATCAACAGTTTTTGGGTCAATGGCATATGGAACATTGATAAACTGAAGACACCATCCCTATACTTTCTAACATTCTTAAAACCAAGCTAAACAACAATCCCGATGAAATAAGATGGGCATTATCTACTGATGGTTTATTCAACGCAAAGATAACATGATACACTATAAGGAAGAAAGGGAATGAATCAAACTTGTTCAAGAAATGTTGGAACCCAGTCACACCAAAGAAATGTTCATTTTTTTATTTGGTGAGCTCTGATGAACTAGTTCGCCTCTGATAAGAATCTGCAGCGAATGAATATTCAACTTGCCTCAAATTGCCAGTTCCGTGACAACGCCGAAAGTTCAAAACACGTTTTGGTCAGCTGCAATCAAGCTTGGACAGTGTGGAATCACTTTAGTGTCCTGGTTTTGGTCACCTTATACTATCCTTATACTATCCTGGTTTTGGTCTTCAATAAAAGTTTGTAGTATAAGAACAATACTACCTGCAATTATCACATGGACAATCTGGAAATCAAGAAATTACAAGAAAATGCAAGAGGCGGAGTATTCAAATTCTTCTTTAATTAATGAGGTTATTAGAATAATAAATGGTTTGTCTAATGTTAACCTGCTTAAAACAAGAAATTAGGGCATAGATGTCAGGATCGCAAATCAACTAGGTTGCTATCATAACAGAAGGGCAGTGCCAATTTCCCTGAAATGGATATCGCCAAAGCTAAATCGTTTCAAGTTGAACACTGACGAAGCTTCTTTTCTCTCGGGTGAAGCTGAAGGTGGATGAGTTTTAAGAAATCATGATGAGGATATCATTAAAGGGTTTGGCAGGCGATATGGAAGGTGATCTGCTGTTGTAGTTGAAGCCAGAGCTTTAATAGACGGATTAGCTATATGCAGAGACCTTAATCTTAAGAACCTTGATATAGAGGTGGATTCTACTATTATGACCGAGCTAATTGGGAATGGAAGATCATTATGGTATCTTGATTATATTATAAGCTACTATAGGACGATTGGGTCGCAAAGAGCAGGATAAAGCCGCTGATTGGGTCACAAAGAAAACGATTCAAGTGAAAGAAAATATGGATTTCACTCAATCTTCAGCCCCAAATCAGTTGCATGCAATTGTCCTCCTTAAAATCTTGGGGATTGGGTATATCAGAGACGCTGAATGATGCTCCATTGATAGTAGTTCTGTTTTGAAAAGGGTTGGAATAAAAAAGTGTTTTGCGGGGAAGAAGATGAAGCTGGTCTAGTCTTTGGCTCTGTTTTGGGGAGGTTTAAATTTTCACTGAATCATTGAAATCTTATGAAGCGGGAGTTGGAAATGTTTTCCCGCCTTAGGTTTTTATTTCAAACTTTGTATAAGTCATTGTAATTTGAAGTTGTTTTTTCTAATAAAAGCCAAATTTACTCAAACAAATATATATTTTTGAAGATATGATCAAACTAGAAAATATTATTTATTATTGTATTTCTTTATTTTTCTCAATGTTACTAATCTGATATATTTTAAGAAATTATATGTTTAACAAATCCTCATATATTTTGAAATCATATCTTTAACAAATCTTTATATATTTTTTATTCTTTATTTTACTTCTTCTTTTTTTGGTTTCTCAATTTCTAAAAACTATATTTTTTATCTTCTTTGTCAACACAAAAATACTTAAACAAAATATTTAAAATCTCATAGGATAATAAATTAAATAAAATTAAAATTAAATAACACTTTGATAAATACGGGAGAACAAAATCAAAGATATTAACAAAAGAAATCATGTTTCTCTTTCATACACGTAAGGTTTAATATGTTATTTAAAAAAATAATTGGAGTGAAATTTGGTTTTGTTAACTAAAAAAATGCTAAATGAAACTAAATTATGTTTCTCTCTACGTAGCACCCACTAACACATAATTTTAACAACAACAGTTGTACACGTTGTTATATTTTAATATTTAATTTAGTTTTAGTTAACTAAATATTATTTATTAGTTTAGTTTAAGTAAATATTAAAATTAATTTATGGTTTTTAAAATTAGATTTATTTCTAGATAGATGTTAGAGAAAAAGAAAATAAATATTGAGTAATTTTAATCTTTATAGGTTTTCGTGAAGTGTAAAAATTGTTAAAAACAATTAAATCCACCTAGTAATTTCAAAAAGATATAAGTGCTACTTGATGGAGTAAAGTTGACTTTTTTTTAGAAATTCTTTAAATTTAATTCTATTAAATAAAAAATTATAATTTTTTTATCTAATTTTTTAATATTAATTTACCATTTAAAATAAAAATAAGAGATAATAGAATGTATGATTTTTATTTTATTTATAAATTTATTCACTTGAATATTATGAAGTAATAAATAGATATTCTTGTAATTAGGAGACTCTGCTCCAATAACGATTACTCCTTCTTGATTGCAAAACCATAATTTTTCTAGCTACTCTTCTCGTTGGTTGATCTTCTTGTCTTCTCTTCTCTCGGTGGTTATCTCTATCATGTAGATAAGAAATAACATTTTATTTTAAGAAGAAGATTTTCCGACTCTGACTCAAGATCTTAGACAGGGAAACGTCGATCAATGTTTGAAAAAAAGATCTTACGCGGATTTGTTCAAAAAACAATCTCTTAATCATAAAAAAAAAAGACTTTAAACCGGAGAGCATTCATTGAATATTAGGTCACATCTCTGTTCAATATTCTAAAGAGGTCAAAGATGCTCTGTTACAGAATTCCAAAACAACTTTAATTAGTATATTCTCCTTAGGTATGCCAAATAAAGATGTTATAGAAATTTCTTGAGTTCGTTGAAATTCAAAGGAAACTATCGATCTTCTAACTGGGATTCACATCATATTCTTATTGAGTTTGAATTAAAGGAAGACATATGTAGGATGTGGTCTAAACATTTGGAAGGTTGAAATTTCAACGATGAGAGTCTTACGTTGGACGCCAGAGTTTCACATCAAGATTGAAAGCAAAATTGCTATGGTTTGGGTTAAATTCGAAAAAATTCACGAGTTTCTTTACAATGCAGAATTTCTTCATGAAATAGATGCAACCTTAGGAAATCCATATAAAGTTGAGGTTCTTAATGAAAACATGGCTTTTAAAAATTCAGCTTTTGCGTTGATTGAATTATACGTATCTAGGAAAATAACAGTAATATATGGATTGGCTTTAGTGTGAATGATAGGTGCAGAATTTCTGTCAAATATAAGAATCTGCCTTCCTACTGCAGTTTATGCTACTATATAGGACATAACGTGGATGAATGCAAGAAAAATTCTAGGAATATAAATGTTAGCGATCGAGATAAGCAACACCAGAATAGAAACAATGGTAATCAATCTTCAAAAGGTAAAAAAACCCAAAGAAATTGAAGTTAAAACATCTGATATAAACAATCAAGAAGCTCTTTGATCTAATTCTGAGTTCATTCCTAATGTTAAGTCCATAATAGTTCATAAAGAAAAGAAGATGGATTCTGCGAAGGAACAAATCTACAAAAGAAAGAAGATGGTTAATACTATATCTGAAAATGATGATAACTCTAAAAATTATGAATTTACACTGCGGGATGATATATAAATTATTGAAGCTATTCAACAACTGGATAGACACTGTGAAAAACAAGATTTACAAGAAGGCGATAAATTTATTTCTGGTTTAAACTCTCCAAACCAAGGAAGTATAGTCAGCATACAACATTCCCCAACCAGAAAAGATACATCTCCAATGGCCTAAGACTTTAGCACTATCATAAAGAAGAAGCTCAAATCTGCACGGAGAATGAAAAAACCAAGTACAAGAATAATAAAATCTCTGAAATATACATTGATAAAAAAGAAACACAAATCATCATCTGATAATGATAAATATTCTTAACTAGAATTTGTGTGGTATTAAAAATAATTTAACTATCAGAAGGCTGAAAGATATTATCTTCAAAGATAAAGTTAACATATTAGTCATTCAAGAGCCAATGGCTAAGCCTGAAAAAATTACTGATATTGTTGTGGTGTTGGGTTTTTCTAATTATACTTTCAATATTTTTAATAAGATATGGGTTTTTTAGGCAGATGATATTTATATTAACACCATGGTTAATCATGATCAATGCCTGAATTTGGAGATTAATACTAACCATAACATTAGTTTTCACTTAACTGTGGTTTATAGTAAGTGTAACAGGTTGCTTAGGCTTAATTTATGGGAGAAATTAAAGTTGATCTCTATGACTGGGCAAGGTCGGCTTACAGTTAGTGACTTCAACGTTATTGCCTCGTCTGAAGAGCAGCTAGGGTGTAATATTATTGATCAAAATAGCATAGAAGATTTCGTGCATACTATTAGTGAATGTCACTCGGAGGATGTTGGGTTTGTGGGTTCAAACTTCAACTGGAATGGAAGCATGAAATGGAAAAGACTTGATCGAGCAATGTTCAACACTAATTGGACCAACATTTTCAATACAACTCAGGTCCATCACATGGTCAAAACTTATTCTGACCATGCCCCTATTCTTATATCTGCTGTATCCAATCAAATTGGTTTCTCTAATCATAAAAACAAAAGTTTTCAGTTTATGAACATGTGGACAAATGATCAATATTTTCTTAGTGTCGTAGAACAAAATTGGAGTTTGCATATTTGTGGTCATCCTAATGAGATCTTCTCGTTTAATCTTAAGAGACTTAAAAATTGTCTCAAAGCTTGGAACATTAACTGTTTTGGTAATATTTCAATAAAATAAAAGAGAATGAAGTTAATGTTAAGAAATCTGAGCTGCTTCACTCAAGGTTGAACAATTAAACCATTAAAGTTGATATGAAAAAAGTTAACAGTTTATATATGCAGTCTTTGAGAATTGAAGAGGATTTTTTGAAACAAAATTCTTACAATTCTTGGTTTATTGAAGGTGACAGCAACACTAAACTGCATAATGCTTATGTATCAAAAAAGGAGGAAAAATACTATACATGGAATTAAAGAAGATAACAAGTGGATCTACAATCCTAAGGACATTGATAGATCAGCAGAGAAGTATTTCAAGTCTTATTACGCTAGAAAGCCTTATGAAAGCCATGATAAGGAGGAAACCTGTATGCAAGATGCCACCATGTCTTCTATTCCTAAATTAATCTCTGATTCTGATAACGATTCTTTGATGAAAGCTACAAATGAAGTTGAGCTATGGAACATTTTAAACACGATGAACTCTGCAAGTGCTGCAGGCATAGAAGGGTACAATGTTTCTTTTTATAAAGTTTACTGGAACATTATAAAAACTGACTTGATTTTGGATATGAATTCTTACCCCTCTGGCCATAAGATCCCAAATGGGTTCTTTGCTACCGGCCTCTGTCTTATTCTCAAGACAGTGAATCTTATATACTAGAATAATTACCGTCCCATAAGTCTATGTTCACTGACCAACATAATTCTTTCTAAGTTGATTAACACTAGGTTAGCCAGTATTCTCCCTAGAATCATCTCTAGCACTCAAGGTGCCTTTGTTAAAAATCGATCTATACATGAGAATATTGTAGTTTCTAAAGAGATGGCTTATGACTTGAATAGAAATCCTTCTAAAGGAAACATCATGGTCAAATTAGACATGTCTAAAGCATTTGACATGATGTCTTTCCCTTTTATTATCAATGTCCTTACTTTGTTTGGTTTCTCTAAGAAATTTGTTAAGCTTATTGGTGACGTGATCAAGGAGATAAACATTTCCATATTGATCAATGGTAAGGTTTATGGCTATTTCCAAACCTTAAGAGGCTTGAGACAAGATGACCCCTTGTCCCTAAGCCTCTTCATCATTAGTGAAGAAGTGCTTGTGCGTGGGATTTCTCACCTTTATAATCATAATAAGAGCATACAATTTGCCTCTAGATCTACCTTCATTTTCCCGAGTATTACTTTTGCGGATGATATTTTAGTATTTACTAATATCTTGGAATCCTCAATCAATCTTCTTAGTTGTTTTTTCAAGACAGATACATCTGATTTCAGGATAATTAATTAACAAAGAGAAAACTCAGATCATTATCTCAAACAGACTTCATCAAAGTAGGATCAATATCCTGGAAACCAGCACTGAATTCAAAGCTGAGCAATTTCCTATAAGTTAGTTAGGGATAAACCTCAGCTGTAACAACAAAGCAAAGAACTTCGGTAAGTTGATAGAAAAATCAACGCAAAAATCACTGAATGGGATAGTAAATTACTTTCTTTCGGGGGAAGACTTTCTTTAATTTCTTATATTCTCATATCTATTCCTTATTATTAGATGCATAATACAATGCTGCCTATTAGTTTTATCAAAATACTTGAAAAAACCTTCAACAAGTTTCTATGGAGATCTAAATCAAATGTTAAAAATGTCTATTGGACAGCTTGGGTGAATCTTTGTAAGCCTTTTGATGAATGATGATTGAATATCAGAAGATTAACTGATATTCAGAACACTCTTTCTAAAAAGTTAAGGTTCAACTATAGAAAGAATGAAAGTTTATGGTCTCTAATGATGCATGACATTTATAACAAAGGAATTCATCCTCTTAAAGCTAACTTTTCAAAACATGGCTCTCTTATTTGGAAACGCTTGATTAATATTAAAGATACTGCTGAAACTAATATTCGATGGTTATTGGGCAGTGGTGACATAAATTTTTGGTTGGAGAATTGGCATAACCAGATTCCCATCATGGATCACCGCAACACTGAGGCTAATCTATGATTCCTTGATAAGACAGTAAATAATTTACGGAAAGCTAATAGGTGGGATACTAACATGTTGAGAGGTTTTTTAGAAGAGACCAGAATCAATCAGATTTGTCTCTTCAAAGTAGATCCCGACAAGAAAAATCAATATGATAGAATGAAGCTCAATGTTGACGCTGCTTGCATCCCCAATGGTGAAGCTGGTGGCAGTATGATTATCAGAAATCACAATGGAGATATTGTTAAGGGTTTAGGAAAAATATTTAGAAAGCTGTCTTCTATTATGGCTGAAACTCGAGCCCTGCTTGAAGGTTTGCTGTTGTGCAGAGAAAATAGTTGGTTAAAAGTCGATATTGAATTTGACTGCCAAACTTTAATTGATCTTCTTGCAAAAGGGAAAAACCCTGGTATTTGCATTCTTTAATTTCGATATGCAGAAGATTAATTCACCCTTCAATGACAATCAAGTTCATCCCTCAAATGCAAAATATAGATGCAGATTGGCTCGCAAAGTGGACGTTGAATTGCAAACAGAAAGTGAAATTCTCTCAATTCAATGCTCCTGCTGATCTTCTATCTATTGTTCTCGTGGAGAGTATGAGTATCGGATATATCAACGCTGGTACTGACTAATCAAGCTCTGTTGTTAGTCTTCTTCAATTTTGAATTCGTCGGGCTTCTTAGATGGTTATCTGATCGTTTAGTTCGATTGTTTTCTTCTTTTTGGAGTTGTTTGTATTCACTGGAGATTGTCTAAAGCAAAATATTGAAGCTGAGATTCGAGGAGTAAGAATGTCGAGGTTGAAGTCGCTGAGGTCCGTAGAATGTAACGGCTAATTTTTCAAATGATCAGCCTAATGTGAGGCTATAATTAGGTTATGAGTTCTAAGTCCTTGTATTCTGAACAATTGCTATAATTGGTCCTTAAATGTAATATAGTTTCAATTTTTACCAAAAAATATAAAAATAAATAAATTTATTCACTTATATAATTTATTAGAGCTCCTTGCTTCTCTAGCCTATACTTAGGAAAAGAAGCGTCGTAGCAGCTGGCTTCCGCACTGCCAATATGTTGTTGTCATGTAAACGAGATAGAAGGAAACATATTTTGTATCTTGTGAGAGCGAGACTAATATACAGCCTTAGGACAAAAACCGACAAATACGTGTGTGGCCAAGGGCCACCTCTTTCAAAAGATTACTTATAAATATTACCATAATTTTGCAATTAAATCTATCCAAAGTGGTAAAGATAATATGTCTCATTAACTGAAATTTATTGGTTCGGAATCCTTCCGATCAGGGGAGATCTAGAAATGAAAATAAAAAGGGCTAAATTATAAAGTCATATACATATCTTCCGATACATTTTTCAGTACTTTCGCCAAACCTAGTTCTATGGTTATTTTTGAATGCGTTATCTAACTCTAGAAACATCAACGTGTCAGCTGTAAAAACACCAGTTTCTCACTGTCAGTACGACGACAAACCATTGTGAAACCGTCTTCTTCCAACCATTTTGAAAACAAAAATAACATAAATTTGTAAAAATAGTTTATAGACCAAATCCTTTTCGATTTATTTCTGTTTCAACGGTGGCTTTGTTTCAATTGTGGCTTTGTTTCTCACAAATATTTTAAAAATATCAATTTTTTTTTTGTTTCAACGATGGATTCTTTAATACCAAGTCTTTTACATGAATTATTTACCATTTTATTTAATTTCCAATTTTGATATTTTTTTTAATAATTTTAAAAACTTCCACTTATTAATCTCTATCTTATTATAAGAAAACAAGACGTGTAAGTTTCTTTTAAAATTAGTTGTATTCTAATTATAACAAATTAAGTAGTATGAAAATGAAAAAAGAAAGTCATACGACTTTCTCTTAGAACAAAAATGTAAACAACTCTATCAAGTGGCGGGACCGGGACGAAAGGGAGCCATCCAGCCCCGAGTGGCTCCACGGCTGTCCAACTATTTTTAAAATCGAATCATCTTTGCAGATTTGGATTGAGTCAGAAAAAATATAAAGTGGCGAATCGTGTGCACAAGATTACTTGCCGTTATTTAAGCTTCATAAGAACACCAAATACAATAACAATGGAAGCAAAATGTATTCTTTACTCGTCTCTCTTCCTCATCTGGATCGTTCTCATTCTCCGATATTTGTTTAACTCAAAAAGAAAAAGTAAGCTCAACTTACCACCAACTCCTTCCAATTCACTCCCTATCATCGGTCACCTCCACCTCTTCAAGCATCCCCTCCACCGCACTCTCGACTCTCTCTCTCAAAACCTCGGCCCAATCATCTCACTCCGCCTCGGAATTCCAGCCTTGTCTACGTCGTCTCCTCTTTCTCTATTGCGGAAGAATGTTTCACCAAGAACGACATTGTCCTTGCCAACCGTCCTCCCATATTAATGAACAAGTACGTAGCCTATAACTTCACTACATTGGTGACTGCTCCGTATGGAGACTTCTGGCGCAACATTCGCAAGATTGCAGCACTGGAAATATTCTCAACACATCGTCTTAAAGATTTCTTGTCCATGAGGAGACATGAGATCCATCAGCTAATAATCAAGCTGGCTCGCGAGTCAAGTGAATCGAGAAATGGATGGGGTAAAGTGGAACTCAAGTCATTGTTCATGAACTTGACTTTGAATACCATTCTGAGAATGGTCGCAGGAAAGAGGTATTTTGGCGAAGATGTAGAGAACGAAGAAAAGACAGAGTTTGTTAGAAAGCTTATTACCGATGTTCTTTCTTATGCTGGTGCTGGAAGTAAAGAGGATTATTTTCCATTTTTGAATTTGATTTCAAACTACGAGAGCAAAATAAAGAAGCTTGGGCAAAACTTCGATCGCTTCTTGCAAAGTTTGATCGATGAGCAACGTAACAGGAAGGAGAAGGAACCGTACCTAATTGATCATTTGCTTTCTTTGCAAGAAACAGAACCTGAGTACTACTCGGATCAAATCATCAAAGCCATATTAGAGGTACTTTTAGCATCACATGATTGATCTACTTAATTAGATACATAGTGACCATACTTGATTGTTTTACCCTATATTAATAAAACAAACTCTTAATTAGGATCACATATATAATCAGATATTACCTTTTACTATCTGATCTCTATGCCAGCTTTGCTACCATGTTAGATACCATGAGACTAACATTCCCAAAAAGATGTCTATGCAGAGGAGGGTTGCATATGAGACTTATACACTACAAATTAGGATTATACAAATGATGTGAAATTATCTTCAATACACGCCCTCCATGTCAGAGACTTAACCTACTTGGCAGTCCTCTGGTCGCATGAGGCTTAAGCACTCATATTCCGTTGAGAGGTATGGTAGGAATGGTAAGGCCCATGTGATATAACATGGTATCAGAGCTTCCATGTCGTATTGTTTGGCCCAAACTTCAAGTTTCGAGTGGCTCCAACCTCTGGAATGGACGGTGATATTCATGGCCTGATTTGTAGTGTACAAGATAACTCGCTTCTATAGAGAACACCTGAGAATAAGACCATGGCCTCTAAGATGGTATCTGAAACTGTCTGTTAAGGGTTGACTATAAAAGGATTTTCGTGTGAGTCCCTCTCCATTGGGACATGTTTGGCCTATTTGTTAAGGGTCAATTGTTTGGCTCGATACGATTCATTAAGAATTACTCTCACCCAATCATTAAAATCTTCATGTTACTTGTTATATCTTTATACAGGATCTGTTACTTGGTGGAACTGATACTTCATCCATTACACTGGAGTGGGCGCTAACCAATCTACTTAACAATCCAAGCATACTAGAAAAGGCTCAAATGGAAGTAGACAATGAAATTGGTGAAGATAGGCTAATTGATGAAGCTGATCTTTCGAAGCTTCACTATCTTCAAAATATAATCACTGAGACATTTCGTTTGACTCCAACAGCTCCTCTTCTATTGCCACACATATCGTCAGATGATTGTGTTTTAGCCGGGTACGACATGCCACGTAACACAACTTTACTTGTGAATGTATGGTCTATTCACCGAGATCCGAAAGATTGGGATGAACCTACAATTTTTAAACCTGAAAGATTTGAGAAAGAAGGAAAGGCTGAAAATGTTATCCCATTTGGCTTAGGTAGGAGGAAATGTCCTGGAGAAAGTATGGCTCGCCGTACGGTTGGCTTGACATTAGGCTTGTTGATCCAATGTTTTGAATGGGAGAAAGTCGATGATATGGAGATTGACATGAGTGAAGGAAAAGGAGCCACCATGCCCAAAGTAGTACCGTTGGTTGCACTATGCAAATGTCGTCCTTCTGTACAAAGGCTTTTATCTGAATAACTGTAATTTCCTTTTTATCCAACTACTTAGTTTGCTTTCTTCTTAGACAAAAGCTTCTTACTGAATCCCTATGATACCTTCTTTAACCAACTATAATGTTAAGGCTTTTGACATTGTCTAAAGATGCAACTAAATAAACATATTCTTAACATTCACTTGTTCTATTATGTAATTACTCATCTTGCCATACATATGACTAGATATAGAGATAAAAATGTATGTCGCAAAATGGTTCCAATATGGAAACAAAATTTATTTAGTATTTTATGTTGTTGGGCAAATTTTTTATCATTGTAAAAAATGAATCAATTTTATATATTTATTAACTGCTTTTATAAAGTCTTAAAATTTTATGAGGATGAAACATATACGTTTGATTTTATACAAATATAATAGGTATGTTGAAAGATACGAGAGAAATATAAATGTTACATCTTCAAATGTAGCAGGTAATAATAGTATTAATAGAGGTAGAAGCAAAATCGTCCTAACTTATGAGGGCAGAATCATGCAAAGAGAAGATCTTGGTGAATTAAGGGTATAATTCGACATATAGAAAGTCTTTCAGGAGTAATTGATAGTTATGTAATACTAAATGACCAATTTATAACAAACAATAAACTCGATGAGGGGACCACAATTAACAACTTGTTTAGATACGTGACACCCTAAAAATGTACTATAAAAGCACACCACATCTTTTGGGGAAATGTGATTGATTAATGCTTAACGAGTTATTGCTTAGGAATTTCTTTCTCTAGAATGTGAAGTTTCTTTCTCTAAACTCATATATAACTAAGACATAACGAATCTGGTCCTTCGAACATTATCAAAGTAAAAAACTAACATGGAATATTGTGATAATTCTGTGGCTTTAACAGCCTTTCTAATGGGACTCCTCCAATGAATATTGAAAGATATATTGTGGATGAAAGACATGAAATGACGTTTATGGTTTTTCTAGATAACATTGAAAAAATAATATTGGTAGAGGAGACTCACGCTTCAGAAATAGGCTCTTTTGATCAGCTTGAGCATAATCAGTTCAAAAAATCTCTTAATACAGCCCAACCTCCTAAAACAAATTTACAACCTAAAGTATCAAATTAGTTTCCTCCGAGGCCTAGAATACACCAACAATTATATAGATGCAATAAAGTGCTAGGCCAATGTCAAAAAATGGATTCGTCCAAATCATTTTAAGGAGTTAACTGAATGTGTGGCAACAATATTCGATAAAACTCGGAGTCAAGTATAATTTCGCAATCCTTTTCCTATAAAAAATCCGAAGGAAAATAGAAACAATAAATATATTAAGTACCATGAAGATTTTGGCATAATACGAAATAATGTGTGACATTGAAAAAATAAATACAAGTATTAATCGAGAATGAGAAGCTAACCGCCTTCGTAAAGAAGGAGTCACAGAAAAATCCGAACGTTAAAGAAATGTCAAAGAAAGAAAATGTGTTGGTGATCACCAAGGAAAATAATTCTTTTGATATCAAAACAAAATACTTGGGCCCAAAAGAGGGAAGGAACAAAATTAGTATTGTTGAAGAGGTTATTCCAAGGAAAAAGGTTAGTGATTTATGTGCATTTTTTGAATCTCTGGAAATTTTTGGAGGTGATAATGTTGCAGAAAATTCGAACAATTCTTGGAAAAGGCATATAGTCATCCTTACTACTCAGCTTTAAGCAAGAGCTTGGATACATTTTTTATCAAAATCCTTCTCCAATACTTTGCTTTAAAGATGATGATATGAGAGATGCAGCAGGTACACATTAAGAAGCAGTTGTTATTGCAGCAGCAGGTACACAGGAAGAAGCAGTTGCTATTGCAGCAGGGATAACTGGTGATCAAGTGTGCAGAGTTTTGATTGATACATGCAGCTCTGCCAACATTTTATTCATGAGTACTTATAATAAGATTATTAACCCTCCTGTAATCCGGAGATCGAATCGAACTATTGTGGGATTTACAGGGGTGACAACAGAAGTTGAGAAATTTGAAAGTGTGGTAGAGTTGGGTCGAGGGTCATTTAACAAATAAGTAACTATATTGTTTATTGTACTAGGCACACTAACTTCTTATAATGCTGCCTTTGAAAGGTCTTGGTTATCCAAGATGCATGTAGTAATTTCTATTGTCCACCACTGCTTTAAATATGTTGTGGGGAATAATATCCAAACGGTAAGAAGTAGTCAAAAAATGGCAAGAGAATGTTATAGTATTATTTTGTCTTCCAAAAAAATTCAGGGGAATGAACCAGAAAAGCATAGCATGTAGTAGGAACTTCCTCGAAACCTACCCATGTTGATGATCTGAGGGAGTCCCCTGGTCTTTTGGTTTCTGATGAAAGTTATGAAGATTATACGTATCCAAATGGAAAAGTTTTGAAAATTGGTACAAAATTATGCCCGCTGAAATAATATGCCACAGGCTGATAGTTAAGAGTAATGTGCATCCAATCGTAGAAAAAAGAAAGTATTTTTCTCAAGAGAAATCCGAAGCAATAATGGATGAGGTAGATCATTTATCATGAGTAGGGCATATTCGGGAACCTCAATATCCATTGTGGACAGCAAATCCAGTGTTGGTCAAAAAGAAAAATGGCATTTGGTGAATAAGTGTAGATTTCACTAACTTAATTAGGGATTGTCCAAATGATCCTTTCCTAGACCCGCAGATAAATAAATTTGTAGATTCGACATCAGGAAATCGATTACTTTCCTTTATGGATGCCTATGCAGGGTACAATCAGATTAAGATGGATCCGAAGGATTAAAAAAACACTTCGTTTATGAATGGAAGGGGTCTGCACTGTTATAAAGTAATTTCTTTTGAGTTAAAAAATATAGGGGCTACTTATCAATGTTTGGTGAATAAAACTTTTGAAGCGAAAATTGGACAAAAAATTGAAATGTATATTGATGATATGTTGGTAAAAAAGTCTCAAAGATGAGGATAATTTTGATGATTTTGAAGAAACTATTGCTAACTTAAAAGAGTCAACCTGAAGTTAAATCTAAAAAAATGTACATTTGGGGTTCGATCAGGAAAATTCCTTGGGTATATAGTAAGTGAAAGATGGATTGAAGATAACCCAGTATAGTTGAAAGCTTTAACCACTATGAAACCCCTTTGAAATATTAAAGAAGTTCAAATATTAACGGGCCGGCTGGCAGCGTTAAATATATTTATATCCCACTTTTTGGAAAAGTGTGCTCATTTTTTTGAAGTGTTGAGACATACAAATTGTTTTAATTGGACAAAAAAAATATTCTTAGGCTTTTCGTCGGATAAAAGAATACCTTTTATTGCTAGAACTCCTGACAAAACCTATTACGGAGGAGAAATAATATGTTTATATAACGGTAACAGATTATTTCGTAAGTGTTGTTTTAATTCAGGAATAAGAGAATATCCCAAGACTAGTGTATTACATCAGCAAAGATTTGTTAGATGTAGAGAAATAATATTTGAAATTAGAAAAGTTGGCTCTTGTGTTAGTTATTGCTCCTCAAAAAATGAGACCGTATTTTCAAGATCAGCCATTATTGACCAAATGGTCAGTTAAGGTGAGAGATTTTGATATTGAGTTTGAAACTAGGACTGCAATCAAAGCTCAAGCCTTGACAGATATTTTACTCGAGTTTCATTATGAATGGTCAGATATGGAAGTAGATGTAGAAAATTCTAAGCCAGATTATATAATTCGAACATATGGGGGTTCAAGTACGTCAGGTAGCGGGGCAGGGATGCAATTAATTTCTCCAGAAGGAATTGCTACATACCAAGCTATCCGTTTTGAGTTTAAAGCAACGAAGAATGAGACAGAATACGAAGCGGCTCTAGCCGGTTTAAGGCTTGTTCAAATTTGTAGGGCAAAAAAAGTTAAAAAATTTAACTAGTGAAGTATGTGAAGATATTAAAAGATTTAACTTTAGTCTTCAAAAATATAATATATGAACATGTTCGAAGATAGGAAAATTCTATGACAAACTCGCTGACAACCGCTTTATATTCAGAGGATTAGTTGTGGATTATTACCCAAGAAAGTCCTTCAATTAATAAAAATCCAGAGAAAATGGTTGGAATAATGGATAAAGCTTATCAAATATCCATTTGCAAAGTAAAAGATTGAAGACTTGACATCATCGATTTTTTTTTTAAAACAATGAATTACCTATTGACAAATCACTGTCTAATAAAATATGTTTTAAATCTCAAGGCTACATGGTCCTCGGAGGAGTCCTTTACAAGAAATATTTTAGCAGAACTTTACTCCAGTGTTTGGGAAACGATGAATCACAAATGATATTGTCAGGATTACACGATGGAGAAGGATCCATGCATTATGAGTACAAAGCTCTAATAGGAACATTATATTTGGTAGGAAACTGTTGGCCTACGATATCTTCCGATGCTAAAGAGTTGGTTAAAAAATGTGATACTTGTCAAAGGTTTGCTAACATAATTTATAAACTAGGGGTTCCTCTTGAAAGTATATGTAAAGCATTTCTATTTGACCGATGAGGTATTGACCTTGTTGGACCTTTACCAATGGCTTCTGGAGGGTGACAAACAATAATCGTGACAGTAGATTACTTCTCAAAATGGGTAGAAGCAGAACCATTAGCTGGAACAAAGGCCAAAGATGTAATCAGGTTTATCACTTCAAATATTTATTGTCGTTTTGAAGTTCCAATAAAAATACTATAGATTATAGGCCTCGGTTGGATAATAAATATTTGAAAGATTTTTGTCTCTCTCGAGGAATGTAAGGTGCTTTTCAGCTCCTTTTGATCCACATACAAATGGATGAGTTGAAGTTACTAACCAAAACATCCTCAAACGAGCTAAAGAAAAACTTGGAAGGAAAGACAAGAAAATGGACAGATTACTTGAAGGAAGTTCTTTGGGCGTATCGAACGACTCCATGAACTTCAACTTTAGAATTTGTATTTGCATTGGTGTATGGATGGACGTAGTACCCATCGAGGCAGTTTTCTCATCGAGTCTAACGATGAATACAGGTGAGTTGAGTTGGGTTTGATCAAAGAGAAAAGTAGACGAGCACAAGTGAATTCCTTACATTACTCGACATTAATGAGAAGTAGATACACCTCCAAAGTTAAACAAAGAGAATTCAAATTTGGAGATCAAGTTTTAAAGAAAGTTTTTCTTCACAAAAAAAAACACCTCAGAAAACTAAGTTTCAATTGGGAAGGCCCATATGAAGTAACAGAGAAGGTGAAGAATGAAATATATCGAATCAAGGATAAAGAAGGAAGAAATCTCAAACATCCGTGGAACATGGAACATTTCAAATTGTATTTAGAATGATTGTAACAAATATATGATTTTGTGTACAATATCAGTGGCATACTCTGTCCTACCCTGGTGGCGCAGGAATGTTTTAATGAGGTTTATATTAGCCGATTCGTATATATAAACTTTTGCCACAAAATTATCTATTACGATGAACCTAAACGATATTCCAACAAAGCTTAGTCTTCAACCATTAATTTTGGACCTAAAAGGTCTATCAACAATAGTTGATCTTCAACTATTAATTTTGGACTTAAAAGGTTTTCCAAAAAAAATTGGTCTTTAATTATTAAAAACATAATGGAAACAAACCCGATGCATTTCATGAAATACTGAAAATTAGTACAAAATTTCCTCGAATATTATGAGGACTTTAGCAAAATTTCGTCAAAAATTATGATGACTTTAAAAAATGGGTTTTACTTTGAAGATTCGGTGGAATTTCTTTCGTTAGATTCTAAAGTATTTTCATTATCACCCAAAGATATCCCCATAGGGCGATATTTGACTGGAACAAGCTCCCAAAATCCAACGAAGTTCAAGGCAGGGTAGCGCTCGCATATTTCCATGATCAGACCGAATCTGACCGTAACATCCCTTGCATTCAACTTAGACACACATTAAGCAACTTAAACTTCAACAACCGTTTCTTTATCCTTCTTAGCTTAGGCTCGGATAAGTTGTTTTTCCTTCACAACTCTTTTATAATCTTTAAAACAGTGTGTAAAATATTTTCAGGCTTTGTCGTTTCCTTCTTTGTAAGCTGCAATAAGCTTATCCTTAGTGGAATTATGAGTGGCGTAAAGATTCTTTTATTCTTGGTAACATTAATAAGAAATCATAATATAATCCTAGACATGTACAAGTTTTTTTGTAAATAAAACATCGGTTTGTTTCTCAAACGTAAAGTATACCTATTTAAGCTCTTCGACTTTTGACGCCGGTAGTAAAGTTTCTGATTTGTAGTGATTTTTATGATCCCTTAAATGCCGCATCTTTTTCCTCAGAATAACCGATGATCAAAGTAGTTTACGGAGCTGAAGATAAAATTCACCCCAACAGGTATCTCAAATAAGCTAGACGAAGATCCAGCTTCGAAAGAAACCATAGTTGGAGAATCAGTATTCTGAATGTAATCTTCATGATCATGAACGATTAGATCCTTTGATGGAGGCTGGGAAGAGTCTGATTTGATGAGAACTTTTTCTGGTGAAAACTTGGCGTGTTCAGTAACGTTACCTTCAGAGGACCAACCGTCTCAGAAACTACTTGGTTTTCTTCAATAATACCTTTCAACTTTCGTTGACATTTCTTTTTGGGAGAAGTTTGAGTGGGGAGTTTTTTAAAACGTTCGGGTTTCACGGTTTTGGCCTTTTGCACATTGGTATTAGCTTCATGAATTTATGCACTAGAAAGCTCGGGAACCTCCGTTTCTTCCAAAGAATCGCATGATTCATCATCCCGATGACTTTTCGCTCTAGCTCTTGTTGGGAGAAAGACATGACATATTTAGCCTCTAACCGATCTAAAACCTCTTGTTGGGTTGGAGTAACCATGAGTTTTTCCAAAGATAGTAGCTCTGATGGGTTGGCTCTCCATAGGTGACTCTTGACAAGGTTAGTGGGTGTGAAGCAAATGCGGAATCTGTTAGACCAAGTAACTTTGGCCCACGAACTTAACTCTATAAAGATTGTTCACGTGGGCACAAAATTAGCATAGGGCTTGGATACACGAGTCATGGCTGTTTATATTTGAAAAGAAAAGTGCATAAGAATAGACATAAGAAAATTTCGAAGCGGAATAAAAGAGAAACATACCTCTGATAGTCAAGATAATGTATAGTTTATGAGGATTTTCGGGTGTCGCCCCAGATCCTGTTTCCGAAAATCCTGAGAAGAAAAGAAATCGTTGCTCTTATTTCTTGCCTGCTTCAAGAAAATCCTTGATAACCTTTTGGTTTCGACCAAAGGTTAACGAATAGAAAGAAAAATACGGCTTTTTAGCCACGCCACGAGAAAAAAAATTACCTTTTCTTTTCATGTGATACCATTGAGAGTCCTTCCTACATAGGGGCTCATGTTACCCTGCATCCAGAAGCAATCTCTTCAAACATTTTAAAAACATCCGTAGCTAATTGAATCCATTTGAAGTAATGAATGAATATTTTTTGATTCGACACAAAGTCCAAATAACTCTACTAGTCTACAATTTGTTAAAGTACTTTTTACCTTTGGTAAAATATAGCTTTTTATCCTCCTCTAAGGTTTCGACAAACAAAAGGTTATTAACGTAGGCACGAACATGGTCAACACAAATTAATCTAAACATTTCTCTAAGATTAGTTCGATTAGAGTTGAAAACCAATTTACTAATGTATTTAAAAAATCCTAAGAGTCCTACCAAAAAATATTGCAATACAGTTTGATAAACTTTTGGATTGGATATTTTACATCAGTCACTATACAAAATTCGGTAGTCACTCATGAACAACAACAACGAGATGATCAATATCATTCTATGTTCTTTTGGAAAGATTAGAGATTACTGCTAAAGGTAAAAATCGATTCACCTAATATCCTGCTTAGCTAAAGCTTATTTAGCCGAAGACGAAAAAAAGACATAACGACAATAAAACATTAATAACTACAATTACAAGTGATATCTTTGGACAATTATAAAATTAAAAATTAATAAGTTAAGAAAATAATAAATGTAAGGAAATTGCTAAAAAAAGCCGTTTTACTCCGTGAAGTCGTCTGTTTTCGATTTTCAATAATTACAAAATTGCCATAATGCAAAAAAAACTCAAAAAATCTTTAAATCTGTTTAATTACAAGTCATGCCATTAACTACTTCATGAAGTTGCAAATAAAAAACAACTATCAATTCAACATCTAACTTCACAAAAACAACAAAAAATTCAAAACCAAATAAATAACTTGAAATAAGTAAACCAAGTAAACCCTTAAACTTAAAAAAAATTGTTATATATTTTACATATATACATGCTATTTTAGATTAAAGGGCCATATTATTAGTCATTTTTCATTGGTCTAAATTTGGTTTTTGTTTATTTGATATAATGGTCCGCGATCAAACTCACATTTAAATAATTTTAGTTTTACAAATGAGTAAAAGGTTTGAAAGGAGAGAGAAATTGAATAATTTGAGGCTGTTATTGGATGCAACAAGCAAGATCAATAATTAAGATAGAAAATAAAAGAAATTTGTTGGCTTTCTTAGAATATATCTTAAAGTCTGAACCGAACAAACCTATCTTACCTTTCACATATCCACGAACATATGCCACCCACATCTCTCCTTCCTAAAGGAGTAAAATATCCAAAATTTTGACATAGACTACAACAGCGATCCGTATTGAGCAATAGTCCCAAATCCATATCCAATTTTTTTTGTTTTTCGTCATTCGATGGCGTCGATGGATACAATTTTCTTCGCCAATCGAAATGAAAAAATGGTTTACGCATACGCTATTTCGTGGGGTAATAGTCTTATCTCCCGCCATGAGATGGCGTATTCATGGACCACTTCACCATTTCGATTGACAAAGAACACGTGATCGAATGGCGAAAAACATAAAATTTTGGGTTTGAGACGGTTGTAAAGGCTTCGGTCTCGAAGAGTTGGATTTGGTCTGTGTTGAAGGGTTGACCGTGTCGAAAGTTTGGGTTTTTAAGTGTTTTGCGAAGGAGATGTATGGGTGACTGTGCTTCAGAAAAGAGAAGTGTGTGAGTGGTGTCCTGAGTGGGTAAGTGAAAGGTTTTTATATAGTTTTAATTTATTAGTGGAGATTTTCAGTATATGGAGATTCATAATAACACAACCTTCTCTCAATCCTCGGAATGCAAACGGCCGTTTATATTCGAGCAAAAAGGAGATGAAAATGGGAAGGTGCACCGATATATATGATAGGAGGTTTGTGCTATTAAAAGTATGCGTAGGGGTACCCACTCCCTGCTCGAGTTGCTGCTGTTCGAGTTTGATTGAATCTGCTAGCCGGAGTTTTGCATGTTGTTGCTACTCGAGTTCGCCGAAGTTCAGTAAACGAAATCAGTTGCTGTTGCTCGAGTTCCCCGAAATGCAATGTTAGGGTTTTCGCTTCTTGCTACTGCATATGGGTGGGTGGCGTCGTGAGGTAAGTGGGTCGAAGAAGATAGGTTTTAGTTTTAGTTTATGTTAATAGACTTAGAGCATGTACAACATCAATGTTAAATTATCGTATTAATTATATTGTGTGTTAACGTAATCCTAAAATCACTTTAATGAAAGTGTTAAAATTATGCGTTAACTAAAAAAGTTCAAAAATAGTCCATGTTTTTGTTAAATACCGAGAGCCACCCATGTACTGGTTTTTTATTTTATTTATTTATTTATTTCGTTTTCGATTTAAATTTTATTTCATTTTAATTTTAGTGTTTGTTAATAAATGTAAAAATAAAATATAATTTTTATATAAAAAATAATAAATTTTAATATATTATTTTTGGAAAATATTTTTAAAATAGTATATAACAAAATCAAGTTTCATATTCGAAAGATATCATTTTATGAAAACAAATATTACTATATTAATAATTAAAATATGAAACTAATAAACTAAATAAAATGAAAGTTTTTATTTAAAAGATACATTAAAAATAATTTAGAAGATTGATATGCAGAAGGCGTTTGATAGGCTGTCTCACCAGTTTACCCAGAGTGTCCTCAAGGTTTTTGGTTTCAGTCTTCAATTCATTGAACTGATAGGCAACAACATTACAAACATGCATTTCTCTAAAGTCATCAATGAGGTTACTAAAAGATTCTTTAAGTCCGACCAGGGCCTGAGACAGCGGGATCCTTTATCCCCCAGTCTATTCGTACTGGCTGAAGAATTCTTGATTCGTGGTCTAAAAAAGCTAAATGAGAATTCTAGATCCATCAGATATAATACTAGAGGGAATCAAGTCATACCGTGCATGGCCTTTGCTGATGATCTAACCACTTTTTGCAATGACACTGGTGATTTTGTCTCCAAGATAACTGACTTCCTAGTTCACTATCAGAACATCTCAGGGCAGCTGATCAACAAGGGAAAGTTAAAGTTAATCACTGTTAGTAACATACCTAATCCAAGAGTCAATACAGTTGAGAGAATTACTCGAATCAAGCGTAGTTCTATGCCTTTTATGTATTTGGTTATCATGATAAGCAACAAAACCAATATTAGTCACTTTGATAGTCTTGTTTCAAAGATTAGAGACAAGATTAATAAATGGGATGAAAGTATATTATCGTTTGGTGGCAGATTAATACTGATACAATCAGTTCTTTCATCTTACCCTCTTTATTACATCCAAAATACAATTCTTCTTAAGGCAGTCAATAAGAGGATTGAAGTACTTTATAACAAGTTTCTCTGGGGTAACAAGAAGCTGGATTGTCTATAGGACGCATACTCATATAAGTTATGGTTTAATCTAAGAGCTAATAATAAGTCTCTTTGGGCAAGGCTCACGGTGTCCATCTCCTACAAGGGGGTATCATCTTATTGTTGTTCATACTCCTAAACGAATGTTTAGAGTTTGGGCTAGGATTTATGGAATTCGAGACAATGCGGAGAGGTATATATTCTGGATATCAGGACATGAAGGAAAATACTTATGGCTTGACAGATGGTGCACTGAAAATTCATTTATCTCCTTTAATGAGCAGGAAAATAGAGGCTGGTATGTAGATACTAGGATCAACAGTTCTGGGTCAATGACAGGTGGAACATTGATAAACTGAAGATACCATCCCTATACTTTCTAACATTCTTAAAACCAAGCTAAACAACAATCCAGATGAAATAAGATGGGCATTATCTACTGATGGTTTATTCAACGCAAAGATAGCATGAGACACTGTAAGGAAGAAATGGAATGAATCAAACTTGTTCAAGAAATGTTGGAACCCAATCATACCAAAGAAATGTTCATTTTTTTCTTTGGAGAGCTCTGATGAACTAGTTCGCCTCTGATAAGAATCTCCAGCGAATGAATATTAAACTTTCCTCAAATTGCCAGTTCTGTGACAACACCGAAAGTTCAAAACACGTTTTGGTCAGCTGCAATCAAGCTTGGACAGTGTGGAATCACTTCAGTGTCTTATTTGGAATATCTATCTCCAGAACAATGACTCTTCCTCACCTTATACTATCCTGGTTTTGGTCTTCAACAAAAGTCTGCAGTAAAATAACAATACTACCTGCAATTATCACGTGGACAATTTGGAAATCAAGAAATTACAAGAAAATGCAAGAGGCAGAGTATTCAACTTCTTTTTTAATTAATCAGGTTATTAGAATGATAAATGGTTTGTCTAATGTTAACCAGCTTAAAACAAGAAATTAGGGCATATATGTCAGGATCGCAAATCAACTAGGTTGCTATCATAACAGAAGGGCAGTGCCAATTTTGCTGAAATGGATATCGCCAAAGCTAAATCGTTTCAAGTTGAACACTGACAAAGCTTCTTTGCTCTCGGGTGAAGCTGAAGGTGGAGGAGTTTTAAGAAATCATGATGAGGATATCATTAAAGGGTTTGGCAGGCTATATGGAAAGTGATCTGTTGTTGTAGTTGAAGCCAGAGCTTTAATGGACGAAGTAGCTATATGCAGAGACCTTAATCTTAAGAACCTTGATATAGAGGTGGATTCTACTATTATGGCCAAGCTAATTGGGAATGAAAGATCATTATGGTATCTTGATTCTATTATAAGCTACTATAGGACGATTGGGTCGCAAAGAGCAGGATAAAGCCGCTGATTGGATCGCAAAGAGAACGATTCAAGTGAAAGAAAATATTTATTTCACTCAATTTTCAGCCCCAAATCAATTGCATGCAATTGTCCTCCTTAAAAGCTTGGGGATTGGGTATATCAGAGACGCTGAATGATCCTCCATTGATAGTAGTTCTGTTTAGAAAAGGGCTCGAATAAAAAAGTGTTTTGCGGGGAAGAAGATGAAGCTGGTCTGGTCTTTGACTCTCTTTTGGCGAGGTTCAAATTTTCACTGAATCATTGAAATCTTATGAAGCGGGAGTTGGAAATTTTTTCCCCCCTTAGGTTTTTATTTCAAACTTTGTATAAGTCATTGTAATTTGAAGTTGTTTTTTCTAATAAAAGCGAAATTTACTCAAACAAATATATATTTTTGAAGGTATGATCAAACTAAAAAATATTATTTATTATTGTATTTCCTTATTTTTCTCAATTTTACTAATCTGATATATTTTAAGAAATTATATGTTTAACAAATCCTCATATATTTTGAAATCATATCTTTATATATTTTTTATTCTTTGTTTTACTTCTTCTCTTTTTTGGTTTCTCAATTTCTAAAAACTATATTTTTGATCTTCTTTGTCAACACAAAAATACTTAAACAAAATATTTAAAATCTCATAGGATAATAAATTAAATAAAATTAAAATTAAATAACACTTTGATAAATACGGGAGAACAAAATCAAAGATATTAACAAAAGAAATAATGTTTCTCTTTCATACACGTAAGGTTTAATATGTTATTTAAAAAACTAATTGGAGTGAAATTTGGTTTTGTTAACTAAAAAATGCTAAATGAATTAAATTATGTTTCTCTCTCCTACGTAGCACCCACTAACACATAATTTTAACAACAACGATCGTACATGTTCTTATATTTTAATATTTAATTTAGTTTTAGTTAACTAAATATTATTTATTAATTTAGTTTAAGTAAATATTAAAATTAATTTAAGGTTTTTAAAATTAGATTATTTCTAGATAAATGTTAGAGAAAAAGAATTTTTTTTGAGTAATTTCAATCTTTATAGGTTTTTGTAAAGTGTAAAAATTGTTAAAAACAATTAACTCCGCCTAGTAATTTCAAAAAGATATAAGTGCCACTTGAGGGAGTAAAGTTGACCTTTTTTTAGCAATTTTTTAAATATAGTTCTATTAAATAAAAAATTATAATTTTTTATCTAATTTTTTTATATTAATTTACCATTTAAAATAAAAATAAGAGATAATAGAATGTATGATTTTTATTTTTATTTATAAATTTATTCACTTGAATATTATGAAGTAATAAATAAATATTCTTGTAATTAGGAGACACTGCTCCAAGAATGATTACTCCTTCTTGATTGCAAAACCATAATTTTTTATGGCTAATCTTCTCGTTGGTTGATCTTCTTCTCTTCCCTTCTCTTGGTGGTTATATCTATCATGTAGATAAGAAACAACATTTTATTGGAAGAAGAAGACTTTCCGACTCTGTCTCAATATCTTAGAGAGGGAAACGTCGATCAATGTTTGAAAAAAAGATCTTACGCGGATTTGTTCAAAAAACAATCTCTTAATCATAAAAAACCAGACTTTAAACAGGAGAGCATTCATTGAATATTAGGTCACATCTCTGTTCAATATTCTAAAGAGGTCAAGGATGCTCTGTTACAGAATTCCAAAACAACGTTAATTAGTAAATTCTCCTTAGGTCTGCCAAATATAGATGTTATAGAAAGTTTCTTGAGTTCGTTGAAATTCAAAGGAAACTATCGATCTTCTAACTGGGATTCACATCATATTCTTATTGAGTTTGAATTAAAGGAAGACGTATGTAGGTTGTGGTCCAAACATTTGGAAGGTTGAAATTTCAACGATGAGAGTCTTACGTTGGACGCCAGAATTTCATATCAAGATTGAAAGCCCAATTGCTATGGTTTGGGTTAAATTTGAAAACATTCATGAGTTTCTTTACAATGCAGAATTTCTTCATGAAATAGATGCAACCTTAGCAAACCCATATAAAGTTGAGGTTCCTAATGAAAATATGGCTTTTAAAAATGCAGCTTTTGCGTTGATTGAATTATACATATCAAGAAAAATACACAGTAATATATGAATTGGCTTCAGTGTGAATGATAGGTGCTGAATTTCTGTCAAATATAAGAATCTGCCTTCCTACTGCAGTTTATGCTACTATATAGGACATAATGTGGATGAATAAAAATTCTGGGAATATCAATGTTAACGATCGAGATAAGCAACACCAGAATAGAAACAATGGTAATCAATCTTCAAAAGGTACAAAAACCAAAGAAATCAAAGTTAAAACATCTGATATAAACAATCAAGAAGCTATTTGATCTAATTCTGAGTTCATTCCTAATGTTAAGTCCATAATAGTTCATAAAGAAAAGAAGAAGGATTTTGCGAAGGAACAAATCTACAAAAGAAAGAAGATGGTTAATAATATATCTGAAAATGATGATAACTCTAAAAATTATGACTTTACACTGCCATATGATATAGAAATTATTGAAGCTATTCAACAACTGTATAGACACTTTGAAAAACAAGATTTACAAGAAGGCGATAACTTTATTTCTGGTTTAAACTCTCCAAACCAAGGAAATATAGTCAGCATACAACATTCCCCAACTAGAAAATATACATCTCCAATGGCCTAAGACTTCAGCACTATCATAAAGAAGAAGCTCAAATCTGTCCGGAGAATAAAAAAAGCAAGTACAAGAATAATGAAATCTCTGAAATATACATGGATAAACAAGAAACACAAATCATCATCTGATAATGATAAATATTCTTAACTGGAATTTATGTGGTATTAAAAACAATTTCAACTGTCAGAAGGCTGAAAGATATTATCTTTAAAGAAAAAGTCAACATATTAGCCCTTCAAGAGCCAATGTCTAAGCCTGAAAAAATTACTGATATTGTTGTGGTGTTGAGTTTTTCTAATTATACTTTCAATATTTCTAATAAGATATGGGTTTTTTGGGCAGATGATATTTATATTAACACCATGGTTAATCATGATCAATGCTGAATTTGGAGATTAATACTAACTATAACATTAGTTTTCACTTAACGTGGTTTATAGTAAGTGCAACAGGTTGCTTAGGCTTGATTTATGAGATAAATTAAAGTTGATCTCTATGATTGAGCAAGGCCGGCTTACAGTTGGTGACTTAAACGTTATGGCCTCGTCTGAAGAGCAGCTAGGGTGTAATGTTATTGATCAAAATAACATAGACGATTTCGTGCATACTATTAGTGAATGTCATTTGGAGGATGTTGGGTTTGTGGGTTCAAACTTCACCTGGAATGGAAGCATGAAATGGAAAATACTTGATCGAGCAATGTTCAACAATAATTGGACCAACATTTTCAACACAACTCAGGTCCATGATATGGTCAGAACTTATTTTGACCTTGACCCTATTCTTATATCTGTTGTATCTAATCAAATTGGGTTCTCTAATCATAAAAACAAAAGTTTCAAGTTTATGAACATGTGGACAAATGATCAATCTTTTCTTAGTGTCGTAGAACAGAATTGGAGTTTGCATATTTGTGGTCATCCTAATGAGATCTTATCGTTTAAGCTTAAGAGACTTAAAAATTATCTCAAAGCTTGGAACATTAACTGTTTTGGTAATATTTTCAGTAAAGTAAAAGAGACTCAAGTTAATATTAAGAAAGCTGAGTTGCTTCACTCAAGGTTGAACAATCAAATCACTAAAGTTGATATGAAAAAAGATAATAGTTTATATATGCAGTCTTTGAGAATTGAAGAGGATTTTTGGAAACAAAATTCTTACAATTCTTAGCTTATTGAAGGTGACAGCAACACTAAACTATATAATGCTTATGTATCAAAAAACAGGAGGAAAAATACTATACAGGGAATTAAAGAAGATAACAAGTGGATCTACAATCCTAAGGACATTGATAGATCAGCAGAGAAGTATTTCAAGTCTCATTACACTAGAAAACCTTATGAAAGCCATGATGAGGAGGAAACCTGTATGCAAGATGCCACCATGTCTTTTATTCCTAAATTAATCTCTGATTCTGATAACGATTCTTTGATGAAAGCTACAAATGAAGATGAGCTATGGAACATTTTAAACACGATGAACTCTGCAAGTGCTGCAGGCATGAAAGCAGAGAAGTATTTCAAGTCTCAAGACAGTGAATCTTATATACTAGAATAATTACCGTCCCATAAGTCTATGTTCAATGACCAACAAAATTATTTCTAAGTTGATTAACACTAGGTTAGCCAGTATTCTCCCTAGAAGCATCTCTAGCACTCAAGGTGCCTTTGTTAAAAATCGATCTATACATGAGAATATTGTAGTTTCTAAAGAGATGACTTATGACTTGAATAGAAATCCTTTTAAAGGAAACATCATGGTCAAATTAGACATGTCTAAAGCATTTGATATGATGTCTTTCCCTTTTATTATCAATTTCTTTAATTTGTTTGGTTTCTCTAAGCAATTTGTTAAGATTATTGGTGACATGATCAAGGATATAAACATTTCCATATTGATCAATGGTAAGGTTTATGGCTATTTCCAAACCTTAAGAGGCTTGAGACAAGGTGACCCCTTATCCCTAAGCCTCTTCATCATTAGTGAAGAAGTGCTTGTGCGTGGGATTTCTCACCTTTATAATCATAATAAGAGCATGCAATTTGCCTCTAGATCTACCTTCATTTTCCATAGTATTACTTTTGCGGATGATATTTTAGTATTTACTAATATCTTAGAATCCTCAATCAATCTGCTTAGTTATTTTCAAGACAGATACATCTGATATCAGGATAATTAATTAACAAGGAGAAAACACAGATCATTACCTCAAACAGACTTCATCAAAGTAGGATCAATATCCTGGAAACCAGCACTGGATTCAAAGCTGAGCAGTTTCCTATAAGTTACTTAGGGATAAACCTTAGCTGTAACAACAAAGCAAAGAACTTCAGTAAGCTGATAGAAAAAAATCAACGCAAAAATCACTGAATGGGATCGTAAATTACTTTCTTTCGGGGGAAGAATTTCTTTAATTTCTTATATTCTCATATCTATTCCTTATTATTAGATGCATAATACAATGCTGCCTATTAGTTTTATCAAAAGACTTGAAAAAACCTTCAACTAGTTACTATGGAGATCTAAATCAAATGTTAAAAATGTCTATTGGACAACTTGGGTGAATCTTTGTAAGCCTTTTGATGAAGGATGATTGAATATCAGAAGATTAACTGATATTCAGAACACTCTTTCTCAAAAGTTGTGGTTCAACTATAGAAAGAAAGAAATTTTATGGTCTCTAATGATGCATGACATTTATAACAAAGGAATTCATCCTCTTAAAGCTAACTTTTCAAAACATGGCTCTCTTATTTGGAAACGCTTGATCAATATTAAAGATACTGTTGAAACTAATATTCGATGGTTATTGGGCAGTGGTGACATAAATTTTTGGTTTAAGGAATTGGCATAACCAGATTCCCATCATGGATCACCGCAACACTGAGGCTAATCTATGCTTCTTTGATCAGAAAGTAAATACTTTATGGAAAGCTAATAGGTGGGATACTGACGTGTTGAGAGGTTTTTTAGAAGAGACCAGAATCAATCAGATTTGTCTCTTCAAAGTAGATCCCGACACGAAAGATCAATATGATAGAAGAAGCTCAACGTTGACGCTGCTTGCATCCCCAATGGTGAAGCTGGTGGCGGTATGATTATCAGAAATCACAATAGAGATCTTGTTAAGGGTTTAGGAAAAACATTTAGAAAGATGTCTTCTATTATGGCTGAAACTCGAGCTCTGTTTGAAGGTTTGCTGTTGTGTAGAAACAATAGTTGGTTAAAAATCGATATTGAATTTGACTGCCAGACTTTAATTGATATTCTTGCAAAAGGGAAAAGTCCCGGTATTTGCATTCTTTAATTTCGATATGCAGAAGATTAATTCACCCTTCAATGACAATCAAGTTAATCCCTCGAATGCAAAATATAGATGCAGATTGGCTCGCAAAGTGGACGTTGAATTGCAAACAGAAAGTGGAATTCACTCAATTCAATGCTCCTGCTGATCTTCTATCTATTGTTCTCGTGGAGAGTATGAGTATCAGATATATCAACGCTGGTACTGACTAATCAAGCTCTGCTGTTAGTCTTCTTCAATTTTGAGTATCGATTGTTTTTTTTGAGTTGTTTGTATTCACTGGAGATTGTCTAAAGCAGACTATTGAAGCTGAGATTCGAGGAGTAAGAATGTCGAGATTGAAATCGCTGAGGTCATTAGAATGTCACGGTTAATTTTTCAAATGATCAGCCTAATGTCATCATATAATTAGATTATCAGTTCTAAGTCCTTATATTCTGAACAATTGCTATAATTGGTTCTTAAATGTAATATAGTTTCAATTTTTACCAAAAAAATAAGAATAAAAATAAATAAATTTATTCACTTATATAATTTATTAGAGCTCCTTGCTTCTCTGGCCTATACTTAGGAAAAGAAGCGTCGTAGCAGTTGGCTTCCGCACTGCCAATATGTTGTTGTCATGTAAACGAGATAGAAGGAAAAATATTTTGTATCTTGTGAGAGCGAGACTAATATACAGCCTTAGGACAAAAACCGACAAATACGCGTGTGGCCAAGGGCCACCTCTTTCAAAAGATTACTTATAAATATTACCATAATTTTGCAATTAAATCTATCCAAGTGGTAAAGATAATATGTCTCATTAACTGAAATTTATTGGTTCGAAATCCTTCAAACCACGGGAGATCTAGGAATGAAAATAAAGGGAGCTAAATTATAAAGTCATATACATATCTTCCGATACATTTTTCAATACTTTCGCCAAACCTAGTTCTATGGTTATTTTTGAATGCGTTATTTAACTCTAGAAACATTAACGTGTCAGCTGTAAAAACACCAGTTTCTCACTGGCAGTACGACGACAAACCATTGTGAAACCTGTTGGATCATAAACTTGATCCACTTAAAGGGCCCAACCCACTCAAAGGGCCCAACCCACTTAATAAGGCCCATCTAGAAAGTATATTCTAGAACAAAATAAATTAATATTTATTTAGTAGTGGAGATTGTGTGTAAGACCTTCTTTAGGTTGAGTGCAAGACACACTTTTAGATTGAGTGTAAGAAACACCTTAACTTTGAGTGTAGTATTGATGTTGAGTGTGTTAGTATCCAAAAGCCTCTTGGATGGTGGATCTTTGTCTCCACTATATTCCTATAAATAGTGGAGCTCTCCCACCATCTAGAGCATCACACAAACACACCAAGAATCAAAGTTAGAGAGAAAATTAGAGTGAGAGAAAAGAGAGACAAGAATGCTCTCTTGAGTGTTAGAAAAATATTTTCTCTTCTAGTGTGAGTTGTAAGAGTGTTGTAATATTTCTCCTTTTCTATCTATATCAAAGTTGTTTGTTTGTTTTAAAGAGGGTGTTGTTTTATACTTTCCGCCAACAAAGTGGTATCAGAGCCACAAACTCTTTCCAAAATTTGTTTTTAAATTTTCAACATATTGAAAAATATGGCAAATGGTGTATCATCCTTCCAAGTTCCAACACTCAACAACAACAACTACGACAATTGGAGTATCAAGATGAAAGGTCTCCTTGGAGCACATGATGTGTGGGATGCCGTAGAAAAGGGGTTTGACGAACTCGAAGATGAAGCAAGCCTTTCTCAAGAGGAGAAAACAAATTTGAAGGATTCAAGAAAGAGAGACAGAAAAGCTCTCTTCCTCATCTATCAAGCATTAGATGATGATGGCTTCGAAAAAATTTCAAGCGCATCTTCCGCCAAGCAAGCGTGGGAGAAATTACAAATCTCTTACAAAGGAGTCGAAAAGGTGAAAAAGGTACGTCTCCAAACATTAAGAGGTGAATTTGAATCCTTACATATGAAAGCGTCCGAATCTATATCGGAATATTTCTCAAGAGTAGCAACCGTTTCTAATCAATTAAAAAGAAATGGTGAGAAGTTAGAAGATGTGAGAGTAATCGAAAAAATACTCCGCTCGTTGGATCCTAAATTTGAGCACATCGTCGTGACGATTGAAGAAACTAAAGACTTGGAGAAAATGATGATCGAAGAACTCCAAGGATCATTACAAGCCTATGAAGAAAAGCACAAGAAGAAGCAAGAAATCACCGAGCAACTCCTCAAAGTCGAACTCAAGGACATGCATGCAAATCAAGAAGATGATAGAAACCAACGTGGCCGAGGCAGAGGCAGAGGCCGCGGACGAGGTGGTTATCATGGCAGTGGACGTGGCTGGAATTACAACAACAATAATTCCAACTACAACCACGAGAAACGAGAAAGCTCAACACGAGGTCGTGGAAGACGAAATCCGAACTCGAGGTATGATAAATCTCAAATCCAATGCTATAAATATCAAAGGTTTGGACATTATGCTTCCGAATGCAGAGGCCCCAACAATAGAGTTGAGGAGAGGGCCAACTATGTGGAGGAGAAGACGGAGGAAAAAGATATGTTGCTACTAACATACAAAAACACTAATGAAGGTCAAGAGAACACTTGGTATCTTGACACCGGTGCAAGTAACCATATGTGTGGGAAAAAAAGCATGTTCGTAGAGATCAATGAAGCAGTGAGTGGAAATGTCTCTTTTGGAGATGATAGCAAAATATCAGTGAAAGGAAAAGGTAACATTCTTATTCGTGCAAAAGATGGTAGTCACCAAATGATTTCAAATGTCTATTACGTACCTAACATGAAAAACAACATCTTGAGCTTGGGACAACTACTAGAAAAGGGCTATGATATTCATATGAAAAATTATAGTCTTTTTATGAGAGATGCAAAAGGGGATTTAATTGCTAAAGTTCAAATGTCAAAGAATAGAATGTTTCCTTTGAATATTCAAAATGATGTTGCAAAGTGTCTTAAGGCGTGTTACAAAGATTCGTCGTGGCTATGGCATGTTCGATTTGGGCATCTAAACTTTTCAAGTTTAGAGTTATTGTCAAAGAAGGAAATGGTGAGAGGGTTACCGTGTATCAATCATCCTGACCAGTTATGCGAAGGATGTTTACTTGGAAAGCAATTCAGAAAAAGCTTTCCAAAGGAGTCAGAGTCAAGAGCCAATAAACCTCTCGAGCTTATTCATACCGATGTGTGTGGTCCAATCAAGCCGAGCTCTTTAGGTAAAAGTAACTACTTCATTCTCTTCATTGATGATTTTTCAAGAAAAACTTGGGTATATTTCTTGAAACAGAAATCCGAAGTCTTTGGAATATTTAAGAAGTTCAAAGCAGTTGTGGAAAAAGAAAGCGGAAATAAGATCAAAGCCATGAGATCTGACCGAGGAGGGGAGTTCACATCCAATGAATTTCTAGAGTTTTGTGAAGCACATGGAATTCGTCGCCGCTTGACAGTTCGTAGATCACCTCAACAAAATGGTGTGACAGAAAGGAAGAACAGAACAATCCTTGATATGGCGCGAAGCATGCTCAAAAGTAAGAAACTGCCTAAGGATTTTTGGGCGGAAGCAGTGGCATGTGCGGTTTACTTGTCCAACCGATCTCCAACAAGAAGTGTTTGGGGAAAGACACCACAAGAAGCGTGGAGTGGAAGAAAGCCCAAAATTTCTCACTTGAGAGTATTTGGAAGCGTAGCTCATGTCCATGTACCAGACGAACAACGAACCAAACTCGATGATAAAAGCAAAAGTTTTATCTTCATCGGTTACGACTCAAGTTCCAAAGGCTACAAGTTATACAACCCAAACAACAAGAAGGTTGTGATAAGCCGAGACGTGATAGCCGATGAAGAAGGCGAATGGGATTTTGGGTCTCATACAAATGAGTTCACATTTTTCCCCCAAATTGAAGAAGATGAGAAGACACCAAATGAGCAATCAGAAGATGTTGCTACCCAACATGCCTCACCAACAACAACTACTCATGGAGACTCACCACCTTCATCATCGTCAAATGGTAGTCAAAATGAGAGAGCAGTGGAATGTACAAGAAGCCTTAGTGATCTTTATGAGGTAACCGAACCAGTGGATAACATTACATTATTTTGTCTCTTTGCTGATTGTGAGCCAGTGACATTTCAAGAAGCTGCACAAGAGAAACAATGGAGAGACGCGATGGATGAAGAAATTAGAGCCATCGAGAAGAATGACACATGGGAACTCACCTCACTTCCCAAAGGGTGCAAGACAATAGACGTCAGATGCTTATACAAAACCAAGAGAAATGCTAAGGGGAGATTGAAAAACACAAAGCGAGGCTTGTTGCAAAAGGCTATAGTCAAAAGGCGGGAATTGACTATGATGAGGTATTCGCCCCCGTTGCCCGATTGGAAACTATTAGACTAATAATTTCTTTGGCAGCTCAAAACAAGTGGAAGATACAACAAATGGATGTAAAGTCAGCATTTCTAAATGGCGTCCTTGAAGAAGAAGTCTACATTCAACAACCATTAGGCTATGAGGTCAAAGGCCACGAAGACAGGGT
Organism: Limnanthes douglasii subsp. nivea; assembly: GCA_036936605.1. Lineage (NCBI taxonomy): Eukaryota > Viridiplantae > Streptophyta > Magnoliopsida > Brassicales > Limnanthaceae > Limnanthes > Limnanthes douglasii. The sequence continues at coordinate 190,140,724 of JAUPFV010000005.1, forward strand.
GTTGAAGCTAAAGAAGGCTCTTTATGGGCTAAAACAAGCACCAAGGGCATGGAACAGTAGAATCGAAAAGTATTTCCAAGAGAATGGCTTCAACAAATGTCCGTACGAACACGCTCTATACACCAAGATCAAAGATGGAGATATTTTGATTGTGTGTCTCTACGTGGATGATTTGATCTTCACTGGAAGCAACCCAAACATGTTTAATAAATTCAAAGAAGTGATGACAAAGGAATTCGAGATGACAGACTTGGGGCTCATGGCGTACTACCTTGGCATTGAAGTTAAGCAGCAAAAAGATGGAATTTTCATCTCACAAGAAAGCTATGCAAAAGATATCCTCAAGAAGTTTAAGATGGAGAATTGTAGCTCGATAAGCACATCTATGGAGTTTGGAGTCAAAATATCCAAGCATGAAGAAGGCGAAAGCGTAGATTCAACATTATTCAAAAGTTTGGTGGGTAGCCTACGCTATCTAACTTGTACGAGACCAGATATTCTTCATGCAGTTGGATTGGTTAGTCGCTATATGGAATCTCCAACAACAACTCATTTCAAGGCTGCAAAGAGAATCCTTCGTTATCTGAAAGGTACAATCGACTTTGGATTACTCTATTCCATTTCTAATGATTACAAACTTGTTGGGTATAGCGATAGTGATTGGGGTGGAGACATAGACAATCGAAGGAGTACTACTGGATTTGTATTCTTCATGGGAAACATTGCTTTCACATGGATGTCAAAGAAATAACCGATAGTCACATTATCCACTTGTGAGGCAGAATATGTTGCTGCCACTACCTGTGTTAGTCATGCAATTTGGCTTAGAAATCTATTGAAGGAGATAGACCTAACACAACATGAGCCAACTAAGGTCTATGTCGATAATAAGTTAGCAATCACCTTTGCCAAGAATCCAGTATTCCATGATCGAAGCAAGCATATAGATGTCCGCTACCACTACATAAGGGAGTGTATTTCAAGAAAGGATGTGCAAGTTGAATATGTGAAGACACAAGATCAAGCTGCTGATATTTTCACCAAGCCACTGAAAAGCGAAGACTTCAAACGATTAAGGAAACTACTAGGGGTCACGGGATCAAGTTTAAGGGGGAGTGTTGGATCATAAACTTGATCCACTTAAAGGGCCCAACCCACTCAAAGGGTCCAACCCACTTAATAAGGCCCATCTAGAAAGTATATTCTAGAACAAAATAAATTAATATTTATTTAGTAGTGGAGATTGTGTGTAAGACCTTCTTTAGGTTGAGTGCAAGACACACTTTTAGATTGAGTGTAAGAAACACCTTGACTTTGAGTGTAGTATTGATGTTGAGTGTGTTAGTATCCAAAAGCCTGTTGGATGGTGGATCTTTGTCTCCACTATATTCCTATAAATAGTGGAGCTCTCCCACCATCTAGAGCATCACACAAACACACCAAGAATCAAAGTTAGAGAGAAAATTAGAGTGAGAGAAAAGAGAGACAAGAATGCTCTCTTGAGTGTTAGAAAAATATTTTCTCTTCTAGTGTGAGTTGTAAGAGTGTTGTAATATTTCTCCTTTTCTATCTATATCAAAGTTGTTTGTTTGTTTTAAAGAGGGTGTTGTTTTATACTTTCCGCCAACAAAAACCGTCTTCTTCCAACCGTTTTGAAAACAAAAATAACATAAATTTGTAAAAATAGTTTATAGACCAAATCCTTTTCGATTTATTTCTGTTTCAACGGTGGCTTTGTTTCAATTGTGGCTTTGTTTCTCACAAATATTTTAAAAATATCAATTTCACTTTTTTTTTGTTTCAACGATGAATTCTTTAATACCAAGTCTTTTACATGAATTATTTACCATTTTATTTAATTTCCAAGTTTGATATTTTTTTTAATAATTTTAAAAACTTCCACTTATTAATCTCTATCTTATTATAAGAACTTATTAATCTCTATCTTATTATAAGAAAACAAGACGGGTAAGTTTCTTTTAAAATTGGTTGTATTCTAATTATAACAAATAAAGTAGTATGAAAATGAAAAAAGAAAGTCATACAACTTTCTCTTAGAACAAAAATGTAAACAACTCTATCAAGTGGCGGGACCGGGACGAAAGGGAGCCATCCAGCCCCGAGTGGCTCCACGGCTGTCCAACTATTTTTAAAATCGAATCATCTTTGCAGATTTGGATTGAGTCAGAAAAAATATAAAGTGGCGAATCGTGTGCACAAGATTACTTGCCGTTATTTAAGCTTCATAAGAACACCAAATACAATAACAATGGAAGCAAAATGTATTCTTTACTCGTCTCTCTTCCTCATCTGGATCGTTCTCATTCTCCGATATTTGTTTAACTCAAAAAGAAAAAGTAAGCTCAACTTACCACCAACTCCTTCCAATTCACTCCCTATCATCGGTCACCTCCACCTCTTCAAGTATCCCCTCCACCGCACTCTCGACTCTCTCTCTCAAAGCCTCGGCCCAATCATCTCACTCCGCCTCGGATCCAGCCCTGTCTACGTTGTCTCCTCTTTCTCTATTGCGGAAGAATGTTTCACCAAGAACGACATTGTCCTTGCCAACCGTCCTCCCATATTAATGAACAAGTACGTAGCCTATAACTTCACTACATTGGTGACTGCTCCGTATGGAGACTTCTGGCGCAACATTCGCAAGATTGCAGCACTGGAAATATTCTCAACACATCGTCTTAAAGATTTCTTGTCCATGAGGAGACATGAGATCCATCAGCTAATAATCAAGCTGGCTCGCGAGTCAAGTGAATCGAGAAATGGATGGGGTAAAGTGGAACTCAAGTCATTGTTCATGAACTTGACTTTGAATACCATTCTGAGAATGGTCGCAGGAAAGAGGTATTTTGGCGAAGATGTAGAGAACGAAGAAAAGACAGAGTTTGTTAGAAAGCTTATTACCGATGTTCTTTCTTATGCTGGTGCTGGAAGTAAAGAGGATTATTTTCCATTTTTGAATTTGATTTCAAACTACGAGAGCAAAATAAAGAAGCTCGGGCAAAACTTCGATCGCTTCTTGCAAAGTTTGATCGATGAGCAACGTACCAAGAAGGAGAAGGAACCGTACTTAATTGATCATTTGCTTTCTTTGCAAGAAACAGAACCTGAGTACTACTCGGATCAAATCATCAAAGCCATATTAGAGGTACTTTTAGCATCACATGATTGATCTACTTAATTAGATACATAGTGACCATACTTGATTGTTTTACCCTATATTAATAAAACAAACTCTTAATTAGGATCACATATATAATCAGATATTACCTTTTACTATCTGATCTCTATGCCAGCTTTGCTACCATGTTAGATACCATGAGACTAACATTCCCAAAAAGATGTCTATGCAGAGGAGGGTTGCATATGAGACTTATACACTACAAATTAGGATTATACAAATGATGTGAAATTATCTTCAATACAAGCCCTCCATGTAGAGACTTAACCTACTTGGCAATCCCCTGGTCACATGAGGCTTAGGCACTCATATTCCCTTGAGAGGAATGGTAGGAATGGTTAGGCCCATGTGATATAACATGGTACCAGAGCCTCCATGTTGTATTGTTTGGCCCAAACCTCAAGTTTAGTGGGATGGCCGAGTGGCTCCAACCTCTGGAATGGACGGTAATATTAATGGCCTAATTTGTAGTGTACAAGATAACTCTCTTCTATAGAGAACACCGGAGAATAAGACCATGGCCTCTAAGATGGTATCAGAATCTGTCTGTAAGGGTTGAATATAAAAGGATTTTCGTGTGAGTCCAGCCTCTCCATTGGGACATGTTTGGCCTATTTGTTAAGGGTCAATTGTTTGGCTCGATACGATTCATTAAGAATTACTCTCACCCAATCATTAAAATCTTCATGTTACTTGTTATATTTTCTGACAGGATCTGATACTTGGTGGAACTGATACTTCATCCATTACACTGGAGTGGGCGCTAACCAATCTACTTAACAATCCAAGCGTACTAGAAAAGGCTCGAATAGAAGTAGACAATGACATTGGTGAAGATAGGCTAATTGATGAAGCTGATCTTCCGAAGCTTCATTATCTTCAAAATATAATCACTGAGACATTTCGTTTGACTCCAACAGCTCCTCTTCTAGTGCCACACATATCGTCAGATGATTGTGTTTTAGCCGGGTACGACATGCCACGTAATACAACTTTACTTGTGAATGTATGGTCTATTCACAGAGATCCAAGAGAATGGGATGAACCTACAATTTTTAAACCTGAAAGATTTGAGAAAGAAAGAAAGGCTGAAAAGGTTATCCCATTTGGGTTAGGGAGGAGGAAATGTCCTGGAGAAAGTATGGCTCGCCGTATGGTTGGCTTGACATTAGGCTTGTTGATCCAATGTTTTGAATGGGGGAAAGTCGATGATATGGAGATTGACATGAGTGAAGGGAAAGGAGTCACCATGCCCAAAGTAGTACCGCTGGTTGCACTGTGCAAAGGTCGTCCTTTGGTACAAAGGCTTTTATCTGAATAACTATAATACGTTTTTGAACCAACTACTAAGTGTGCATTGTTGTTTGACAAAAGCTTCTTTAGGTATCCCTATAATACCTTCTTTAACCAATTACAGTGTTAAGGTCCCGGAGATTGTTTAAAGATACAACTATTATCTTTTACGCATCAATTACAGTGTTAAGGTCCCGGAGATTGTTTAAAGATACAACTATTATCTTTTATGCATACTCAAAATTCTGTCGCAAAATATAGAGATAAATATGTATGTCGCAAAATGGTTTCCAATATGGAAACAAAATTTATAAAGTATTTTCATCCCATCTCATACGCTTATGCTAGTGAGAGTATTTTTTTTTTATCATTTTAGAAGACGAAACAATTTTACATATTTAGTTAACTGTTTTTATAAAGACCGAAAATTTTATAAAGATGAAACCTATAGCCGTGAAGTATATATTCAAAAAGTTGACGTTTGACTTTATACAAGTATAGTAGGTATGTTAAAAGATGCGAGAAATATAAATGTTAGATCTTCAAATGTAGCGAGTCATAATAGTATTAATGTATAAGCAAAATCGTCTTAACTATGTGGAAATAACAATGCTAGATAGGGGGGACAAAAGAAACCACTCAAGTTGATAATGAAGTGGCTAGATATTTGAAGTCTAGATTTGAGTTACATCAGTATGACTCCCAATATCAAGATGGTGGAGTACCAAAAAAGAAGAGTTTCTTATTCTTTGTGGGTTAGCCAAAAAGATTTTTTCCAAAAAATATGTCTATAGTTATAAGTGAATGTGCTTGTAGTCAGACCAGATTGCAATACATGACTAAACATACAAGATGGAGTGTTTGTTGCAATCAAGGAATAGACTGCGACGAATCAAATGATACAAGATGAAGAATATGAAAAGGAAGCGAATCCAAGCGATATCTTCGATAAATTTCAAGACGATGTTGAAGATAAACTTGAAAAAAAAACAATATTATGGATGATGTTGAAGATAAAGCTTAAGAAAGTGAGTATGAAGATCTTCAATGAGAAGACAAAACTTGGTCAAATCAAGATAAATGACATTTGTTGTAGAGTTTGTAATATATGTATTTCCATTTGAGAACATTTGTACAACTCATTGCCCGCAAATCACTTTTTATCTTTCAATACTATAATGTAACAACTTTTTATAATTTTTTTACAATTTAAACAAACAAAAAACTATAACAATTTATAGTACAATCAAATTATATATACAATAATTTTATCACTAATAAGTAGTATAACCGTACTTATAGTATTTATAATCAAACCATAATAATAATAAAATAATAATAATAATTTTTTTATAATAACACTCAAATATAATAATCAAAGTATTATAATAAAAATATAATAACCTTATACTAATTTTAAATTATAATATACGAACTATATAACAATTTGTTTACCAAACAATAACAACAATAATACTAGTAAATAATATCAAATTATAACAACACTTGCAGTATTTATAATCAAACCATAATACTAATCAAAATCTATAAAATTATAATATATATACACTGTATGCCAATTTGTTTTATTAAATAAAATTCCCTTACGTACCAAGTGTATAAAAATAATAACAAAAACAATTTTTTTAGAAATCCGATAAAAATAAAAATAAAAATAATTTATTTTGAGAAATCCTGCTTTTTTGCTCCAAATCCAAGTTATTTCTTATAGTCTTGATTTTGGTGTCGAGAATTAAAATCTCAACAGAGTAAACCAATGAAAATCAAGACTCATTATCTTCTTTGTACTATTAGTAAATGATAAGGATATAGAATATTCAGGGCTTAAACGTAATAAACTAAAATCATGTATAGTTAATAGATAGTACTTGGACGGCTTGTAAATATAGGAGGTTATAATTCAATTAACCGCTTTGTGTAACCGAATTAGTTATACAAGGTAATATGTCTATAAATAAAGGTTGAGGCTCTTAATAAAGGAGACGATACTTTCATTAGTTCAATACTTACTTTCTCTTTCTATAATTAAAATCTCTCTTTCTCTTTCAAGAATCTAGATTTACACTTAACAAATTGGCAACCACAATAGAAGAAACAATCGATCGGTACCTTGATTTCATAATCTAAAACCAGAGAAAATAAAATTTAGGATCAATTATAACTGTTCTTAATTGATAATAGAGCCAGGGAAAGAAAATGATCATTTTATTCAAAAACAAATCAAAACTTTGAGATCTGATTTACAAAGAGGAGAAAGTAAATAAGATAGTGATGATCAAATTCAGATTTAGCAGACTCATTCAGACATCGAAGCTCGAATAAATCAGTTGATTTCAAGAGAACATAATATTTAGTAAGGTAGGCTAAAATCTAAGGTATAAAATTTGAAGAGAAGTACGATCTTGAAAGTCAATCTGATTAGTCTTATATGGCTCATCAGATTCAAAGCGACCGAAGGAAAACATATTTTTGAGCCTGATAAAGAGCATTGTACTTTACGAAAAGAAAAGAAAGATAAACGTAGGTATGTCACATCTAGTGATGATGGATTTGATAGCTTGGAATATGAAGAAGGATCATCTAATAAAAAGAGGTATCGAGAATGTTTGCAAGGATGAAGAAGCCAACCTTGAAAATCGCGCAAGGAAAATAAGTAAGAAAATATAATATACCTCATTGTTTAAGAGAAAGAGAATGGTGTTAAGGGAATATATCTAACCAATATACATGTGTAGATGATCGGAATTTGTATGCTGCTATGGGAATATGAGGAGATGATAAGTATGTATAAGGAGTAGATTGGAGAAATTCTCATTTAACAACTGAAATAAGGTCTATTACTCTTCTGAAGAGGTTTGACATTTCTAAGGTCGAGAAATTCGATGGATGCAACATCTAGATGATCACATCGATCAATTTAAGAACTATATGATGAACTTTAAATATGATGACAAGATGGCATGCATAGCCTTTTATCAACCATTCAAGGGCACAACATTGAAGTGGTATAATAGGATTCTGAGGGGATCTATTGCCAACTTTAGAGATTTCTATACAATGTTTCGACGATAGTTTGTGGGACAAAAAAAGATGCGATCAAATAACGACACGATAATACAATGTAAATAATTTATGGGAGATAAATTAAAGGATTATACAAAGCGTTTTGTGTTAACAAAAGTCGAGGTTAGATAATTTTGAAGAATTGGTTACTAAGGCTGCATTTCAACAATGATTATTACCAGGTGATTTGGAAAATGAAACAACAAAAATGAGAGTGTTAAATTTTGGAGCACTTATGGCTCAAGTAGAGGACCAAATTAAAATGGAAGAATCAACTAGGGTTCAAGGAGGTATTGGAGTTAGTTAAAATAATATCAAATAATCAAGGACACTCTTCAAATTATGAGCCACCTCATCTAAGAAATAACAACAATTTCCTCCTCAAACTGGATGGTTTTTGACTCACACTACAAAGGTTATCAGTTTCTAAGACCGAGGCCAAAGCAGTGGATCAAGCCAGAATATTATACTGATCTAACTAAGAATGTTGCAACGATTTACAAAAAATCCAAAGGTTATGTAAGCTATAAAAATCCAGCTTCAATAAACAAACCAAGAGAAAAGCAGAGCAATAGATTTTGCAAGTATCATAAGTTATTGGGCATGATACTACAGATTGTATAGCTTTAAAGAAGAAGATACAAGTTCTGATAGAAAATGGAAATTTTACTGCTTTTGTTAAAGGGAAAAGTAGTGGATCAAAATCTCCAAGCACATCGAACTCACAAGTTACTAATCCAAATTCGAAGGAAGAAAGTGAATTAATGATCCTAGATTTTTTAAGTGCAATGAATTTGATTCAGCCTCTTGATGGATGTGGATGAACTAGTTGAACAAGCACGAGTTCAAAACTTATGCGTGTATTTTGAATCTTTGGCAAATTTTGGAGGAGATTCTATTATTGATAACACTAATAGTTGGAGGAAAATGCATGTTGTCAGTTCAGAAACTCATGTAGAAGGAAGAATGTCCTCGCATTTATGTGGAAAATATGATACTCATTTTATTTTTTTCGATGAAGATGATTTGAGAGGAATAGCTGGCCCTCATGAGGATACAGTAGTTGTAAGGGCATCGATACGTGAAGTTGAAATTCGACGTGTTTTGATAGATACATGGAGGTCTGCGAATGTGTTATTCAAATCCACATATGATAGGATGCGTAACTCGTCTCTAATTTGTCGATCTGATCGTACTATAATTAGGTTTGCAGGTGTACAACTTAGGTTATTGGGGACTTCTAAAGTTAAGTATGTTTGGAAAAAAAGGCCCATTTAAAAATAAAGTTCAAGTTTTTTCATGGTGGTTGAATGTCCAACCAACTACAATGCTATTTATGGAAGATCTTGGCTTTCAAGAATGTATGTTCTAGTGTCAACTGTTCACCAATGTTTGAAATATGTCATTTGATATCGCGTGGGTGTGGTTTAGAGTGACCAAAAAGTGGATAGGGAATGTTATGCAACAACACTCAGGGTTCAAGGTTCTAATTACGAGGATCATATGGCTGAATAGCAACGAACGGGGTTGACCTCAGATGAAGAAAAAATAAATAATTTGAGGGAAACCCCAGGTTCTTTGACAGTGAACGAGGATATTGAAGAGTACATTTTCTATAATGGTAAGAATTTACAAATAAGAACATTGATGTCCTCTACTCTGCGTGATCAGTTACTACAATTTTTGTTTGATAACTTGGATGTTTTCGCTTGAAAAACAAAAGATGTGATATGAGTTCCGTCTGAAATAATATGTCACAACTTAGCTATAGATCCTAAGATAAAACCTATTATCCAGAAGAGGTGAGTTTTTTATGAAAAAGTAGAGGCCGTTGTTCAGGATGTGGATCTCCTCTCGAGGATCAGACATATTAAGGAGACACAATATACTTTGGGGACTGCAAATCCAGTGTTAGTAAAAACTAAGAACGGAAAGTAGCGAATACTTTTTGACTTCACGGATTTAAATCGAACATACCCTAAAGATCTATTCGCGTGCCTCGAATAGATCAGCTGGTTGATTCTACTTCAGGGAATAAAATCCTCTCGTTTATGGATGGTTTTACATGATATAATCAGATTCAAATGGATCTCAAATATCAGGAAAGTACTACATTCATTACTGGTCAAGGACTACATTGGTATATGGTCATGCCATTTGGGTTAAAGAATGCTAGAGAAACATATCAAAGGTTGGTGAATAAGGCCTTTTCTCTTTAGATCAGAAGGAATATGGAGGTATACATTGATAATATGTTGGTTAAGAGTTCCACAGACGATGAACACCATGAAGATTTATAGGAGACTTTTTTTAAATTTGAGAGCCATTCATTTGGAGCTGAATCCTGGGAAATGTACTTTTGGTGTCCGATCAAGGTAATTCTTGGGATATATTATTAGTGAAAAAAAATAGAAGCAGATCCAAAACAATTGAAGGCTTTGGTCTCAATTACATCGCTTCAAACTATAAAAAAGGTGCAAGTTTTGACAAGAAGGTTAACTGCTCTTAATAAATTTATTTCAAATGTTACGAATACCCAAAGAATTTAAATGAACACCAAATTGGGAAGCAGGTTTTTCAAATATTAAAGAACTGTTGTTGTCACCAGGGATTTTGTCCAAGTCTTGAATTAGAGAGAACTATTTTTATATATAGTAGTGAATGCTTTTGCTGTAAGTGCTGTTTGAATATGCAAAGACAAGGGATTTTCAAAGCGATTTTATTATGTTAGTAAAATTCTGCTATCACCGGAGAAAAGGTATTTGAAACTTGAAAAATTGGCTTTGGAATTAGTGTTGGCTGCTAGGAAAATGCACCCTTATTTTCCAGCTCACACCATTGCGGTTCGAAATTCTTTCCCACTAAATAATATGTTACAACGACCAGATATTTCTAGTAGAATAACTCAATGGTCAGTAGAATTGGGAGAGTTTGACATCATTTTTGCTAATCGAATAGCTATTAAAGCTCAAGCTTTAGCTAATTTTCTGGTCGAAATTCATTCCAACCGATTTGAAGAGGAGAGAGATAAAGATATTTTGCGAGAATTCAATGGGGGTGGTTCGATCAGATGGTGGGTCTGGCATATTGGGGTGAAGTGCAGAGGTACAACTAGTTTCTCCTTTTGGAAGATAATGTATCAAGCTATTCGATCTGGTTTACAAACATCAAATAATGAAGTTGAATATGAGGCTGAACAAGCCGGTTTAAGGCTTGCAAATATCCGCGAAACAATAAAAGTTCTTTTGGAAATAAATTCACAATTAATGGCGAATCATATGGTAGGTGTTTGTGAGGCTAAGAAGGATCAGTTAATTTTGTATCTACGAGAGCTTCAAAATTTAAATCTTCTATTTGACAAAGTAACTGTATAGTATATTAGCCGAGGAGATGATAATTTTTTTGATTCTTTAGCAACAACTTCTTATACAGAAGAATATCCATAGATATTGTTATAGGAGAGTCCTTCAATTTTTTTGACACGATCAAAGCAATGTAAATATGTTGAGGAAGTATTTGTCACTCCAGACATAATTTAGAGTGGTTGGAGGTCTAATATTCTTAATTTTTTACTAAGAGGTATGTTACCTGAAGATCCACAACTTGCTAAAAAAGTTAAGATATAAAGCCCATGGTTATGTTGTATTAGGTGGAGTGTTATACAAGAAATATTTGAGTAAACAATTTCTATGTTTTTTGGAAGACAAGAATCTCAAGAGATTTTATATGAGTTGCATCATTCAATTATGAATGACGCTAAAGTTTTAGTTCGAGGCTGTGATACTTGTTAGTGCTTGGACAATTCTATTCACAATCTACTAGTACCACTTATTTCTATTTCCAAAATTATCCCTTTTGACATATGGAGAATAGACTTGGTAGGACGTTTGCCTATGGGTTCGGGAAGACGTCAAATGATCATTGTGGCAGTGGATTACTTTTTAAAGTGGGTTGAGGCTGAACTACTGTCTAGTACAAAATCTAAGGATGTTATTAAGTTTATTGTGAATAATATCTGATGTCCCTTTGGTTTGCTTCGGAAAATCACCACAGTTAATGGTCATTAATTTAACAACAAAGAAATGACTTCTTTGTGCAATTCGAGGGGAATACCACGGTATTTTTCTACACCTTTTCATCCCCAAGAAGATAATTAAGTAGAAGTGACCAATAGATCTATTTTGGAGGGTTTTGAAGAAGAATTTAACAAGTGCTGCAGGAGAATGGCCTAAGTATTTGTAACATGTGTTGTGGGCTTATCGTACAACTCCTAGAAAGACTACTCAAGAAACACCTTTTGCCTTGGTGTATGGTATGGATGTTTTTAGTCTTGTAAAATCTACTTTAACTTCTTATTAAGTACTTCAATATTCCGAAGAGGTGAAGGAAGAGGCAAAAAGAATAGAACTAGCCTTGATATAATTCACGTTAGGAGGAGGGATTTTAAAGCGGGTGATAAAGTCTTAAGGAAAGTATTCCTCCATACAAAGGACAAGCAGCTTGGAAAGATGGCCCCGAATTGGGAGGGTACTTATTTGTGATGGAGAAAGGACAAACGATTTGGAAAATGGCCCTGAATTGGGAGGGTACTTTGATTAGATGAGCTTGTTGTTATTTTACGATTCTTTTAAAAAGGAACAGACGTAAAGCTATAAGGAACTGGAAAATAATTTTGAGGCATTGATTGTGAAGAATTTGTTGGTAAAAGTTGCTGAGATTCTGGGGTGGATGAACTTGGAAACACTTGGAAAATTTGATTACGGTTGAAATTACCGTAAAATATGGTTTGAGTAGAGAATTGCGGAGAGTTGTCTATAACACCTGCTGCATTGTATTCAACAGCCATTTCACTAATATAAAGGTAGTCGTAAGCCCCAAAACTTGGTTTTTAGTAGCTGAATATCTTCTCATAATTAAGATAAAGGAAGATCTTAAAATTAGTTCATAAAATTTGAAGGTTGGCTAGGAAATATGGATTTTCCGGCGATGGTAGCCAAGAAATTGAGTACTCAGGTGTAGTTAGCAAAACATTCTCTTAAGGAAATTTTTGCGCCTCTCACTAAAAAGTAATTATAGAGCACGAATAATGGTTGAGAGGGGTATTTATAAATGAAAATAAAAAAGAGATAATTGTGAGAGAAGTGGAAGAGGTGGTGATGGTTATTGGTTAGAAAAAGAGAATATCAAGCGATTGCTTGTAAAGAAGTAAGGTGACATATGTTAGATATCAGACCCAATGACATGCCTAGTGGGTCGTCGCACATGTTCTATACCATTCCAAATGGTTCTCACCGTTATAAAAAATCCACCTCATAATGCTAAATGAAAATATTTGAAGCATGAACAAAAGGTCAAGTTGTTTTCGAGGTGAACATATGTACGAGTTCATTCGAGGAGGATAAGTACATGATTCGATATTTTTGAGTCAGTTGATAAATATTCGAGGAAGAATTGGGTTATGGTTTTATTCGAAGATAACATATGTTGTAAAAATAACTTTCGCAAGGAGAGGAGAAGTTCTAGTTCAAAGTACATTGAGTTTTGGCAAAGAACAATTTTTACTTACCAAGTCTTCGATGATTACTAGTGCTTATTTATTTTCTTTCATAAGAATTAAGGGGCTACTAATAAGGATATAGAATATTGAGGGTTTAAATGTAATAAACTAAACTCATGTATGATAAATTGTATAGTTATAAGATAGTACTTGGACTGCTTGTAAATATGGGCGGCTATAATGTAATTAACCCCTTTGTGTAACCGAAGTAGTTATACAAGTCAATATGCTTATAAATAAAGGTCGAGGCTTTAAATAAAGAGGACGATACTTTTATTACTTTAATACTTACTTTCACTTTTACTTTCTCTCTCTATATCCAAACTATCTCTTTACCTCTCAAGAATCTAGATTTAGACTTAACATTAAGAATATTGAAACTTCAAATCTTTACAACTATAACATCTCAATATAATAAGAAACATTCTAGCTGATTTTTAACAACACCTAGGTATTCTTCTAATGTCAAAGATATTTTTGTGCTTTCTTTCTCAAATAAAAATTTATTTTTGGTAGATGAGTTTTTTTGGTAAAAGTATAAGTAAACTAAAACCAAGTTATACAAACAATTGGTTTCTTATTAAGTCAAATCTGGATTTACATGGTACATTTTCTCACAAAGTATAGTAAAAGATTCGATATGTGGTTATAGATTTTGAACACCAGTTGGTAATGGTTGTGTTACAATAGATGGTTGATATATCGGGGTCATTGGAATTATCAAAGTGAGTCTAGAATTAACAGAGACTACCAATTTGGTTTGACACTAGCAAATCTTTGATGCTCCTCTAGAGCTATACAACAATTATTCCCTTGAAATCCTGGCTACAATAAAGTTGAAGTAGATTTTCAGTACAATCAATGGTAATAGAATATTATTGAAAAAAATGATTCACTTGGAACAATATTAAATACTTGACGAGAATCAGAAAGTATCTTCATAAACATATACGTATACTATCTTGCAGGTTCTTAAGCTGACAATCTGAGTTTAATTTTTTTAGGGTCTATAGTTGAACGAAAATCAGAGATGTGATTTTAGATTCATATATGAAAATATTGGTATGAAATAACTTTTATCTATTTATAAGAACATATTCAACCTTATACACTTCCTCTGTTCTTAGATATCCAATTTCCAAACTTTCAAGAATTGTAATGGCATTGACTTGAGCAAGAGCCTGGTATTTATTGAAGTTTAAACTCTTTATGCTCTTTAAAGTATGTTTGCTAGCCGATTCATAGCTTGGTTTTAGTCTCTATATATATGTTTAATGGTGATATAGTTGGTTAAGATTTTCCTACAACATTCGTTTAAAGAGACTAAGAACCAATGAATTTTCCCTTCTTCAAGAATTCCAATGACTTCAGTATAGTCAACCTATATGTCTATATGCGTTAGACTTCTTCCCTTATAGATTAGTAGACCATCCAATAAGGCTTTACTTTCAACTAAAATAGATTTATAGTTTCCATATTGGTGTTTAAAATGTGACTAAAGAGAGAATCTTGGATCTTGTGTATGATGTGACTAGAGAGGAAAGAGTAGAGAGAGAAAGTAAAAAGAGAATGTATTTAATATTGCCCACCAACCCGGAAAAAGGTGGTTCCCTTATATAGTGGGTGAGGTGGCCCCCACTTATTTCCTTTGTGGTCCTTCCACTTTTACAATGTGCTCCCTTACTTTAATACTTTAGGAATATTCTCCTATAATTAAATAATAAATTCATTAATGGGACAACTACATTTATTTTACTTATCAATTAATATTTCTAGTCTTCAAGTTGGTGATTTATTTCCTCATCAGTCGCCCCCCGAGTCTTCAAAAGCTTGGGAGTGAAGACTTGTAAATTGCTAGGAATAGCCTCTAGCGAATCACTGCATCGTTAACGGTGCCTTCATGAGTGGAGATGTGAAAATGCGACTACATCAGGTTTCTTAGTCAGCCTCTGGGCATCTCTCGTTCTACATTGCCGAGACCATTGGTCCATTTCTTTATGAAGCGCTATGGCCGAGCCGTTCTTACTCCTTGCAATTCTTAGGAGAAAAGATCAATGTTGTCTCTGTTGGTGCGATCTTGGGTTATAACATCATTGGGCTCTAGTTGATGGGCCTAACTCTGGTCTAAAGGATTACCCGACCCATCTGCAAAGTAGTCTGTTATTCTCCTTGGCGCTGGTGTACACATGGGACTCGCTTAGGGAACACTCTAATTCAGACGTCGTCGCATGCCTACGAAGCTAACTCAATGAATACCTATTTCTCACGTAGCTTGTGATGACTTCCACGTGTCACTCCCTTATTCGAAGCGTGTCTGATCGCACAGCTCTCTAGGAGACTCTTCAACTTCCTGTAACTCTTTTCCTTTGAACTTCCCTATACAGAAAACAGTTAAGGCACAGGGCTGCCTATAAATATACCTTCTCCTCAACCATTATCTGCTTTCTCAGAAAAATTCTAGAGAGAGAGACTCATTTAGCAGTTCTAGAGGGAGAAACTATCGCGTTTATCAGAAAGAGAGTCTCAAAGAAAAATCAAAAGCCTAAAGAGAAACCAAAGCCTGTGTTCGGGTTTATTGACTGGTCCAGCACTAGTGATAGGGCTGAAGAGTACCGTGTCGCGGGATTGATTTGGGATTTGAGAAAAACTCCTTTTACACCCATTCCTCTTCCTTACGATCCTATTGAATCAACACATGTGCATGCAGAGGCATTTCTTGCGCCAGAACCGCCTGTCGTTCAGAGCCCCGAAGCAATGATTATTTCTTCGAGCGATCATTCCCCGAGCCATCCTCCCAATATTTATGGTTTAGACTTACCTCCTCCTCCCAATCCAAATATAGAGAGAAGTCCTCGGCCCAAGTTTCTTACAATGGGCGATTCTAGTGCATCATCCTCACCCGAAATGGAGCAGCTGACCGACACTATTGTCGGTGTTTGGACAGGCTTTAACACTGCTGCTACTCCGCGGGGTGTTGCTCAAAGAGACACCGATTGTCAGAGGTTAGAAATAGAATCTTCCAAAAAGCTTCCCAAAAGCGACCCCAAGCATAAGCGCATCTGTAGCAGCTCATGCTTCGTGAACCCTGCCTCCATCAAAGCCAAAAAAGTTGGTCGCTCCAAGATTTCAGAGGAAGCTGACCCTATTGATGCCAAAGGGATACATACTGCTGCTGACAACACGCCAGAGGTGTCCACCTTGGCCGACCCAAAAGTCGGTCCCCCAGAGGAGCGGGAGGCAGAAGAAGAGGTTATCGTCGTGGGTGAAGGGGTTGTTGCTGTTATTCCTCCCGAAGAGCCTCTTTCTGCTCAGATAGATGTTATGATGATGACCACCTATCATCGGTCTCTATGCGTGGAAAACGTCGTCACTTTGTAAGAAGGAAGGTATCTATATTACACTCTTAAAGACCAACCCGAGCTACTGATTTGGTGGGGGATACCACAATGCGTAAAGGTATGATTTCCCATTGTTGGGGAGACGCCCTTACATGTTAAGTCTCAGGATATAATTATATTTTACCGTGCTCTTCAAATGGGGTCTTAGACTCTCTTTAGACCCTGAGATTGCGAGCTATTTTGAGGTCATTGGTATCTTCCCGTCCCAGCTGACTCCCAATGCTTGGTACACGCTTATGTCCTGCATCATGGCTTCTCGGTTGTCTGACCGTGTTATGCCGACGGAAGAGTATGTGGCCATGTCTGGGCTTTCTAAATCGCCGAGGTTACCTTTTTTATACTCTTCTTTAGAGAATCCCTAAAAGATCGTAAATTACTTCTTGGAAGGTGACAAGTGTTGGAAACATCGGTTCGTTTTCATCACCGGTTGCTGGGAAAACAGACGGACCTATACCCGCGAGAACCCGAGGCGGTTGCAAGGAGTATATCCAGGAGCTGAAAATAGATTACTTCGAAGATGCCAAGTTAACCTTCCAGGTGCTAAAGGACTATGCTTAGAAGAACTGGGGTCGGTAATTCCACAAATGCTTCCACAACACCAACTTGATAATGAGCAACTCGTGGCGCTGCTCTAATGACCCCCTTACCATAGAATGGTTGCATCAACCACCCAATTTAGTGGACTTGGTGGCAAAGACCGACGAGGCTGACGCGCATTTGTTCCTGCCAGAAACGTAACAAGGCGCCAAGTAAGCGCTCAAAATCTGATGAGATTGCCAAGTATGAAAATAAAGGTGAGGCTGAGGTTGAGGTTGAAGGATGGGAACCGGTGGTAGCCATTGATGCTGAGAAGGTTAATTGTCAGGAGGAGGTGAAAAAGAAAAGGAAGACGTCTGTGGCTGATAGCAACGAGGCCAAAAGGCGAAAAGCATTGAAAAGGAAGACATATGCTAAGTGAGGGTGGCGGGGACTGTACAACCGCTTGGTGACAATATTAATATTCCAGCTCTCTTCGCGCAGTATGGAGAAGGCGCTAAAGGCGAAGATCTTGCTGCTCCCGCAGCGCTATCGGTAGGGAATGCCACTGTTGTGGTGATTGCCGATGAGGATGAAGTCGGTGACCTTACCCCAAAGAATAAAAAGGTCTGCCCCTTTGATGTAAAAAAGCTGATGGTGCCTCATCGAGTGGGACAAAACTTCTCGTGCTATCGGTACCTGGTAGCCCTCATAATTTTCCCTTGTAATGCAACGGTGTCTTGTCTCTGTCGCTATATAGCATGATTGTACCGTTGGCTATGAAAGAGACACGGGCGGGGTTGCTGAGCCAAGACTTGTCAGATGCCAAGGAACGAATAGCCGAGTTGGAGGTTGTGCTCAAAGAGAAAGAGAGATGAGGGCCAAAATCTTCTGGTGGAGAGGGAAAAAAACACGGAAGAGAAAGCGTCGAAGTCCGAAGCGGCCCTTACGTCTCTTCAAGCAAAACAAAATTCCTTGAGCTCCTCTCACTTGCGGGTCAAGAAAGATCGTGATAATCAAGAGCTTCACTCGGTGGCATTAAGGTTCCAGAACTAGTTTTTCCATCACTTTGGGGCAAAGAAAAACAAATAAATTGATGAGCTCCGAGTTAAAGGCAAGGCTGAAAACACTCGTTTTGCTTCCAAGTGTAAAACGTTGATGGAGAGGGAAGTAGCCAATGCTTAAGCTGCTTACGTTTTGAACATACATAGCCTGTTTCCTGACCTGCCACTCAGCTCGATTTGGTTGGGTGT
Organism: Limnanthes douglasii subsp. nivea; assembly: GCA_036936605.1. Taxonomy (NCBI): domain Eukaryota; kingdom Viridiplantae; phylum Streptophyta; class Magnoliopsida; order Brassicales; family Limnanthaceae; genus Limnanthes; species Limnanthes douglasii. The sequence goes on from JAUPFV010000005.1 coordinate 190,159,024, forward strand.
CGTTGAAGAATACCGAATACCTGGTGTTGTTTGCGAGGATGAGGAAAAAGATGATACCGATATGTCAGATGCCGATCCCGATGATGAAGATGTTTGAATTTGATTTTTTTATTGTAATAGTTTTTTGTAGTATTTACCCCCTGAGGCGTAATTGGTGAAAGAAACTAAGAAGTTGTTTGTTGTTGTAAATGTTTGTTCTCTATTTAAAAAGGTTTGGATAATATGTAAATTTCTTTCTCCACTGAAAATATCCCTTTTGAATCGGGATAACTTGTAGATCAATTTTTCAATTGAAAATTTTCCTTTTGGGTCGGGATAATTCGTAGATCATTAAAAAACTGAAAACCAGTTAAGGTTTGTTACACTTTGTAGATCAATTTTTTCAATCGACAATTTCCCTTTTGGGCCGAGATAATTTGTATATCAGTTAAAAACTGAAAAAACAGTTAAGGTTTGGTATACTATGTAGATCAATTTTTCAATTGAAAAATTCCCTTTTGGGTCAGAATAATTTGTAGACCAGTTAAAAACTGAAAAACCAGCTAAGATTCTGTATAATATAAAGTTCGGATCACCGAACTCGAAGATTATGTAATCAACTCGTCAGCTGATGCACTTTCCACCAAAATTTTAAGGCAAAAAGAGTGGATTAAACATATTAGTTGCCATGTATGCCTCATTAAAACCTCCTCGCGCCACCAAGGTAGAAAAGAGTGCACCCCCGATCAAACTTTTTTACATAGTTCTAATTAATCATAAAAGAAACTGAAAATTTAATCCAAATAAATCTTTAAATGCTTAATATTCCAAGGGAGCCTCAAGATTTGCCCACGATTGTCTTGGAGCCTGTACGTGTCGCTCTTGAATTTTTTCCACCACTTGATACGAGCCTTCGCAATTTGGAGCGAGCTTACCGAGGTTTTTGTCCTTTATATACATAAAAACTCTTCTGAAAACCATATCTCCGACTTTGAACTCTGGTCGGCGGACTCTCGACGTATATCAACTCCTCATTAGGGTCTGGTAATGTAGTGAATTTAACTGAGCTCGACTTTGCTTCTGTTGTATCAAATCAAGAGCCAAAAACCGGTCGTCCGCATTCCTGGTCTTACATAGTTTCCGACTCTGAAAGAGGGGAAGATTGTCTTGGCAAAGGTTACCGGATCCATTCCGTAAACCAGAGCATAAGGTGATTCTTGAGTTGTTGTTCGTGGAGTTGTGCGGTAGGCCCAAAGAACTTCCTACAAAACGTCCGGCCATTTGCCAGCTTTTCCTTCTAAGTTTTTCTTGAGCCCTTCTATAATAGTCCAATTTGTGACCTCGACCTGTCCGTTCTCCTGCGGGTAGAAAGGAGCAAAAAATCATTGTTTGATCCTATGGGTTGAGCAAAAAAACTTCATTTCATTGCTATCTAACTGCGGTCCATTATCGATCGTGAGTCTCTGGGGGACCCCATATCTGCAGCAGATGTTTGACCAGATGAATCTGATGATATCTTTAGTCTTCGTTCCCGATAACGGCACAACCTCTACCCATTTGGAGGAATAATCTACTGCAACTACTATCATCTGCCTTCCGTCAGATGCCATCGGTAATGGTCCTACCAGATCGATTTCTCATTAGTAAAAAAGGAGGCGTTCTGAGATTGATTCCAGGGAAACGACGGGTGTCCGAATCTCGTTTGCAAATCTTTGACAAGTATCGCAAGTTTTCACTATGTCCTTCGCATCGGTGGTTATGGTCGGCCAATAAAAACCTGCAAGGAAAACTCTCCTGATCAACGCTTCAAAACTGTAATGAGCGACCCCTTCTCCATCGTGAAGCTCACACAAAATTATCTGTGATTCGTTCGCTCCTAAACATCTCAGTAAAAGTATGGTAAAATATTTCTTGTAAAGTGCCTTTTTCAAGAGCACATACCCCCGCACTTTGTTTTGCACTTTTCTTGCTAACGTTATGGTTTCTGGTAATGAACCTTCTGCTAAAAAGTTTATAATGTGTCTTCTCCAGTCTCACAAGGCTATAGATGATATCTGTCATGCGATTTTGAGTTGGTTGTCGAGCTCTGTCCTCTTAATAATCTAAGGATTTTATTCAATGATTATCCACTGGTAATTGTTTGAGCAAAACGCTGATGCGAGGGAGTCCGCAATCATGTTTTCGGCCATGGGAACGTGTTCGTAAGTTAATTTGGTTAAGATGCAGCCAATATGCGCAACGCAGCCAGACGCTGAACCAAATGCTCTTTTCTTGCTTCTGACCCACCCGATGCTTGATTTATTAGTAAATGCAAATCACTAATGAAACTTATGTGTTTGGCTCCACACACTTGTGCTAGTCTCAAACCAGCTTTCGCGGTCTCGTATTCAGCCTCATTATTGGATGTAGTGAAACCAAAACCGATTTCTTGGTGCATCATTATTCCCGAATGTGTGGTTATCTATACGCCCGCCCTGCATCCGCTGACATTTGACCCTCCATCGGTTCGTACTACCCATTCCTCTGGTCTACTATCCTCGGAAGATTCCGTATTTTCTGGTCGGTTTGAATGATACTCTAGCAATAAATTGGCTAAAGCTTGGCCTTTTACAGCCGTTCGCGGCTCAAAATTGATATTGACATCTCCCAATTCGACCGACCATTTGGACATTCGTCCAGATATGTCCGGCCGTTGTAGTACGTACTTTAGAGGAAATGACATTCTAACGACTATCGAATGAGCCTGGAAGTATGGTCGCATCTTTCGCGCCGCGGTAACTAGGGCTAAGGCCATCTTTTCAAGCTTTAAGTATCTTGTTTCTGCATCTAACAACTTTTTGCTCACAAAATAAACTACTTTAGGGACAACCCGTGACTCGCTGACCAAAGTTGCCCTCACCATATAATCGGAAATCGTTACATACAAAAACAAAATTTCTCTCTTAAGAGGTTTTGTTAAAAGGTTCGGGGATGATAAGTAATTTTTTATCCCCACGAAAGCCTCGTCCAAGCTGATGTCTAAGCGAAAGCTTTAGCATTCCTCAGAAGCTGAAAAAACAGGGCACATTTGTCAGAGGAATGAGAGATAAATCGATTTAATGCTGTCAGCCGCCCGGTCAGTATCTGAACTTCTTTGACACTCCTCAGAGGTGCCATGCTAGCCAAAGCCTGCAACTGGGTCAGTTCCGCTTTAATCACTTTTTCACTAACCAAGTAACCTAAAAAATTTCATGATCGAACGCCAAAAGAGTATTTCTCCGGGTTCAACTTGAGGTTTATATCCCTTAAGCTGTCGCAGGTTTCTTTCAAATCAACAAGATGGTTATCGCCGGTCTCACTTTTGACGAGCATGTCGTCGATGTAGACTTTCACGCTTCTCGCGATCTGTTTCTCAAATGACGTGTTTACTAATCTTTGATACGTTGCGCCTGCGTTTTTCAGCTCGAAGGGCATAACCTTGTAACAGTATAGCCCTCGTCCGGTTATGAAAGTCGTGGTTTCGCGGTCGGTGGGTTTAATTTGATCTGGTTTTATCACGCATACACATCCATGAAGGAAAGTAACTTGTTTCCAGACGTTGAATCAAACAACTGATCGATTCTCGGCATCATGAACGGATCCTTAGGGCATGCTCGGTTGAGGTCAGTGAATTCCACACACATCATCTACTTGCCATTTTTCTTTTTGACCAAACCTGGGTTGGATGTCCATAATGGATACTTTGACTCTTTGATATGCCCGACGCTTAACATTCTTTCAACTTCCCGTAGAATAATATCTACTTTTTCTGATGAAAAGGCCCGACACTTCTGTGAAATAGGTCGGACGTTTCAGTTAACTGCTAAACTGTGAATTATTAAGTCATATGGAACTCCGGTTACATCCTCCGAACACCAAGCGAATAAATGTAACCTTTCCTCCAACAACGAAATCAACTTCTCCCGAAAGTCCGACGACAAGTTGGTTCCGAGCTTCAAAATGTTTCCTTCTGTAAACTAGTAATTTTTAAAATCTTTATCGGTAGTTAGTAGGCTGGGGGCTTCTCGGGGATCGTCTACCGGTAGTGACCCCAAACGAAGCCCCATTAATTGCTAGTCTTTTGCTTGTACCATTTCTTGGTCTCCCTTTGGTGCTAACGCGTCACAGTAGTATTCTTGGGCTGCCTTCGGACTACTTCTCACAACCCACACATTGTTGCCGACCACGTATTTCAAAAACTAATGGAATGTAGATGTCACCGCGTGAATGCGTGATAGCCACGACCTGCCAAAAATTGCGTTATGTGAAGCGGGCGCATCTACCACTACGAGCGAAACCGTGACTTCATTTTTTAACGGCCCACGACCGAGCTGCACAATGCCACAAGTATGCGACGAAATTACTATTGTCGCCGACCATGTGAACCATATAATAGTCCAATCTGACCTCGAAATTACTAGAGGTCTCTTGAACTGAGCAAAAGTAGACGAGAATATTATATTCGCGGAACTTCCATTGTCCACAAGTATGCGACGAAATTCATCTCCCACAATTGTCGCCCCAATGACGACATCGTGTTCATGAGGGCCTGCTATATCCCTCATATCATCATCGTTGAAATACAGGATTGGTGATGGACTCCCGTGCAATTGACAGAGACTACTTACCTTCTTCTGACCCTCCATAACTTCTTCTTTGATGTCCCCAATAATGTTTCGATGGACGTCAAGATCAAGGTATTCCACTGATACATCGAAAAGATCTATCACCTCTGTTATGGTCATCGTTGTTTCCAGTTTCTGTACTGGCACAATTTCTTTTGACGGCGGTCCTTGTTGTGCCAATTTCTTCAGATACTCGAGAAACTTCCCATTTTCCACTAGCATCTGTATTTATTTTTTCAAGGAGATACAATCCTTAGTGTCATGCCTTATGTCCTCATGGTATCTACAATATCGGTTATTCATACTCTCCACAGGGGTCGGGATGAGAAATGGTCTTCGATAGATTTCACTCTTTTTAGTCTTCTCGTAGATGGTGGACGCACATTCGGTCAGGTCGGCAAAGTAAGCAGGTCCAATCTAGTCGTTGGAAATAGGTCGGCTGACCACTTTATTGTTCTACTTAGCCTTCTGAACTTGAGATGCTTAAGTTTTGACCGAGATTGGCTGAGCAGCGGGGGGAAGTGTGTTAATTGGTTGAGGCTGCGGACATAACAAGACTGAGTATTCTGCTTTGTAACGATGGAGGCCTACGCGCTTTGTTGGATTTATGCTGCCAACTCGGATGCCTCTACCTCCTCAATTAATATCTATTTGTCTACCTGAGCTAAAAGGGCGGAAAAGGTAAATGACTATTTTTTAGTCATCGCTTGCTTCATCGGTCGCGGAAGCATTCCTAATCGATGCCCTGTCAAGGCTAAGTTTTCTCCGAATGATCAAGATCCATTTTGGCATCGATGAAACGTCTGGTGTAATCCCTGAGGCTCTCTCCAAAATTTTGTCTGTAGTTGACAATTGTGTCTCCATTTGCTCGGAAGCTCTTGCTTCCAACAAACTGTTGTCGGAACATTACCCAGAACATCCCGAAGTTTTTAATACAACTTTGTGGCAACCTGTTGTACCATTTGGAGGCCCGATCTTATAAAATCATCGAAAAATCTCGGCACAGAAGCTTGTCATCGTTGTCGGAACTTAACATAAAGTTCTTGAAGGCCTCCAAATGGTTATCTGGATCCTTTCTGCCGTCGTACTTTTCTAATTTGGATATGTCAAATCTCTTCGGGAGATGTCCTGACAATATTTCATCCGGAAATGGTGATGCTCTCCAATTAAGTCTGAATCCGAAAGCGCCACCACCGAGTCCCTCACTGGGAATCCCGTACAATCACTCGTTATTTGGATTGATGAACTGGTTGCTAACCCTGTACCCGCGTGTTTGGCTTCCCGACGGTTGCCATTGAACTTGAGGTAATGCTACCCGCTCTTCCTTACTCGCTGTCAATATTTATTTTTTCTCGTGAGAGTTTGGTGTTCTTTTTTTGGTGCTATCCCACTTGAGTTTTGGAGAGTTGAACAACCTTGCTCTATCGCATCGGGATTTACTCTTCCTTGTAAGTTTATTACGTTTTATTATGCGCCGGGATTCTCTAGCTGAAGAATCATCCAAAGTGAAATCAGTAAAATCGTCTCGATCCTCTTTTGAAAGACACTTGGTCCTTCTTTCCATTTCTCGATCTGGTTTGAGTTCCTGATGACCTCGGCCATGGAAATTGTTCTTGTTTCGATTTTCACCCGAAGAATCTTCTCTGTCAGTGTCAACCATATGTTCCTTGCCTTTCCCTTCTCAGGTCCTTTTTTCGTTCAAAGCTTTCTCCTTTTCAGCGTTCAGTTTTGCGATATCTTCCATTAGCTGTCTTCTCGTCATGATTAGACATGGCCGCTTATCCCGACCCCGTACATAGTGGTCATGTTTGGGAAATATCTCGCCCTCGGATATCGATCCAACTCGGGTTGTAACTCTCCTGATCCCGTCCCCAGTCATCTCATCGTTCATAATTTAGTTAATCATGATTTCGAGGAAAAAATACCCTTCAGGTATCACTTTTGCCGCCGACGGTGCCAATGATGAGTTCAAAAGTGACTAAATAGAGAATCTTGGATCTTGTGTATAATGTGACTAGAGAGGAAAGAGTAGAGAGAGAAAGTAGAAAGAGAATGTATTTAATAATGCATACCAACCCAGGAATTATGGGGTTCCCTTATATAGTGGGTGAGGCGGCTCCCACTTATTTCCTTTGTGGTCCTTTCACTTTTACAATTTGGTCTCTCACTTTTAATATCTTAGGAATATTCACCTCTAATTAAATAAAAATATGCAATGGGACAACTACGTTTATTTTACTTATCAATTAATATTTTTAGCTTTGAACTTGGTAATTTATCTCCTCACCACATATAATCTGTCATAAGCTAATATGATGTTACCCAAAATTTAAGATATCACCTCCACTAGGTTCTCCAGACATACTACTTGCACCGTCTGTGTTTATCTTGTATCTATTTTTTTCAAGAGGATGCTATTTTAAGAAATGCCATTTCGAGGCTTAAATGTATGCTTATAAAAACCCAACCAAATAGTAAGATTTAGATGTTAAGTGTTGATCTAGTTTTTTAGCTTTATTTCTTGTATTCCAAAGTTCCCCGCAAATGATAGGAGGTGGAATGTTTCTACTGTGTATATAATTTGTAGATGACCAAAACCAAGATCTAATTAGGTGAATCAAGTTGTGTTTAGAGATGTAAATACCAAACCTTCGAGCAAAATTAACATCAAACTTTCCATGCTAATTTAAATTTTACAAAGACAAGTTTAATTTTTTTGTTTCGATTGTAGAATTGATATTTGGATGCCAAAGAGAAGAAAATTTTCTGCATTACACAGTCGAACAGAATCCGGCCCTTTAATAACCTCCCGAGAAGAGAGGAATATTTCTTAAGCATAGTATTATTCCATATTCTATTTAAGAGTTTTGATTTATATAAATGTTGTCTTATTTATTTCCAAGTTTATTTAGTGTTAATATCTCACATGCATGATAGTTTCCATTTGAGTGTATCATTTTTTTAAGATTAAAACTAAATTTCTTAATCTTTGCTATATTAGATGGAGAGACAACGACTTTCAACTTGTCTAGGTCCCAACCAACTTAAAACCTCTAATTCACAATCTTTTATTGAAGAATCATGCTTGAAAAAGTAATGAAAGAGTATCAATCACAATATTTTTTCAGTAAAAAATCAATGTCTCATCTTCTGACTTTCCAAAATGTATAACATTATTTTCTAATTGTGATCGGTCTCTTCCACATTTTGGACCGTGTGTTTGTTAATTGAACTTGTAAATGATGATAGTTTGAACAATATAATAAGAATATATATATATATATACACCAAAGTGATTGTTTTTCCTAAATTTATGCCATAATTTACAAGAAAATATAGTATACATATCCTATAAATTCTAATATTAAGTACACATTCTTCATGAGGTTTACAAAAATTACCATATTAGACCAGGTTACATATTGCTTAGATTATATGGAGCCCCAAAAAACTAAATTAAACATTGTGTTTATTCTAGCTATCACCAATTTAGGAAACTGACAGCTTTGTAGATGATAAATATAGATAACTAACAATACATATTGGATAAGAGTAAGCAATGCCCCCAAAGGATAGTAACTTCCCATCCCGCTCTTGAATTTTTACCAATCTAGCCAGTTTTGTTACTTGTATAGATAAGGATACCCAAGTATTCGAATGATAAAATGCCTTGTATAAAGCTAGTTTAATTTTTAAAAACGTTGATTCTTATTTGAGACATTTTTGTCGGAGTAACAAAGATGGTTTTATCCTTGTTTATCATTTGACCAGGTTTATCTTCATAGTGTTTCGGGAATTCATTAACTTTCTTGAGGTTGGAGGAAGATCCATTTATAAATATACTAAAGTCTTCAACAAAGACGAGATATGGTATGACAATATTGTTATTTGTTTAAATCTCATCCCATTACTGGCATCAAATAGTTGTTCCAAACTTTTTATTAAATATTCTTAAGCTATGATAAATAAGCTTGGAGATAAGGGATCTATTTGCCTAATTATTTTGAAAGGTTTGAAGTAACTTTTCAATTTCTCATTCACAATAATAGAGAACCAACTAAAATTTATACAATTCTTGATCCATCTCATCTATCCCTTATCCAAACCAAAAGCCTTAGACATTTCAAGCTTAAGAAATACATGACCAACTCTTACTTTTCTATCAAGATCATCTGTTAATTCTTGAGTCAACACTATATTGTTATGAATATTTCTACCTTTACAAATCCACCTTGTTCTTCAGATATAAGCTTAGGTGGAAGCTTAAATAGTTTTCATTTATATATTTTGACAATATTCTATTAAAAAGTACATAAACTAATATGTTTATACTCACTCTATATCTTAGGTGATTTTACTTTAGGAACTAAGAAGATGGTGATAAATATATTATATATCGAGGGATTAAATGTAATAAAGCTAAGGTTGTATGTTATAACTTGTATAGTTGAAATATGATATTTAAGCTATTTGTAAATATAAGGGTGTTGTAAGCAATTTACCTATTTATATAACTGATTTAGTTATAGAAGTATGACACTCATATAAATGAGGAGTGAGGCAATGAATAAATGAAGAAACTTTACATTAATTAAACTTATGAATCCTAAAACTACTTTATATCTCTACAATTCAGTTATCTCTTTTACTTTCTGTCACTAAAAACAAGATTCTAACTAAACAAATTGGCAACCACAGTGGAAGAACTATTCAATTTGTACCTTGATTTCACATTAAAACCAGAAATTTTAGAATTCTCGCTCGATTATATTGTTCTAAATCGATAAGGAAGTAGGAAATGAATACGATCCAACAGTTCGGAAAGCAGCCGAAATTTTGATATCTAATTTACATAGGGAAGAGAGTGAAGGATATGATCAGATTCTAGTACAACAAGGATATTCTGACATTAAAGTTTGGATGAATCAGTTTCTGGATAAAATAACAACATTGAATGACAAGCATGTTCAAAGAAAACAACATATTCAGCCAGGTAGGCTAAAATATGAGGTACGACAAGGTGAAGTGAAATATGAGCTATATAATCAATCTGATCGATCATATACGGCTCATCAGGTTCAAAGCGATAAAATAAAAGAATATTTTGAGTTTGATAAAGAACGTCGCACTTCGTGAAAATAAAAGAAAGATAAATACAATTATATCACATCTAGTGATGATGAATTCGATAGCTAGAAATCTGAGGAAGGATCATCTAAACAAAAGAGGTATCAGGGATATTCGAAAGAAGAGAGAGGCCGACATCGAAAATTGCGTAAGTAATATAAAAAAGAGCAAATAAATCTCATTATATGAGGAATACAAAATCTTTAGAACACCAAAACTCCGAAAATTTCCTAAGGAATCTAGTTATCCATACTGATTTGATCAGTTTTATAACCTTCAGAACTCCAAACTTCTTTTGGTAAGTTTTGTGTTCAGCATCTTCAATGAAGAAAGATTTAAGCTTTGGAACCCAAACTTCAACCTGATTATAAGGTTTAATATTTCGATTGTTATAAGGTGAAGTCTTCCTCTGGTTATTCACTATAAATGTTTAAATATTTATTAGCAACCATTTCTTGCAGGTTAAGGAATTGTGGCCTAAGTGATGCCACTCATTACAATAGAAGGTAATATCACCATAACAGATACTTTACAAGAAACCACCATCTTCTCCAAAACTAACCCATACTTTGATAATAATTCCCTAGACACGTCGCTTTTAATCCATGCTTTACAATTATTAAATCTTGTTTTGTTTTTTTTTGGAGAAACCCGAACTTTAAGGGGTGGACCCAATGCCTTAGAATAAAAAGAATAACTTCATCATTATATATGAACTGAGATAAGTTAGGAAAAGAAACCCACAAATGTTATTATAGATTCCATATTTGGGGTAAAATAAAGATTCCAATTCATAACTCTCATAGAGAAATACCTTATAAACCAGCCGTTTCTCTTCTATATCTGAGAATAATCTTTTTTTTATCGAATTCCATTATAGCATTCCTTGAATCCCGTAGAGATAAAATAAATTGTCCAACAAATCAAAGAGAGTTCATGAAGTTCTTGATTGTATCCATGAGTGATCTTTCATGAGAAAACTTCCCGATTAATGTAAACTTAGAAATATATAATAATACTTCCTTATCAATTGGGGATAATACAATACCTATATGATTTTTTTATTTTGTATAATAGCATTATAACTAGGTTGGTATTTGATGATAGAATGAGTCACATCAATATAAGACCTGGATAATGGGTTAATGTATTTCTGTTTTTGTAGGTTTCGATAACCGGAATGCTGGAAGGACTGAAAGAAAGATTGAGGTAATGAAATGTAGGGAATATGAGGTCTTCATATTCCACATTTTTATATAAGTAAGAATAATCTGATCTCCACGCTAGTCTAATATTGTCCGTTATGGGTCCACTGACGCGCACAACTTTGCTTTTGGTCCACTTTCAAAAGACCTCACTCTGATAGAGATGTATTCTTAACTTATATAATTTACTTTGGTCACACTTAATATGAAAAACCGTTATTGAAAACATGACTCTGAAATACCTAACTCTACTTAGGTGATTGCGAAGAAAAGATATGCTTTAGAAGTTACTATCATTTAAACCACTAAATGTTTTTGAAGAATTGAAAATGATAACCCATTTTTTATATTTTGAAATATGATATAGTGTTTTTTTAGGTGGTGGAAGAAGGTCCACCCCTACCATCTTTTCCGTTTTATTTTATTTCAGTTATTTTTTATTTCAGTTATTACTTTACTTTATAAAATATAACATAAAATATAAACAATTATATTAGTTATAATATATTTAAATAGGTCTTTATATATGATGTTGTTTTAAATTATGTTAAGTCTGTTTTAAATTATGTTGGTTAAGTTTTAACTTTCTGTTATGTTTTATAAGCAGTAAATTTAGTCATGTAAGTTTAGTCTTTTACCTTTCCTTAAAAGAAAGGAGAAGTCTGTTATGTTTTAAATTATGTTAAGTATGTTTTAACTTTTTGTTATGTTTTATAAGTTAAGACAAGTTAACTTTGGTTAATTTGAGTTTGTAAGTTATTTTTGCAAGAAAAAAAACCAACAAAAAAACAAAAAAAGAGAAAAATATGGTACTCATATTAAAAAGTATATCTTTAATAAAACTAATACCACCCACTTGACTTAATTGATTCAAATTAGGTTTTGTCAATTGTCTCCCTTTGATAATATCATTACCTGATTCTGATTATCAATTGTTTGAACTAAACTGGCTCACCCAACTCTTTCCCTTTGATAATATCATTACCTGATTCTGATTATCAATTGTTTGAACTAAAATGGCTCACCCAACTCTTTAATCCCACCCACTAACATCTGCGACTTTAAAAATTTAAAAACAAATATAATATTTAGTCATTTGATTTGATTTTATTGATTATTGAATAAAATCATTATAAAAATAGCCGATGTGCAGGCTAGCGCATGCTCTAAAGTCGTTGAGCTACATAAATTACATTCGTAAATAATAATACAATTTTTAATTCAGAAAGATAGAACCCTCCATAAGATAATTGGAGGGTAGTAGCAGCAGAAGAAGGCATCATATAGTGATTATTTTTGTGTACTCATCATAAAACTAAGACCCACTTGACTTAATTGATTCAGATTAGGTTTTGTCACCTAACACTAACAGGAGCCTCCTTAAATAGGTGGTACAACCTCTCCTAATAAGACACAGTAAACCAAAGGGGACCACTGCTACTACGCCATATTTATCTGCTATCTTTCTTTCTATTCCCTTTTTTAAAACGTAAGTCAGCCCTTCAGAGAGAGAGACACACACTTCAGAGAGAGACACACAAATATTATTAACCTCACTCTTCTGTTACTCATTAAGGAATTTGAAAAATTGTTTTATGAAACAAATTGAAATTTTAAGAGGCCAATTCTCACCCAAGAAAAGGTTTGTAGTAAAAACACCGAAGGCAGAGTTATGATTCCTACCCGATAAAAGTTGAAATTTGACATAACTATAAATGCAAGAAACCCACTAAATGTTATAACTGTCCTTTTTTCTACAAATCAGTAATATTTATCATAGCCCACACACAGAATCCTTAACTGCATAATGGCATTATATGAGGAGAACCTTTAATAGCCCTACCTACCTTGTGACTCTATAATTTGAATGCTACACGACAAAGCCAAGAGCCCTAATTATTTTGAAAGGTTTGAAGTAACTTTTCAATTTCTCACTCACAATAATAGAGAACCAACTAAAATTTATACAATTCTTGATCCATCTCATCTATCCCTTATCCAAACCAAAAGCCTTAGACATTTCAAGCTTAAGAAATACATGACCAACTCTTACTTTTCTATCAAGATCATCTGTTAATTCTTGAGTTAGTACTATATTGTTATGAATATTTCTACCTTTACAAATCCACCTTATTCTTCAAATATAAGCTTAGGTGGAAGCTTAAATAGTTTTCATTTATATATTTTGACAAGATTCTATTAAAAAGTACATAAACTAATATGTTTATACTCACTCTATATCTTAGGTGATTTTACTTTAGGAACTAAGAAGATGGTGATAAATATATTATATATCGAGGGATTAAATGTAATAAAGCTAAGGTTGTATGTTATAACTTGTATAGTTGAAATAGGATATTTAAGCTATTTGTAAATATAAGGGTGTTGTAAGCAATTTACCTATTTATATAAATGATTTAGTTATAGAAGTCTGACACTCATATAAATGAGGAGTGAGGCAATGAATAAATGAAGAAACTTTACATTAATTAAACTTATGATTCCTAAAACTACTTTCTATCTCTACAATTCACTTATCTCTTTTACTTTCTGTCACTAAAAACAAGATTCTAACTAAACAAATTGGCAACCACAGTGGAAGAACTATTCAATTGGTACCTTGATTTCACATTAAAACCAGAAATTGTAGAATTCTCGCTCGATTATATTGTTCTAAATCGATAAGGAAGTAGGAAATGAATATGATCCAACAGTTCGGAAAGCAACCGAAACTTTGATATCTAATTTACATAGGGAAGAGAGTGAAGGATATGATCAGATTCTGGTACAACAAGGATATTCTGACATTAAAGTTTGGATGAATCAGTTTCTGGATAAAATAACAACATTGAATGACAAGTATGTTCAAAGAAAACAACATATTCAGCCAGGTAGGCTAAAATATGAGGTACGACAAGGTGAAGTGAAATATGAGCTATATAATCAATCTGATCGATCATATACGGATCATCAGGTTCAAAGCGATAAAATGAAAGCATATTTTGAGTTTGATAAAGAACGTCGCACTTCGTGAAAATAAAAGAAAGATAAATACAATTATATCACATCTAGTGATGATGAATTCGATAGCTAGAAATCTGAGGAAGGATCATCTAAACAAAAGAGGTATCAGGGATATTCGAAAGAAGAGAGAGGCCGACATCGAAAATTGCGTAAGTAATATAAAAAAGAGCAAATAAATCTCATTATATGAGGAATACAAAATCTTTAGAACACCAAAACTCCGAAAATTTCCTAAGGAATCTAGTTATCCATACTGATTTGATCAGTTTTATAACCTTCAGAACTCCAAACTTCTTTTGGTAAGTTTTGTGTTCAGCATCTTCAATGAAGAAAGATTTAAGCTTTGGAACCCAAACTTCAACCTGATTATAAGGTTTAATATTTCGATTGTTATAAGGTGAAGTCTTCCTCTGGTTATTCACTATAAATGTTTAAATATTTATTAGCAACCATTTCTTGCAGGTTAAGGAATTGTGGCCTAAGTGATGCCACTCATTACAATAGAAGGTAATATCACCATAACAGATACTTTACGAGAAACCATCATCTTCTCCAAAACTAACCCATACTTTGATAATAATTCCCTAGACACGTCGCTTTTAATCCATGCTTTACAATTATTAAATCTTGTTTTGTTTTTTTTTGGAGAAACCCGAACTTTAAGGGGTGGACCCAATGCCTTAGAATAAAAAGAATAACTTCATCATTATATATGAACTGAGATAAGTTAGGAAAAGAAACCCACAAATGTTATTATAGATTCCATATTTGGGGTAAAATAAAGATTCCAATTCATAACTCTCATAGAGAAATACCTTATAAACCAGACGTTTCTCTTCTATATCTGAGAATAATCCTTTTTTTCTTATCAAATTCCATTATAGCATTCCTTGAATCCCGTAGAGATAAAATAAATTGTCCAACAAATCAAAGAGAGTTCATGAAGTTCTTGATTGTATCCATGAGTGATCTTTCATGAGAAAACTTCCCGATTAATGTAAACTTAGAAATATATAAGAATACTTCCTTATCAATTGGGGATAATAAAATACCTATATGATTTTTTTATTTTGTATAATAGCATTATAACTAGGTTGGTATTTGATGATAGAATGAGTCACATCAATATAAGACCTGGATAATGGGTTAATGTATTTCTTTTCTTGTAGGTTTCGATAACTGGAATGCTGGAAGGACTGAAAGAAAGATTGAGGAAATGAAATGTAGGGAATATGAGGTCTTCATATTCCATATTTGTATATAAGTAAAAATAATCCGATCTCCACGGTAGTCTAATATTGTCCGTTATGGGTCCACTGACGCGCACAACTTTGCTTTTGGTCCACTTTCAAAAGACCTCACTCTAATATAGATGTATTCTTAACTTATATACTTTACTTTGGTCGCACTTAATATGAAAAACTATTATTGAAAACATGACTCTGAAATACCTAACTCTACTTAGGTGATTGCGAAGAAAAGATATGCTTTAGAAGTTACTATCATTTAAACCACTAAATGTTTTTGAAGAATTGAAAATGATAACCCATATTTTATATTTTGAAATATGATATAGTGTTTTTTTTGGGTGGTGGAAGAAGGTCCACCCCTACCATCCTTTCCATTTTATTTTATTTCAGTTATTTTTTATTTCAGTTATTACTTTACTTTATAAAATATAACATAAAATATAAATAATTATATTAGTTATAATATATTTAAATAGGTCTGTATATATGATGTTGTTTTAAACTATGTTAAGTCTGTTTTAAATTATGTTGGTTAAGTTTTAACTTTCTGTTATGTTTTATTAGCAGTAAATTTAGTCATGTAAGTTTAGTCTTTTACCTTTCCTTAAAGAAAGGAGAAGTCTGTCATGTTTTAAATTATGTTAAGTATGTTTTAACTTTTTGTTATGTTTTATAAGTTAAGACAAGTTAACTTCGGTTAATTTGAGTTTGTAAGTTATTTTTGCAAGAAAAAAAAACCAACAAAAAAACAAAAAAAGAGAAAAATATGGTACTGATATTAAAAAGTATATCTTTAATAAAACTAATACCACCCACTTGACTTAATTGATTCAAATTAGGTTTTGTCAATTGTCTCCCTTTGATAATATCATTACCTGATTCTGATTATCAATTGTTTGAACTAAACTGGCTCACCCAACTCTTTCCCTTTGATAATATCATTACCTGATTCTGATTATCAATTGTTTGAACTAAACTGGCTCACCCAACTCTTTAATACCACCCACTAACATCTGCGACTTTAAAAATTTAAAAACAAATATAATATTTAGTCATTTGATTTGATTTTATTAACTATTGAATAAAATCATTATAAAATAGCCAATGTGCAGGATAGCGCATGCTCTAAAGTCGTTGAGCTACATAAATTACATCCGTAAATAATAATACAATTTTTACTTCAGAAAGAGAGAACCCTCCATAAGATAATTGGAGGGTAGTAGCAGCAGAAGGAGACATCATATAGTGATTATTTTTGTGTACTCATCATAAAACTAAGACCCACTTGACTTAATTGATTCAGATTAGGTTTTGTCACCTAACACTAACAGGAGCCTCCTTAAATAGGTGGTACAACCTCTCCTAATAAGACACAGTAAACCAAAGGGGACCACTGCTACTACGCCATATTTATCTGCTATCTTTCTTTCTATTCCCTTTTTTAAAACGCATGTCTGCCCTTCAGAGAGAGAGACACACTTCAGAGAGAGAGAGACACAAATATTATTAACCTCACTCTTCTGTTACTCATTAAGGAATTTGAAAAATTGTTTTATGAAACAAATTGAAATTTTAAGAGGCCAATTCTCACCCAAGAAAAGGTTTGTAGTAAAAAAACCGAAGGCAGAGTTATGATTCCTACCCGATAAAAGTTGAAATTTAACATAACTATAAATGCAAGAAACCCACTAAATGTTATAACTGTCCTTTTTTCTACAAATCAGTACTATTTATCATAGCCCACACACAGAATCGTTAAATGCATAATGGCATTATATGAGGAGAACCTTTAATAGCCCTACCTACCTTGTGACTCTATAATTTGAATGCTACAAGACAAAGCCAAGAGCCCTAATTATTTTTAAAGGTTTGAAGTAACTTTTCAATTTCTCACTCACAATAATAGAGAACCAACTAAAATTTATACAATTCTTGATCCATCTCATCTATCCCTTATCCAAACCAAAAGCCTTAAACATTTCAAGATTAAGAAATACATGACCAACTCTTACTTTTCTATCAAGATCATCTGTTAATTCTTGAGTCAACACTATATTGTTATGAATATTTCTACCTTTACAAATCCACCTTGTTCTTCAGATATAAGCTTAGGTGGAAGCTTAAATAGTTTTCATTTATATATTTTGACAAGATTCTATTGAAAAGTACATAAACTAATATGTTTATACTCACTCTATATCTTAGGTGATTTTACTTTAGGAACTAAGAAGATGGTGATAAATATATTATATATCGAGGGATTAAATGTAATAAAGCTAAGGTTGTATGTTATAACTTGTATAGTTGAAATAGGATATTTAAGCTATTTGTAAATATAAGGGTGTTGTAAGCAATTTACCTATTTATATAACTGATTTAGTTATAGAAGTCTGACACTCATATAAATGAGGAGTGAGGCAATGAATAAATGAAGAAACTTTACATTAATTAAACTTATGATTCCTAAAACTACTTTCTATCTCTACAATTCAGTTATCTCTTTTACTTTCTGTCACTAAAAACAAGATTCTAACTAAACAAATTGGCAACCACAGTGGAAGAACTATTCAATTGGTACCTTGATTTCACATTAAAACCAGAAATTGTAGAATTCTCGCTCGATTATATTGTTCTAAATCGATAAGGAAGTAGGAAATGAATATGATCCAACAGTTCGGAAAGCAACCAAAACTTTGATATCTAATTTACATAGGGAAGAGAGTGAAGGATATGATCAGATTCTGGTACAACAAGGATATTCTGACATTAAAGTTTGGATGAATCAGTTTCTGGATAAAATAACAACATTGAATGACAAGTATGTTCAAAGAAAACAATATATTCAGCCAGGTAGGCTAAAATATGAGGTACGACAAGGTGAAGTGAAATATGAGCTATATAATCAATCTGATCGATCATATACGGCTCATGAGGTTCAAAGCGATAAAATGAAAGCATATTTTGAGTTTGATAAAGAACATCGCACTTCGTGAAAATAAAAGAAAGATAAATACAATTATATCACATCTTGTGATGATGAATTCGATAGCTAGAAATCTGAGGAAGGATCATCTAAACAAAAGAGGTATCAGGGATATTCGAAAGAAGAGAGAGGCCGACATCGAAAATTGCGTAAGTAATATAAAAAAGAGCAAATAAATCTCATTGTATGAGGAATACAAAATCTTTAGAACACCAAAACTCCGAAAATTTCCTAAGGAATCTAGTTATCCATACTGATTTGATCAGTTTTATAACCTTCAGAACTCCAAACTTCTTTTGGTAAGTTTTGTGTTCAGCATCTTCAATGAGGAAAGATTTAAGCTTTGGAACCCAAACTTCAACCTGATTATAAGGTTTCATATTTCGATTGTTATAAGGTGAAGTCTTCCTCTGGTTATTCACTATAAATATTTAAATATTTATTAGCAACCATTTCTTGCAGGTTAAGGAATTGTGGCCTAAGTGATGCCACTCATTACAATAGAAGGTAATATCACCATAACAGATACTTTACGAGAAACCATCATCTTCTTCAAAACTAACCCATACTTTGATAATAATTCCCTAGACACGTCGCTTTTAATCCATGCTTTACAATTATTAAATCTTGTTTTGTTTTTTTGGAGAAACCCGAACTTTAAGGGGTGGACCCAATACCTTAGAATAAAAAGAATAACTTCATCATTATATATGAACTCAGATAAGTTAGGAAAAGAAACCCACAAATGTTATTATAGATTCCATATTTGGGGTAAAATAAAGATTCCACTTCATAACTCTCATAGAGAAATACCTTATAAACCAGACGTTTCTCTTCTATATCTGAGAATAATCCTTTTTTTATCGAATTCCATTATAGCATTCCTTGAATCCTGTAGAGATAAAATAAATTGTCCAACAAATCAAAGAGAGTTCATGAAGTTCTTGATTGTATCCATGAGTGATATTTCATGAGAAAACTTCCCGATTAATGTAAACTTAGAAATATATAAGAATACTTCTTTATCAATTGGGGATAATACAATACCTATATGATTTTTTTATTTTGTATAATAGCATTATAACTAGGTTGGTATTTGATGATAGAATGAGTCACATCAATATAAGACTTGGATAATGGGTTAATGTATTTCTTTTCTTGTAGGTTTCGATAACCCGAATGCTGGAAGGACTGAAAGAAAGATTGAGGTAATGAAATGTAGGGAATATGAGGTCTTCATATTCCACATTTGTATATAAGTAAGAATAATCTGATCTCCACGCTAGTCTAATATTATCCGTTATGGGTCCACTGACGCGCACAACTTTGCTTTTGGTCCACTTTCAAAAGACCTCACTCTAATAGAGATGTATTCTTAACTTATATACTTTACTTTGGTCGCACTTAATATGAAAAACCATTATTGAAAACATGACTCTGAAATACCTAACTCTACTTAGGTGATTGCGAAGAAAAGATATGCTTTAGAAGTTACTATCATTTAAACCATTAAATGTTTTTGAAGAATTGAAAATGATAACCCATTTTTTATATTTTGAAATATGATATAGTGTTTTTTTTGGTGGTGCCGTTTTATTTTATTTCAGTTATTTTTTATTTTAGTTAATACTTTACTTTATAAAATATAACATAAAATATAAACAATTATATTAGTTATAATATATTTAAATAGGTCTGTATAAATATCTTTGATGTCCAAAAAGCTTTGCATATTGGATTCGAGATAATCTTGCCATTATTTAGGCTTCATAACAACACTATGGAAGGAAAATCGATTCTTTACACGTGTGTGTCTATGTCGGTCATCTTTAGCCTGCTCATTCTCATATATTTATTAAAGTCAAGAACAAAAAATAAGGTCAAATTACCCCAAAGCCCACCCAATTCACTCCTTATCGTCGGTCACCTCCACCGCTTCAAGCATCCCCTCCACCGCTCCCTTGATCCTCTTTCTCCATTGCGGAATAATGTTTCACCAAGAACGATATCGTCCTCGCCAACCGTCCTTTCATATTAATGGGCAAGCACATATGCTATAACTTGGGGCACATATGCTATAACTTGGCGCCACGTTCGCAGGATTGCGGCACTGGAAATATTCTCAACACATCGTCTTAAAGATTTCTTGTCCATAAGGAGAGATGAGATCCATCAGCTAATAATCAACCTGGCTCGCGAGTCAAGTGTATCGAGACATGGATGGGCTAAAGTAGAACTCAAGTCATTGTTTATGAAATTGACTTTGTATACCGTTCTGAGAATGGTCGCAGGAAAGGGTTAATTTGGCGAAGATGTAAGGGACGGAAAAAAGGCAAAGTTTGTTAGAAAGCGCATTTCTGATGTTATTTCTTATGGTGGTGATGGAAGTAAAGAAGATTAGTTTCCAGTTTTGAATTTGATTTCAAACTACGATAACAAACTAAAGAAGCTTGGGAAAAACTTTGATTGCTTTTTGCAAAGTTTGATTGATGAGCAACGTACCAAGAACGAGAAAGAACCATACTTAATTGATCATTTGCTTTCTTTGCAAGAGACAAATCCCGAGGACTACTCGGATCAAATTATCACAACCATTTTAGAGGTAATTATAATATCAAATGAGTGATCTAGCTACTTAATTAGATACTTAGTAACCCTACTTGACTGTGTAGGACTATAGTCTTCTATCTCTCCATAAGAAAGAAAAACCTCTTGAATTAGGATCACATAAAGCCATGAGAAATTACCTTTTAATATCTATCTCTACGTTATTTTTGCTACAATGTCAAAATTCATGAGTCTAGTTGGAATGCTACTGTCACGGTGATGAGTAGCTCGTCAGGAAACAATAAGTTGAAATTTGATGATGTTCTTAGCGAAGAGATTCGAAGAAGAGAATCAGGTGAGTCATCAATTTCCTGAGTTTTAAATACAGAGTCAAGAGGAAGAAAGTCAACCAGAGGGTATGGACGCGGTAAATCGAACTACCGAGGTAGATCAAGAGACGGAAGGTCTAAGTCCAGGAATCCTAAAAAATTCCAATGGTAAAAAAATATCAAGTGTTGGAATTGTGGGAAGACCGGGCACTACAAAAGTCAGTGCAAGAGAGAACCAAAAGACTAGGAGAAGAAGACAGAGGCGATCGTTAATATGTTCTTTAGAAACCAATGAAGAGTCTTGGGTTTTAGACTCTGGAGCATCGTTCCACGCTACTTCAAAGAAAGAATTCTTCGAGAGGTATGTCCCTGGTGAACTTGGAAATGTATATATTGGTAATGATCAACCTTGTGATATTGTTGGTAAAGGTACTGTGAAGATTAAGTTAAATAGGTCTGTCTGGGAACTAAAAGATGTCAGACATATCCCCGATCTGAGAAAAAAGTTAATCTCAGTAGGGAAATTGGCCAGCGAAGGCTACACTACGGTCTCCATGGTGAAAACTAGAAGATTTCAAAATGAGCAATGAATGTCGCTTGATGAAATAATAGCGGTACTCTTTACAAGACAGCAGAGATGAGCTGCTCAATTGCAATAGCAGCAGGAAACAAAAATCCAAATGTTTGGCACTAGAGGCTTGGCCATATGAGTGAGAAAGGTATGAAAATTATGTACTCAAAGAGAAAACTTATCGGTCTTCAGACAATTAATATAGAAATGTGCAAAGATTGGAAATTTGGAAAACAGAAAAAGGTTAGTTTTCAGACAAGTCGAAGAACCCAAAGAAAGAAAGTCTAGAGCTTGTTCACTCTGACTTTTGCGGGCCAACAACTGTTTCATCTATAAAAGGGAAATAGTACTTCGTGACTTTTATCGATGATCATTTTCGAAAGATATGGGTCTATTTTTTAAAATATAAATCTAAAGTATTTGATGTTTTTGGGAGATGGAAATCTATGGTTGAGAGTGAGACAGGTCTGATGACGGTGAATATGAGGAGACCAAATTCAAGAAAGTTTGTTATGAGCACGGTATCCGAATGAAGAGAACTGTGCCAGGTATGCCTCAACACAATGGTATTTACGAACGTATGAACTGAACATTTACAGAAAGAGCCAGAAGTGTTCTTATACAATCCGGTCTACCGAAGCAGTTCTGGGTAGAAGCAATCAACATATCAGCTTACCTAGTTAACCGAGGCCCATCGGTTCCCATATAGCATAGAATACCCGAGGAGGTATGGGGTGGTAAGGAGATAAAATTATCACATCTAAGAGTTTTTGCTTGTACGGTATATATTCATATTAGTGATCAAGGTAGGAACAAGCTTGATCTAAACTTGAAGAAGTGTCTTGATCGGTTATGGTAAATATGAGTTTGGTTATCATGTTTGGGATGGGGAAAATAGGATGATTATCTGAAGTAGAGACGTGATCTTCAATGAAACAATTATTTACAAGGACATGCATAAAATCAGAGCAAATGACTCAAAGTTGTACGGGTCAGCATGTGCAGATGTCGAAGGTGTCCCACATAATAAAGAAACAAAGCAGATCAGATTAAAACCTCACCAAGGAGAATCGGTTGGACATACCGATCAGCAGGAGTCTGACACCCTAGAGCCAACCTAGGTAGCTCATATTTTGAGAAGATCTTCCCGAACCTCTATTTCCAACCGGAGATACTTGAACTATTTTTTTTACTAACTGATGGAAGGGAACCTGAATGTTTTGATGAAGCTTGCCATACTAGTGATGCTAGCAAGTGGGAGCTTACCATGAAAGACGAGATGAAGTCTCTAATATCAAATGAGGTATGAGAACTAGCTGAGTTACCCATGGATAAGAAGGAACTTCATAACAAATGGGTGTATCGGGTGAAAGATGAGCATGACAGCTCTAAGAGATACAAAGCCCGACTAGCTGTCAAATGATTCCAGCAAAAGGAAGGAATTGATTACACCGATATTTTTGCTCCAGTTATGAAGCTCAATACTATTAGATTAGTGTTGAGTATTGTTGCCATTGAAGACCTTTATCTTGAACAATTAGATGTGTATACTGCATTTCTTCATGGGGACTTGGATGAGGAGATATATATGTATCAACCAGAAGGTTTCTTACAAAAAGGGAAATAAAACATGGTATGCAAACTCAAGAAAACTTTGTATGGTCTAAAACAAGCTCCAAGATAGTGGTACAAGAAATTTAACGGTATTATGCACAAAGAGAGCTTCCAGAAGTGTAATACGGACCACTGTTGTTATTTTAAAATATGGATGATATTAGAAGACTGAAGCAACAATTATCAAAAGAATTTGACATGAAGGACTTGGGTGCGTCGAAGAATATTCTTGGAATGCAAATCACAAGAGATAAACATAGATTTTTTTTGCATTTATCTTAGTCAAAGTACATCAATCACGTTTTGAAGAGATTTAACATGGGTGATACCAAGCTAGTTAGTACACCATTGGCGGGTCACTTTCATTTATCCAATGATCAATCCCCTTAAATGGAGGAAGAAAAAGATTTTATGGCTAAGGTTCCTTACGCCTCAGCTATTGGGAGTTTGATGTATGCAATGGTCTGTACGAGACCAGACATTAGTCATGCTGTGGGAGTTGTGAGTAGGTTTATGTCAAACGCAGGAAAAATTCATAGGGAAGCTGTCAAATGGATTTTGAGGTACCTACTAGGCACCACATAAAAAAGCTTGTATTTTGGTAAGGGTGAGTTAAAAGTACAAGGCTACGTAGATGCATATTTTGGAGGTGAAGTAGATCATCAGAAAAGAACCACTGGTTATATATTTAGTATTGGAACTAAAACTGTTAGTTGGATGTGAAACTTACAGAAAATTGTCACTCTATCAACTACAAAGGCTGAGTATGTAGTAGTGACTGAAGCCAGTAAAGAGATGATATAGCTTCAAGGTTTGTTAACCGGGTTGGGATTCAAACAAAAGAAGAAAATTCTGCATAATGATAGTCAGAGTGCAATTCAGTTGGCGTAGAACTCAACATTTCATTCGAGAACAAAGCATATCGGTCTTTGTTATCAAAGACAATAACCATTGAAGAAATGAAGTTGTGTTCAACTTTAGTTGGTGTGCAAGAGTAACAAGACCAGAAAGATCTGCTGCATAGATCGAGATGTGAAGACAGGTTGATACTATTCTTCAAGTGAGATATTGTTAGACTCATTAAAAAAGAGTTAACGAAGTTTTTAATACGAGAAGACCACTGAAAAATCTTAGTGAGTCACAAATGACTCAATAAAGAGAGTTAATTACATTATGGAGAGTTCAAGACGTTTTGAATTTCAAAAGACCATTGAAATAATTTAATTAGTCATAAATGGCTCATTAATTACTATAATCGTTTCTTCTTCTCCTTTGTATTAAACTCTATATAAAGCGAACACCTAGGATTGTGAATGTATCGGAAAAAAAGAAAAAGAGTTACAAAGTCCTTTCTAATAAAATCGATCTGATTCAGATCCGGAGACGTATGCACAATTTGCCGAATTCCGTTAACAATTTGTGTGTTAATCTTAGTTCTAGTTTCGATTGTGTTTCATCGTACGATTGGTTTATTGTGCCAGAGACATATGCACAGTGTTTGATCATACTATTGGTTTATTGTGCGTACTTCTAGTGATTGTGTTTCTAACAACATATTGTTATTATTTTGTTTTCACTAAATTTGATAACATGATATTTTGTGTTTGATCCCTTACAATACTGTGACAGATTGTCGATTCAGTTATTGGTGTTGTTTATAATCAGAGGGTCTTTTGCGTAAAATCCTTTAGAACGTGGACAACGTTTTTTTCTTGAGAACTCTTTTTGGACAAGTTAGGCTTATGGGTTGTAATAGATTGATCATTTATCTTTGCAAGAATCACAAAATTTGAGAATTACTCTCACCCAATCATTAAAATGTTTATGTTGTTATATTTTATACATAATATGATACTAGGTGGAACTGATACTTCATCCGTTACACTGGAATGGGCCCTAACCAATCTACTTAGCAATCAGAGCATACTACAAAAGGCTCGAATGGAAGTAGACAATGAAATTGGTGAAACTGATCTTTCAAAGCTTCATTATCTTCAAAATATAATCACTGAGACATTTCGTTTGACTTCAACAGCTCCTTTTCTATTGCCACACATATCATCAAATGATTGTGTTTCAGCCGGGTACGACAGGCCACGTAATACAACTATACTTGTGAATGTATGGTCTATTCACGGAGATCCAACAGAATGGGATAAACGCACAACTTTTAAACCTGAAAGATTTGAGAAAGAAGGAAAGGTTGAAAAGGTTATCCCATTTGGATTAGGGAGGAGGAAATATCTTGGAGAAAGTATGGCACGCCGTACGGTTGGCTTGACATTAGGCTTGTTGATCCAATGTTTTGAATGGGAGAAAGTCGATGATATGGAGATTGACATGAGTGAAGGAAAAGGACCCACCCTGCCCAAAGTAGTACTGTTGGTTGGAATGTGTAAATGTCGTCCTTTGGTATAAAACCTTCGATCTGAATCCCTGTAATGCCTTTTTTAATCAACTACTTGGTGTGTTCAGCTGTGGCACAAAAGCTTCTATCTGAACCCCTATAATCCCTTCTTTAGGCAACTACTTGATTGTTCTATCTTTTGCGCTTATGTTTGTAGCTAAAGAATCGTGTCAAACTAATATAATAAATTTATCATCTTACTTCTCTCAAAGCAATTCGGTTCCTAAAGATTATGTTGATAAAGGAATGCAGTTATATGGATAGATAAAGAGAAAAAAAAATGACATAAAAATATGAAAATATGAACGAGAGAGCTGAAACATTCGAAGTTGAAATAATATCATGAATCTAAACAAGCAAGTTTGTCCAACCTAGGGTTTGGATTTTGGTCTACTGTGGAAAGTTGTACTAATTTAAGCTTAAATTCCCGGTCTTATAATATTGTGATTACAAGTGAGTTTCAAACTACACTTGTGAATATCTCCAACTAATGGTGCGGTGAGAATTGTCAATTTGTAACAATATTGTTTTGTAGGTGATAAACACAACATAGAAGGACACATGTTGTTGCATAATTTGAGTGGAGAGATTTGGATCTCATCATGAAATAAACCACAAACACAAAGTTAATTTCCATGAAGTTAGATCTTGACAAATTCAATGGGGAGAATGATTTTAACCTCTAGAGAATTAATATCAGAGTTTTCCTACTACCAAAAACGTTGTATGATCCCATTGATATGTTGCTACTTATGTAACAGTCGAATAAGATGTCGATTTTAAAAGTGTTGTCTAAGGCCCATAGTGTTATTATCTTGAGTTTGGGGAACGAGGTTCTTTATGAGGTGTTTGAATTGCATAAGACGTTAAAAAATATAAAATTGTCTCGAAGCCATTTAAATGAAGAAGTTCATAACCAACATAATGTATATCAAGAAATAATTATATAAGCTCATAATGGATGGTAGTAACGCGATTCGAAGACACTTGGATTATTTCAATATAATCAATCTTGATTTGAATGTAGTTAGAGTCAAGGTAACATATAATTATCAAGCAATAATCCTCTTGACTTCTTTGCTGAAGGTGTATGAGCATTTTGTTGACACCATGCTTGGTGCCAAAGATCCCTTACGATTACCAAAGCTAAGTGTGCTATTAACTCAGACTATCTTATGAGGACGACCTTTTTGAACAAAAAATTGAAGGTATCTGACGAGGTATGAGAGAAAAGCCGAAAATGAGAGATTCAATCTAGAAGAGATAAAGGTCTCGGTCCAAATTTATAAGATTTGTGAGTGGTTCTAGGTTGAAAAATGTATGGACTTTCTCTATAATCAACGTAGATTCTCCCATTTCATGCCTCCTACCTCGATCGTCGTGTGCAACTAAACACATAGGTTTTCAGAATTTATTCTGCAAGCCTGAACCACTTCTATTTTGAGGAAATATTTATGATAGCTCTTTGTCTTCTCATAGATTATGCAAATTAGATATGGCCGAATCTTTTGGGGGTAGTCCATACTGAAGGGGATTCTATCGTTAAACGACTAATAAATTCCTGCTCGGGCCATCGTGTGTAGTTGTGGTTCTTTGGCCAAGTTACGTTGGTCTTCTGTCTTTTCTTTATAGATTACCCTATAAATATCCTGTATGATCCTACTTTGTTTCCTACCATGTATTCCATGCGTTGATGGGAATACAAGGGTTTTGTTGAATTTAAGAAACCATATCGGCCCAAGATGCGCTTGTAAGGAGGTGTGGAATAAAGTAGTATGATTTTTTCCAGCCTTGTCTCCGCGTGCTATATTATGGGACCACCGGATGCTATGTTGGAAATATTCTTGACGAGGTGTTGGCCTTGATCTTTGATCCATCTCATCGCATCTTGATAGCTTGTTGGGGTATATGGTTGTCCTCGCTCCTCGCAACAGAACTAAAATGTTAAGGTAAAATAACATTAACTTCTAACACTTTGAACAAATTTTATAAATGAGAATCAATAGTAAAAAAAAAGAGAACTTGTATTGCTTTTGTGTAATGGATTAAAAATGTTATATCCTTATGTTTCTACTATTCTCTTTGCAAATGAGACACTATATTCGTATATAATGGTATTGATATGGAAAGGTGTTTGGTTTTTACCTCCTCATTGGTGCAACCTTTTTTGGACTTTATTTTGCTTTATTAGATAGAGGTACGTCCTTGGAGGTTGTTTTATCGTACAATGTCAGACAAAGTTATCATACTCATCAGCGATGATTCGAGTTGTTTTGGACTTTTTTGAATTACTAAAACTTTCTCGCATACTAATCATTTAATTATATTATTTGAACGTGAATCACTTTTAATGCTCATTGTTTAATGATAAAAATGTTTATCAGCCGAAATTTATTGGCATTTGACATTGTTTTTTTCTTTTTAATTATAAAAATGTTTAATGAGCATTAAAAATGATTCACGTTCAAATAATATAATTAAATGATTAGTATGCGAGAAAATGTGTGATAATAAAATCATGTAAATAAAATCGTTTATAGTATATTCGTGAACATTTCGGTTGACAATATTCACGCAATTAATTAAATAAACATGCAATTCGTACGTATAAAACATTAATAAGCCTTTTTTTTAATAAAGGAAACAATGTCAAATGCCAATAAATTAAATAAATACACAACTACTATTAATGGTATCAATGAGAGAGCGGAATCATTAGACGTCAAAATAATATCTTGAATCTAACCAAGCAAGTTTATGCAACCTGTTATTCTTTACTCGTGATTTGTATTGGTACCGTAATTTTTCCAAGTTGTCAAGATAACTTCTTGTCTAGTTCTGAATAAGAGATAACTCAGCCAAGATATATACATACAAAACATGTTCAATAACTCATAAAGCAAGCTTTTATAGCTAAAACAAAAACACTAAAAAAAAAATTGGAAGCAACAACACTTCTTTACTCATCTCTCTCTACTCTCTTTTATGCTTATTCTCAAATTCATACTAATAGGAAAAACGAAAAAGAAGCTGCATCTACCACCAAGCCCATCAAATTCTCTCCCCATAATCGGCCACCTCCACCTCCTCAACCACCCAATCCACCGCACTTTTCACTCACTCTCTCAAATACTCCGCCTCGGGTCCCATCTCGTTTATGTCGTCTCCTCCCCCTCGATTGCTCAAGAATGCTTCACAAATACTGATGTTGTACTTGCCAATGGGTCTTACTTGAAAGTAGGTAAGCATATAGCTTATAACTTCACTACCATGGTTGGCGCACCATATGGGGACCATTGGCGTAACCTTCGCGGGATTGGATCACTTGAGATATTCTCTACTCATCGGCTCAATAGTTTTTCATCAATCAGGAGAGATGAGAATGAACGACTAATAACCAAGCTGGCTAATAATGGACCAGGTAAGGTGGAAATAAGACCTTTGTGTAGGACCTCCTCACTTCTCTCTCACATTTATTATTGTGGGCCCTACCTTTTGGTTTCTTACAAGAAACAACTAAGCATTAAATGAAGGGTAACTTACAAGCAACCTCCTTTCATTTAATGCAAGTGGGTTTCTTGCAAGCAACCACTAGCTTCATTTGGAAGCTAAAGTGGCTTCCTTTGTAAGCCTTTTTTTGCTATAAATAGGACCATGAGTTGGTCTTGGACTGCATCACTTGAAGCACTTGTAAGAAATAGTCTAGAGTGCAATATTGTGTGTGACACATTTTAGAGAGAAAAACTTTGAGTGAGAGAGAAATACGGGTAGTGTTTAGGAGAATTTGTTTGAGTAATCTGTGAGATTACTATTCTCTTTGGGTATAATATTTGGGGTGAGAAAAGTGAGTGTATAACTCTTGAGTGTATGGAGTGAGACTCCAATCCTTGTAATATTTTTGAGTTATAGTGATTCTTATTTTTCTCCCGTGGACGTAGGCAAATTAGCCGAACCACGTTAAATTCTTTTTCTCTTGTTTGTTCTAATTTCCGCATTCGTGGGATTATTTTTCCCAACAACTGGTATCAGAGCCAACTTGCAGTTCCATATCCTTCTTCGTCGTACAAAAATGGAGGAACGTACGAATATTGGTGGCAATTCCATGATCATACTCACGGAAACAAATTATTCCATTTGGAAAACCATGATGGAAGATTTGTTGTACTGTAAAGACTTGTTTGATCCTATTGAACTAAAAGGGGTCAAACAAGGTGCAACAAGTGAAGCAGATTGGAAGAAACTCAACCGTAAAGCTGTTAGTGTTATTCGGCAGTGGGTTGAAACAAGGGCGATTCGCGACACCGCAAAAGAAACTGATGCTTTCGAATTATGGAAGCACTTAGAAGAAATGTATGAGCCCAAAAATGCTCAAAATAAAGCTTTCATCATAAGGAGACTTGTGAACCTGAAACTTTATGATGGGCAAAGTGTATCTGACCACTTGGCGAAATTTGACGAGATTCTCGACAATTTGACGAACATGGAGCTGGCCCTAGCTGAAGAAATTCAAGCGTTGATTTTGTTAAGTTCTTTGCCGGATAGCTGGGAAACACTTGTGGTAGCTCTTAGCAATTCAGCACCACAAGGAAAGGTGACGTTAAGCATGGTAAAGGAAAGTATCAACAGAGAAGGCAAAAGAAGAGCGGAGCAAAGCTCTTTCAGCCACCCTCAAGGACAAGCTCTAGTTACGGAGAGAGGAAGAACTAGAAACAAAAATTTCTCCAGAGACAGGTGAAACAAAAGCAAGTTTAGAAGCAGATCAAATTCAAGAGGCGACTTCACTTGCAACTACTGTCATAAACCTGGACATTTCAAGAAAGATTGTTGGAAGCTGAGAGAAAAGGAGGCTAAGGAAAATAATGAAGACAATAGAGGAAATGCAGCTGTCATATCCAACGATGGTAAAACATACCTAATTTTTTACGATGGACGTGTCAACCTCGCATGCCAAGACACATGGATGATTGATTCTGGAGCATCATTCCATGTAACAGCCGATAGAAGTCTTTTGACCACTTACACAAGTGGTGAGTTCAGTTTTGTCAAGATGGGAAATGAGGCAAGATGTGAAATTGTTGGTCGAGGCGATGCAACACTAGAAACTAGCAGCGGTTGCAAGCTGTTATTAAAAGATGTTCGACATGTTCCAGACATCCGTATCAATTTGATCTCTACTGGTCAACTTGACGATATGGGATACGAAAACACATTTGGCAATGGAGTTTGGAAGCTTAAGAAAGGAAATCTGGTCGTGGCCAGAGGTAAGAAGATTGATCGTTTGTATTATATGCAAACAAAACAATCAAGTGGAGTAGAAGCGAATGCGATCAAGTATGAAGACTCGGCGAATTTATGGCACGCCAGACTTGGTCATATGAGTGAGAAGGGACTTAAAATTCTCACGATAGAAAATCTTCTACCGAATCTTCCAAATATTCCTTTAAAGCAATGCACTCATTGTTTGGCAGGAAAACAACACAGAGTCGCATTTCGAGCAGGACGACCACATAGAAAGAATAATATTCTTGATCTAATACATACAGATGTATGCTCTATGGGTGACAGAAGTATCGGTGGATCATTATACTTTGTCACATTCATTGACGATCATTCCAGAAAGGTGTGGGCTTATCCTTTGAAGACCAAAGATCAAGTGTTAGAAGTATTCAAGAAGTTTCATGCCAACGTTGAAAGGAAAACTGGAAAACTTTTGAAATGTATTCGATCCGAAAATGGTGGTGAATACATTGGACCATTTGAAGAATATTGCAGAGTTCATGGTATCAGGCTTGAGAGATCGGTACCCAAGACCCCGCAACATAATGGTGTTGCAGAAAGAATGAATAGAACTATTTGTAACAAGATCGTGTGCATGCTCTCCCATTCAAGATTGTCAAAGTCCTTCTGGGGTGAAGCATTGATGAAGGCGGTAGATCTTGTCAACTTATCCCCTTGAGTTCCTTTAGATGGTGCAATTCCCGAAAGAATATGGACCGGGAAAGACATAAGTTACAAACACTTGAAGGTGTTTGGTTGTAAGGCGTTCGTACATGTCCCTTGAGACGAAAGATCCAAGCTGGATGAGAAAACCAAAGAATGCATATTTCTTGGTTACGAACATGATGAGTTTGGTTATAGAGTTTGGAATCCAAGAAGTAGAAAAGTCGTTCGAAGTAGAGACGTTGTGTTCTTCGAAGACCAAACTCTTGGAGATATGAAGAACGACGAGAATACAAAATCAGATGTCAATACTAAAATTGACTTAGTTCCGGATGCACCATTTCCAGTTGAGTATGAGGATCATGGCGAGGCTCCCGACCATGAAGAAACAGTTGACATTGAAGGAAATCATACTGAAGAACCCCATTTGAGAAGATCCATTAGAGATCGTCGACCTTCGACTAGATACCCAACAAATGAGTATGTGTTACTAACTGACGGGGGAGAACCTGAATGTTTTGAAGAAGCTGTGCTGCACATTCAAAAGAAGGAGTGGTGGAAATCCATGAAAGAAGAGATGAAGTCATTGCATGAGAACCACACATACGATTTGGTAGAGTTACCAAAAGGGAAGAAAGCACTCAACAATAAATGGGTGTTTAAGCTGAAGACTGAAGAAGGAAATCCACAACCAAGATACAAGGCACGGCTGGTTGTCAAAGGATTTGGTCAGAGAAAAGGTATTGATTTTGAAGAAATATTTTCACCTGTAGTAAAAATGTCATCTATTTGTGTTGTTCTTGGAATAGCTGCTAGCTTGAATTTGGAAGTCGAACAACTTGATGTGAAAACTGCTTTTCTCCATGGTGATTTGGAAGAAGAAATTTACATGAAGCAACCTGAAGGGTTTGAGACTAAAGATAAAGAGCATTTGGTCTGCAAACTAAAGAAGAGTTTGTACGGTCTCAAACAAGCCCCACGACAGTGGTACAAAAGGTTCGATTCCTTCATGGTGGAGCACGAGTATAATAAGACTTCATCTGACCATTGTGTTTTCATTAAGATATTTTCTGAAGATAATTTTATCATCCTTATGCTCTACGTGGATGATATGTTGATTGTTGGTCGTGATATTGGAAAGATAGAGAAGTTGAAGATGGAGCTCAGCAAATCTTTCGCAATGAAGAATTTGGGTCCCGCAAAGCAAATTCTTGGGATAAAAATCACTCGAGATAGGGTGAACAACAAATTATGGTTGTCCCAGGAAAAATATATTGAGAAGGTTTTAGAAAGATTCAGCATGAGCAAAGTGAAACCTGTTACTTCCCCACTTGCAGGACATTTTAAACTTTCTTCCAAGCAATCACCTACAAAAGAAAGCGAGATGGAAGAAATGAATAAAATACCTTACTCTTCAGCTGTTGGCAGTTTGATGTATGCCATGGTCTGTACAAGACCTGATATTGCTCATGCCGTCGGAGTAGTCAGCCGATTTTTATCTAATCCTGGAAAAGAGCATTGGGAAGCTGTAAAATGGATATTCAGGTATCTTCGAGGAACATCGCAATTATGTTTATGTTTTGGCAATGGTAAACCTATTCTTGAAGGCTAAACGGATTCAGATATGGCTGGTGATGTTGATAGTAGGAAATCTATTTCGGGATATTTAATGACGTTTTCAGGGGGAGCAATTTCGTGGCAATCAAGATTACAGAAATGCGTTGCATTATCCACTACCGAGGCTGAATATATTGCCATTACTGAAGCTAGTAAAGAACTTTTATGGTTAAAGAAGTTTCTTATAGAGTTGGGCCTCAATCAAGAAAAGTATACACTCCACTGTGATAGTCAAAGCGCTATTCATCTTAGCAAAAATCCAAGTTTGCATTCGAGATCGAAACATATTGATGTTCGATACCATTGGATTCGTGAAACCTTAGAGTCAAAGAAGCTGAGTATTGAGAAGATTCATACCGATGACAATGGATCAGATATGATGACAAAGTCACTGCCGAAACAAAAGCTTGATGTGTGCACAGAGGTTGCCGGACTGGTAACACTCTCCTCCTGAGCAGGCGGGGAGATTTGTAGGGCCTGCTCACTTCTCTCTCACATTTATTATTGTGGGCCCTACCTTTTGGTTTCTTACAAGAAACAACTAAGCATTAAATGAAGGGTAACTTACAAGCAACGTCCTTTCATTTAATGCAAGTGGGTTTCTTGCAAGCAACCACTAGCTTCATTTGGAAGCTAAAGTGGCTTCCTTTGTAAGCTTTTTTTTGCTATAAATAGGACCATGAGTTGGTCTTGGACTGCATCACTTGAAGCACTTAAAAGAAACATTCTAGAGTGCAATATTGTGTGTGACACATTTTAGAGAGAAAAACTTTGAGTGAGAGAGAAATACGGGTAGTGTTTAGGAGAATTTGTTTGAGTAATCTGTGAGATTACTATTCTCTTTGGGTATAATATTTGGGGTGAGAAAAATGAGTGTATAACTCTTGAGTGTATGGAGTGAGACTCCAATCCTTGTAATATTTTTGAGTTATAGTGATTCTTATTTTTCTCCCGTGGACGTAGGCAAATTAGCCGAACCACGTTAAATTCTTTTTCTCTTGTTTGTTCTAATTTCCGCATTCGTGGGATTATTTTTCCCAACACTTTGTTGATGAACTTGACAATAAATAATGTGATGCGAATGATAGCGGGGAAACGGTACTATGGCGATGATTTGATTGACAAAGAAGAAGCCAAGAGGGTTAGGGAACTAATAGATGAAGTCCTTAAGAAAGGAGGAGTTGGTAACAAGGCGGATTATTTTCCGATTTTGGATTGGTTATCGGGATTCGAGAAATCTGTGAAGGAGATTGGTCGTAGAATGGATTTGTTTCTGCAAAGTTTGATCGACGAGCAACGAAGGAAAAACGTGAAGGAGAATTTCTTGGTTGGCCACTTGCGATTCTTTGCAAGAATCACAGATCAAATAATCAAATGCTTCGCACTGGTAAGTTCTTTTTTCCTTTCATTTGGATTTATGAACCTTTTTCATGTATGGGAGTCATCTTTCAACCCAAACAAGGTGTCACCAATTACTCATGTTCATAACTTCCCAGAATTTATTTATAATCATGGTATAATAAAAAATATATCAAAAACCATAGGAGATCCCTGCATTCTAGAATCCTGATAAAAATTAAAAGAGTTACAGTTGTTGCAATGTTTGGCTCACTATGGATGTTTCTAAGGAATTAGTAAACAAGGTTTGGATAGCCTTTAGTGACATAAAAGTTTAGTGGCAATAGATAAAGTATGCTAACACACTAACATACTGTAATTATTATTACCATTTAGGTCATGCGTCATATAGCTGTAGAACAATTCCGCCAAAGAATATATCCGAAGAGCAACCTCTCAAGGAGACAATCATCATTTAAACAATCACGCAGCACAATAAAACAAAGTTGAAGTCTATGATAATAAGGAGAGATCCAAATGTCAGAGACAAAGACACAATGATCAACCCAATACATTATTTATAACGAAACAAAGAGATTTACAGACCGGGATTAGAGGAGAATACTTACTCTAATAGAAGAACAGAGTGTGAAGATACTAACATCAAATATATTCCTGCTCATACTATGATTGTCTCTAATAATGAAAACTTGGAAGTAAATGAGGGAGATATTATACAAGATCTGCATGATATTGTTCTCTGAAATATATTTAAAACAAGCACCGATAAATAAAAATCTAAGAAAACTGATTATAATGATGAGGGTAGAACTGGCAGCTTACATAGCTCTCCCACATGTAATAGAGCTAGGCCAAAAGATGAGTTTAAATTGGTCGAAAACAAAAAAGCAAGGTATACTAAAATGAACAAAGACCTGAATAAAAAGCTCCAACAACCAAAGGTTTAAGCAGACCTTCCTCATCTCGATTTGAATGACCATAAACATCTTATGTTGGAACGTAAGAGGCTTATATAATAAGGAAACTATTAGAAGGTTAAAATCAATTAGAATGTTGGAAAGTATGAACTTTATGACTCTTTAGGAGCCTAAAATAGAGTCTGGTAAGTTGAATAGGATTGTTAAGAAGTTAGGATACCAACACAGTACAGGTAATTTAAATAACAAGATTTGGATATTTTGGAGGGAGGAATTTACTATAAATGGTATAGCTAACTAGGACCAACTTATACATTTAAAAGTAAATCATAAATCCTCAAACCAAACATTATTTTAATTGTTATATATGGAAAATGTATTCGTACTCAAAGAATTGAGTTATGGGATAGTTTCAGTTATCTTTCCTCTCAAGTGGATGAATGGATCATGATGGGGTATTTTAACGCAATTGTAAGTCATAGAGAGCAGCTATCCTGCACTACATTATGTCAAAAAAGCATGGATGATTTTAATGAGCCTATCCATGATTGCAACCTAGAGGATGTTGATTATATAGGATCAAAATATACAATGATAAACTCTGGGAAATGCAAACGTCTCGATCGAGTTTTGTTCAATATTAAACAGATTGATAGTTTCAATAAAAAAAATTATTAAACATTTGGTGAGGAGTGAATTTGATCACAAACCTCTTATTATTAAGATAGCCACTGAAATAAACATGATAAAGGTACCATTAAAATTTCAAAATATGTGTACATTTTATCCTCACTTCTTAGATATAGTCAATAAATAATTATGCATATACAATTCATGGCATTCAAATTCATACATTCCGGTTTAAGCTCAAAAGACCTAAGCAAACACTTAAACTTTGGAATAATGAAGGCTTTTGAGGCAATTGTTCATGTTGAATAAGAGCTTAAATATATATAAAAAATGTATCAAGAAACTCAGAGTCACGATGACATGATTAACCTAGATAAATGCCATGTAATTCAGTTTCAACTACTAGAAAAGAAGGAGGCTTACTTGATTAAAAAAAATCATATTAGTTGGCTCAAATATGGGGATAAAAATTCTTAAATCTACAATAGTTATGTGAACAAGAGGAGAAGAAATAACATTATTCAAAGAATATATTTAGAAGGTATTTAGATTGACAACCATAAAAACCTTGGCTTATCTGCAATAGAGCATTTCAAATCTACTCTAGTTGATGGTACTAGTCAACAGGATCATGAGGAAATAAATACCATTATTCGTCTCCTCATTACAAATGAGGATAATAAAAAAATCATGGAGTTACCTAAAGATAAAGAAATTCATTATATAATTATTAA
The DNA here is from genome assembly GCA_036936605.1 of Limnanthes douglasii subsp. nivea. Classification (NCBI taxonomy): domain Eukaryota; kingdom Viridiplantae; phylum Streptophyta; class Magnoliopsida; order Brassicales; family Limnanthaceae; genus Limnanthes; species Limnanthes douglasii. The sequence goes on from JAUPFV010000005.1 coordinate 190,195,900, forward strand.
AATGAATCCTATAAGCTCTACTGGTGTGGATGATTACATAACAAAACATTTCAAGTATGTTAAACAATAACCAAAAAGGATTTATGTGATGCAATATTAGCTTTCATAAAAAAAAATCAACTTACTCGAGGATTTCATGTAACCGCCTAATGTCTTATTCCAAAACAAAACCATACTCAGGCTTGGAATGAGTTTAGACCTAAAGTTGGTCTATAATGTTTAACAGATTTCTTTCTAAGGTGCTCAACAACGTAATTGCTATTTTTCTCCCTAGGATCATCTCTGATAAGCAATAAGGATTTTTCAATAGAAGAAACATCCACGACAACATCCTTCTTGCTGATGAATTGGTTTATGATCTTAACAAAAATGTTTATGGAGGTAATATCATTCTAAAGGTGGATAGGGCTAAGCGTTTTTAAAAATAATCTTATAATTTTATGATTAAAGTATTGGATGCGTTTAGATTCAATAAGAAGATTCAGAGTCTCATCAAGAACAACATAGGTTCATCTTCTTCTCAATACTAATACACGGTGAAGCACATAGGTATTTTAAGTCAACTAATGAACTTAGGCAAGGAGATCATTTGTATCCCAACCTATTCATCATTTCCCAGGTATCTCTTATTAGGGGTCTGGAAATACTATACCAAATTAAGCATGACATGAAATATATAAGTATAAGTTATATTGACATTCAAGCTCTCGCTTGTGTTGATAATCTGTTGTTTTTTTTCCAATAGCTCAATCACTATATTTAAGTTTCTTTATGAATTTCTAAATCATTAACAAGATTTTCTCAGTCAAGTTATAAGAAAAGAGAAGCTATTGAATAACTAGATTCCAGTTAATTCAATATTTTAGAGAAGAAACATAAGTGTAGCCTCTAAATGTCAAGTATATCAAAATATTGAAATTTTCCACCACTTTTTTGTAAGTTGTGAGGTTACCTGAATTGTTTAGAATCACTTTGTTGGGTTGTTTTGGCATCATGATGACCAAGAACATGACTTGCATCATGTGATCAGGAACTGGTAGTGGTATACTAATAAGGAAGTACATATTTCATCCATTATTCCTCCTATTGTCTGTTGGACTATCTAGGAGAACAAAAACAAGATCGAACGTAAAAATATAGAATATAATGTTAATAAATTGATTGATCATATTACGTGCTTGTTAACTAACTTGGACATGGCTAAAATATTAAAGAGAACTCACTGGAGTCAAAGTAAAATGTTGGAACAACATTTGGCTGTATTCATCATCTATCTCTGCCCTTTGAATTGTCTTGCTCCCAAATGGATATATCCTTCTATAAACAGACTCAAACTTAATATAGATGGATCATGTACCAACAATAATGAGGCATGTGGTGGTGAAATAGTGTGTGATGATAAAGAGGAACTAATTGCATCCTTAAAATAGTATATGAAAACATTATTCTTTTATGGCTGAGACGCATGCCCTGCATGATGGCCTCATAATTTGTAAATAAAAGCAGTTCAAATGATTGATATTGAATATGGTTCATCTATACTAATCGAAATGATTTCTACATTAAAGACCCAAGATATTTAGATAAAATGATTCAATGTTGTAGGTCACTTATTCTATCATCTATGTTTGTAAAACACACCTACAATGAGCATAATCAAACCATTGAATGGTTTGCAAATTGGGCTTCTGAAACTAAAAGAAACTTCGACTGTGATCATAGTTAAGTTCATGCTCAATTGAGATTCATTACTCTCCTTGAGAGTCTTAGTACTAGGTATATAAGATCGAGTGACTTTTGATGTATAAATATAGCCTTTTCTCAAGGTATTTAAAAAACAAAGTTGTCAAGTTCACCAAGCTCGAAAGAAATGATCATCCTAAACAAGAAGATAACAAATATCAAGGAGTTATCTAAATTAACAGAACAGAGCTTTACCAGGATCTAAAATTGATAGCTTTGAAGAACGTTTTCGTCCAAAATATGTTGCTTGATTGTCTGATCTTTAACACTGAATCCAGCTCACTCAATAGTTTAACTTTTGATTAATCTGAAATTGAAAAGATTGTTATACCAAATGAAACAATAGGAGCAGGAAATTCAAAAAAATCGAATCACATAAAAGACAAAATTCTGAGAAGAAGTCATAAGCTTCAAAAACATGCAAAAAAAAAATTGAAATATGCAAACTCAAAATCAAAGATTATCTAAAATATATTTGCAGTTTTAATAGAAATTTGTTTCTCGTTTAAAATTGATAAGTGAAAACCAATTTCTAGGGTTTCACCCTCCTATCAGAGAACCATTGACGCTAGCAAAGCAAAAAATTTGAGTGGGATGATGAGTTTAATGATTTCTCAATTCAATTTTATTATAATTTTGCGTTGAAATTTGAATTTAAATTTAACTGGACCATATATCTTGTACTATATATCTTGTACTCAAATCTTCCTTTTTTTATTGATAAAAAAAAGAAAAACTCTTTTATCTAAAACTTTTAACCGGTCGTATAGTGATCTGAGAGCGTAAAACGAAACTAAATTCTGGGTTCGATTTTTGCGGTACAACCACGGAATCATAAACTGCGTTACTAAGTACTAAAAGAGTGGAATATTGCGTCCTTATCTATAACGTTGGAGATAACGATTTGTATTTAATGAGGTACCGAGGTACGGCTAAATTATAAAAACTGGAAAAATTTAACGGATAGTGACAAGACTATAAATCGACAAAGTAGAACCCGAGACCACGAAGGAGAAAGATAGAGGCGTGATACATCATTATTATAATAGATAAGGATAGCACAAGTGTATGACTAATATTGGACTTTTGTAGCACGAATTAAATTGTATGACATAAACATTGGAATTTGGGTAGCATGAATTAAATTAAAAAGATGGAGAAAATAATTTTTTCTTCTTTTTTCAGAAACACATGCATACTTATCGGATTTGGTACCACGACACGCTGTCGATATATACTTGGGACACGTTGTCTATACATACTTGGGACACGTTGTCGTGATAGCAGTATAGGTCTGCAGCTGATTATTCAACTATATATCGTGTGGTATGATGTGCGATTTGTATGGTATATGAAGTAGCGAAGACCGCGGATAGTTTGGTTTTTTTTTTGAGGTATTTCAGAATTGGGTTAAACAGGTATTGAAATTGATGATTTCAACGAATCCGTTAGATTTCAAAACAGTGATTTTGTCACAAAGTTTGATATCCAAATTCGACCTGTAAAATTTTCGAAAACCAGTTTTAATATTTTAGAGTAAATTTTATTTATTTATTTTATTTTAAAACATTTATGTAATTTTCCTTATTTGGAATTAGGGTTTTGGGTAGTGCTATATAAAGCATTTTATACCTTATTTTACCGTCAGATTTTGATTAATTAAATTTTGGGAATTATTTCTCTGAGTCTCCTTATTTCTCTAATCTAGGGTAAGGGTTTTATCATTGTTTTCTCTTTTAATCTTTCGCCACGGCATCAATTGGTATTAGAGCCCCGCAATTCCTGCTACACAGATACACGAATCATGTTCCGGGGACCTCTTGATTTGATAGCTAGAATAGAGAACGACATCTTTCATTCTACCTGCACAATTGGAGGAAGAATTAGTGGCGAATTATATGGTCGGTGTTTATGAGGCTAAGAAGGATCATATAATTTTATAACTACGAGAGCTTCAAAATTTAACTCTTTTATTTGACAAAGTAAATGTATAGCATATTAACCGAGGAGATAATATAGTTGTTGATTCTTTAGCAACGATTGCTTATACAGAAGAATATCCATGGACATTGTTATAGGAGAGTCCCTCAATTTTGACACGATCAGAGCAATATAAATATGTTGAGGAAATGTGTGTCACTCCAGACATAATTCAGGGCGAGTGGAGGTCTCATATTTTTAATTTTTTACTAAGAGGTATGTTACAACTTGTTAAAAAGTTAATATATAAAGACAATGGTTATGTTGTATTGGGTGAAGTGTTATACAAGAGATATTTTAGTAGACTATTGCTACGTTGTTTAGAAAGACAAAAATATCAAGAGATTTTATATGAGTTGCATGATGGTGAGGGTTCAGCACACTATGGTTTCAGTTCTTTTACTCGCCAGGTTTTGTTGGCAGGGTATTATTGGCGTTCAATTATGAATAATACTAAAGTTTTAGTTCGAGACTGTGATACTTGTCAGCGCTTTGCCAATCCTATTCACAATCGAGCAGTACCACTTATGTTTATTTCCAAATCTATCCCTTTTGAAAGATGGGGAATAGACTGGGTATGACCATTTCCTATGGCTTTGGGAGGACGTCAAATGATCGTTGTGGCAATGGATTACTTTTAAAAGTGGGATGAGGCTGAACCATTGTCTTGTACAAAAAGCTAAGAATTGTTTAAGTTCATTGTGAGTAATATCTGTTGTCGCTTTGGCGTGCCTCGAAAAATCACCACAGATAATGGTCATCAATTCAACAACAGAGAAATGACTTGTTTTTGCGCTTCAAGGGGAATAAGATAGTGTTTTTCCACGCTTACCCAAACAAATGGTTAAGTAGAAGTGACCAATATATCTATTTTGGAGGGTTTGAAGAAGAATTTAACAACTATTGCAGGGAAATGGCATAACTATTTGCAAGAGGTGTTGTGGGCTTATCGTACAACTCCTAGAGAGGCTACTCAAGAAACACCTTCTGCCTTTGTGTATGGTATGGATGTTGTTAGTCCCGCATAATCTACTTTACCTTCTTATAGAGTAATTTAATATTCCAAGTAGGTGAATGAAGAGGCAAAAGGAACAGAACTAGACTTGATTGAAAAAAACGTTAGAGCTCATTTGAATATGACTTATTATCAGACTTTGATGAGGCATCGATATAATTCAAAGGTTAAAAGGATGAATTTTAAAGCGGGTGATAAAGTCTTAAGGAAAGTATTCCTCTATACAAAGGAAAAACGATGTGGAAAGATGACCTCGAATTGGGAGGATCCTTATATGGTGATGGAGAAAATAAAGCCGTGTACGTATCGCATTTGTGATGAGCAGAATAGGGTACTTCAACATCCTTGGAATATAGAACACATGAAGCTATAGAGGGAATGATGTTTTGTTTTAAAGCGTTTTTGAATAATTGGCATAATCTTTCATACCCTGTTGGCCCAGGGAGGTTTTAATGAGGTGTAATGTAAAAAATTGAAGATACTAATCAATATTTTTTTTTGCCAATGGTTGTTTTAAGCACAAGTATTTAAATAGTTTTGGTAACTAGTCAAATTCTGATCATCTTTGAAGTTGTTGACCAATAATAACTATCTGAAGTGTTATATGATTATTATCAACGTTGTTCGAAGAAACAACCATATTCGAGGTGCTACATTCTCTAAACGCACTACTTATATTCGAGGTGCTTCCTTCTTTATATTCACTAATTTTATTGGAGGTGTTAACGTTCTTTAAACATATCATTTGTATTCAAGGAGTTATTTTTTATTTGACGAGTTGCAAATTTATCGGTGACCTATGTGGGAATTCGAGGTAAGAGAAATGATATTTGTTCATTAAAGATTAGAATCCGATCTTACAAAAAATATTTCAAATAACATACAAAAACCAGTCACCATAAAACATCAGATGAATTTACAAGTTGGACAAAAAAAAGGAAACAACAATTAATTTTCTAGGGAGTTCTCTTTTTGGAAGAATCTCCTTGTTCAGTAGCATTTCTTATGACTCCGTCTTTTCAGAGGAATCAGTGGGGATATGATCGAAGCCCTCGTTGGGCCGATTATCCAATGGATATTAATTCCCAGAAGTTTGACAAGTTTTCCTTTGAGAATGTTGCATGTATTTCACGGAGATAATTAATTGTTTGGTGCTCATCGATATTTTTTATTGCAGCTAGTGTGTCTTTTCCACACTCAGTCTTAGCAGCTTCCGCAACAACTTCTTTTTCATTTTCAAGTGCCATCTTGAGAGCAGCTATATCCTTTGTCAGTTTTTTCTTTTCTTCCTCACTCATATTTAAAAATTATTGAAGAGTGGAGTATTTTTTCTGCTCCTCGGATAATTCCTTGGCATGCTTGGTCTTAAGATAATCTATCTCAGCTTGATGAGAAATCTTGAGTTCTTCCATTTGTTGATCGTGCACGGAGCATAAATGACATTTGAATTGGATGGCTCCATGAATATATTGCGACCTGTCAACTTGAAATACATATAATTGATCCTTAAGTTGTTTGCCAAATATTTATATTGTTTTTCCTCCACAACAGCATCGTTTTTATATCAAACCATCTCTTTAGCCTTGTTTTCTAAATGAATTCGAGAAGAATTTACTCCTGTGCATAATGTTTTTGCTGCTGCCTCAAGGTTTGAAAAAGGTTGCAATGCAAGTAAGACCTCTTCGGATGGCTCTTGGACATGGACAAACCTTTGATCATTGTAAGGCATGAGACCATATACAAAAGCGAGGGCAGTATCTGAATTCAGAATCCCATGCAAAAGAGGAGTAGTAACCTAATGGCCCATTTGTCAAAGTTGTTCTTGGATTTGTTGAACATTTGGATCCATATCTTTGTAGAGATCTTGAAGCTCATCTTCATCAATAGGTTCTTCAGGTTAGAGGTGGTCATCTCCTCGATAATTTTCTGCTTCCATTTCTCCTTCATTATCTTCTACTGTAATTCCTCCTCGATGATCTTCCAGCAATTTCTTCAGCTTCAGTACGAGGAATTTCTAAGACAGTTTCTGGGGAGTTATTTTCTACTCTTTTAGTTGGTGAAGTTTTTGAATTTTTCTTTTTCTTTGGGGTAGAAGTCTTTGTTCTATCAAAGATGGTTCCGCCTCGACTCCTTCTTCGATTGTTGGAAGGCTAGCTTCAGTTTCTCTTCGTTTGGTTTTAGTTCATTTTTTATTTTGTGGCTTCAGTTTAGCTGAAGGGCTAACACTAGATGTATTAGTTCCTTTTTTCTTTTTCCCTTTCTTTTTCGAGGGTTACCGAGTATCAGATCTGTTTTGCACATGCAAAATAACCTTATTATCAGGCGCTAATAATCGCTTCAAACCAGGTTTTGGTTTGGTTGCTCTATTAAATTTTTGGGAACCTCGGAACCATTTTAAATGCTCCATAGATGGCTATTGATAAAATTTATGGGTTGAAAAGATGAGTGGAACCCATTGCAAAATTTATTATCTGCCCAAGTGGCCAGTTGAGGAAATACCTCTTCAAAATTTCTAAGAACAATGACAATGCATGTCAAAAATCTTATTTAAGTTGTAAAAGTAATAAGAGGTAAAAATGAAAGGCTTATTGTTGCTTCTCTAAACAAGGTTAACTTTTGAAGGTTTCTCCTCCGATATTGCTTTACCATTTTCCCAAAATCCTGATATACAGATAAATCTTTGCTTCTAAAATTTGTCAGCTTCAAGTAGGTCGCCGATTACTTTAAAATCATAAAACAGTGTTAGATAGTAAAAGGGAAGTGTTGGTCCATTCGAAACTCTAGTTATGGCAAATAAGTCTTTGATGGGGAGATGGGTTTGGCTTAGTTTGGAAGCTATAAACACTGACAGGAGTGAGAACCAAAAATTCAACGTCGCTTGTGTAGGGAAGAGGTCCATGATTTAGAAGTACTCCACTATCATTGAATCTAGTGGGAATCGATGACCCCAATTAATGATCTCAGGATAGACCACCAATTCATCTGTTCCACAATCTAGTGGAGTCTCCCTTTTCTTTGGTAATCAAAGTGTAATGCTATCTTCCATTTCCCATTGCTTCTTCAGATGATCAGCTTAAGCTTTGTTATAATAAATATATGACGCATGTTTTAGCGTCATGATGTATTCGGGAAGGAGAGGTTTCAAGTTTACACTAATTGAGGTAGCAACGTCCTCAAGAATCTCAACTGGAGCTTTATTTTTATTTCGTTTTCTCTCTGGCGCTCCTTGTTTCGAGGCGTCATCTTATGTATCAGATGCAAAATCACTTTCTTTGGCCTTGATATTTTATTGAGTTGCTTCTGAATCAACTTCTTCCTCAGATGCTTCGTTTATTATTTAAGGAGGATTCGTGGTTGAGAATGGGATTTGCTCTTCGGTGTTCGAGGGAGTATGTTAAGACTTTGTGATGGTTTGAACAATCTCCCTCAGGAGAGGAGATGATGCTATAGGATTATTGGTAATGTTTTGTGAAGAAGTATCAGCCTTGAAGTCTCTCATTGCTTCGAATGTTTTCTTTTTAAAAGAAAAACTAAAAGAAATATCTGATTTTGGCTTAATCCAAGGCGTTACCTTGCGTGATGTTCGAGGAGTATTAGAATTGATAAGTGATGTATCTTCTTCTGTACGTTTTTTAGTGGATGTTCTTGGTGTTATTTTATGATTATTTTGAGTTGGAACAAACGTGAAGCTAGAAGGCATTAAAGACGAATTTTGAGGCGTTGATTGTAAAGAATTTGTTGGTAAAAGCTACTGAGATTCTGAAGGGGATGAACTTGGATACACATGGGAACTTTGATTAGGGTTAAAATTACTGTAAAATTTGTTTTGAGTAGAGAATAAGGAAGAGTTGTCTATAACACCTGCTGCCTTATATTCACCAACCTTTTCACTAATACAAAGGTAGTCTTAAGACCCAAAGATTGGGTTTTAGTAGCTGGAGATCTTCTCATAAACTAAGATGAAGAAAGATCTTCAAATTATTTCATAAAATTTGAAGGTTGCTGGGAAATATGGATTTTCTGGTGAGGGTAGCCAAGAAGTTGAGTCCTCAGGTGAAGGTAGCAAAAAATTCTCTCAAGGACACATTTTGCTTTCTCTCACTAAAATGTAATTGTAAAACGTGAATAATGATGGAGAATGGTATTTATAAAGGAAAATAAAGAGATATAATGGTAAACGAAGTGGAAGAGCTGGTGATTGTTATTGGGTAGAAAGAGAGAATATCAAGTGGTTGTTTGTAAATAAGTGAGGTGATACTTGTTAGCTGTCGTACCCAATGGCAGGCCTTGTGGTCATCGCACATGTTCAAGACCATTCCAAACGTTTCTGACCGTTATAAAAAAGCCAGCTCGTAATTCTATATGAGAATATTCAAAGCACGAACAAAAGGTCAAGCTGTTTTCGAGATAAACATGTGTACGAGTTCATTCGAGGAGGATAAATACATGGCTTGATATTTTTGGTCAGTTGATAAATGTTCGAGAAAGAATTAGGATATGTTTTTATTTCAAGATAATATCTGTTGCCAAAATAAATTTTGGCAAGGAGAGGAGAAGTTCTACTTCGAAGCACATTGAGTTTTAGCAAAGAACAATTTTTACTTACCAAGATGTCTGATAATTACTAGTTCTTATTTATTGTATTTCATCAGAACTATTGGGGCTAGTAATAATGATATAGAATATTGAGGACTTAAGTATAATAAACTAAAGTCGGGTATGATAAATTGTATAGTTAATAGATAGTTCTTTGGCTGCTTGTAAATATGGGGGGCTATAATACAATTAATCCCTTTGTCTAAACGAATTAGTTATAGAAGTCAATATGCCTATAAATAAAAGCCGAGGCTCTAAATAAAATGGACGATATTTTCATTAACTTAATACTTACTCTCATTTTTACTTTATCTCTCCATAATCAAACTATCTCTTTCTCTCTCAAGAATCTAGATTTACACTTAACATTAAGAATGCTGAAACTTCAAATCTTTACAACTCTAACATCTCAAAATAATAAGCAAACTTCTAGCAGATTTCTAACAACACCTAGGTATTCTTCTAATTTCAAAGATACTTTTGTGCTTTCTTTCTCAAATGAAAATTTATTCCTAGGATGAGTTTATTTTGTCAAAAGTATAAGAAAACCAAAACCAAGTCATACAAACAATTGGTGTCTTATTGAGTTGAATATGAAAAATATAATAAAAGATTAGATATGTGGTTATAGGTTTTGAGTACCGGCTGGTAATGGTTATGTTACAATAGATGGTTGATATATCGGGTATGTTGGAATTATTAAAGTGAGTCCCAGAATAAACAATGACTACCAATTTAGTTTGACACTAGGAAATATTCAATGTTCCTCTACAGCTATACAACAATTGTTCCCTTGAAAGCCTAACTTCAATGAAGTCGAAGTTAGACTTTCAGTAAAGTAAAAGGTAATAGAATATTATCTAAAAAATTATTCACCTGGAACAATATTAAATACTTGACGAGAATCGGAAAGTATCTTGATAAACATATACGAAAACTATCTTGTAGGTTCTTAAGCTGACAATCTAAGTTTAATTTTTTAAGGTCTGAAAATGAATAAAAATCAGGGATGTGATTTTAGATTGATATATGAATTCAATATTGATATAGAATTTCTTCTATCTATTTATAAGAACATATTCAACCTACTACACTTCATCCATTCTTAGATATCTAAATTCCAAACTTTCAAGAAATGTAATGACATTGAGTTGAGCAGGAGCATGGTATTTATGGAAGTTTAAACTCTTTATGTTGTTAATGTATGTTTAGTTAGCTGGTCTATTGCTTAGTTTTGGTCTATATATATATATATGTTTAATGGTCATATAGTTGGTTAATATTTTCCTATAACGTTCTTCTAAAGAGACTAAAAACCAATGAATTTTCCCTTCTTTAAGAATTCCAATGAGTTCAGTATAGTCAACCTATATGTCTCTGTGGGTTAGGTTTTTCCCTTACAGATTAGTAGACCATCCAATAAAGCTTTAATTTCAGCTAAAATAGATGTTTAGTTTCCATATAATCTGTCATAAGCTAATACAATGTTGCACAAAGTGTCTTTTAAGATATCACCTCCATTGGGTTCTCCAGACATACTACTTGCACCGTTTGTGTTTAACTTGATTCTATTTTTGTCAGGAGGATGCTATTTTACAACAATGCTCTTTCGAGGCTTAAATGTATTCTTATAAAAACCCAACAAAGCAGTAAGATTTAGATCTCTTTTCTGATAAGATATTTTAAAAAGGTAAACTTTATCAAGCCTCATGATGATATTGTAAATATGTTCCAAAACAAATTTAGATGTTAAGTGTTGATCAAGATGTTTAGCTTTATTTCTTGCATTTCAAATTGCCCCGCAAATGATACGAGAGATAATGTTTCTAATGTGTATATCCTTTGTAGATGACCAAAACCAAGATTTAATTAGGTGAATCAAGTTCATGTGTTTAGAGATATAAATACCAAACCTTCGAGCAAAATTAACATCAAACTTGTTTCTTTTATATTATATAATGACAAGTTTAATTGTTTCCTTTTGATTGCAGAATTGATATTTGGATGCCAAAGAGAAGTACATTTTCTGCATTGCAGATTCGGAGGGAATCCAGTCCTTTAATAACCTCCCGAAATCTGAGGAAGGATCATCTGAGGAAGGATAATCCAAAAAAATAGGTATTACGGATCTTCAAAAGGAGAAATAGATCGATATCGAAAATTGCGTAAGAATTATAAACAAAAAAAGACAACGAACCTCGTTATATGAGTGATACATAATGTTGTGAAGGGAATACATCTAATCAATACACATGTGCAGTTGATCATAATTTTTATGTTGTTATGGAAAAAGAGGAGATGAGCAATACATAGAAGGAGTAGACTGGAGAAATTCTCTTTTAACAACTGACATTAGGTTCATTAATCTTCCGAAGAGCTTTGATATCCCAAGGTTAAAACATTTAATGGGATATAAGATCATGATGATCACATTGAACAATTCAAGAACTATATGATAAACTTCAAAGATGATAACATGCTGGTATGCAAAGTTTTTCTCAGGCCTTGAAGGGCACTGTATTGAAATACTATGATTGGATTATGAGGGGATACAACAAACTGCTAATCCAAATTCGAAGCATGAAAGCGCATTGATGATTCTAGATTCTAAATGTGATGAGTTTGATGTGACATCGTAATATTTGGTCATAGATCTAGATCGATTAATTTTGATGTTATTGGATGAGTGAGTGGAGCAAAGACGATTTTGAAGTTTATGTGAGTATTTTGAATCTTTAGCAATCTTTGGGGGAAATCTATGTGTGGTAATAATTATAGCTCCTGGAAAGGGCACGTTGTCAGTTTGGAAACTCAGGTAGAATGAAGGATGTCTACTCATTTATATAGGAACATGATATTCCTTTCATTTTGTTCGATAAAGATGATTTAAAGGTAATAGTTTGTCCTCAAGAGGATGGAGTGGTGATAGGGTCAAATATATCTGGAACTGAAATCCCACGTGTTCTGATAGATCAAATTAGTTATGCAAATGTGTTATTCAAGTCTACGTATGATAGGATGCGTAATCCGTCTTGAATTTGTCTCTTTGATCGTACTATAATTGGGTTTATAGGGTTAACAACTTAGATAATTGGTGAATCTGAAGGCGACGTGTGTTTGGGAAAAGATCCTTTTTAAAAAAGAAAGTTCAAGTCTTGTCCATGGTGGTTGAATTTCCAACCAGTTATAATGCCATCTTTGGGAGATCTTGGCTTTCAAGAATGTAAATTTTTGTGTCTAATGTTCATCAATGTTTGAAATATGTCATAGAAAATCGCATTAGAGTTGTTCGAAGTGACCAAGTAGTCGCTAGATAATGTTATAAAATAGCACTCCAGATTCAAAGTTCTAATTCTGAAGATCAGATGGTTGAATAACAACCAAGAGGGTTGACCTTAGATGAAGAGGGAATAGATGATCCAAGGGAGACCTCGAGTTCTTTGACAGTGAGTGAGGATATTGAAAAGAATATTTTTTCTAATGGTAAGACTTTACGAATATGAACATTGTTGTATCCTACTTTGCGTTATCAGTTGTTAAAATTTTTGTTTGATAATTTGGATGTTTTCGCGTGGAAAACAAAGGATGTGATAGGAGTTCGATCTGAAATAATATGTCACAACCTGGCTATAAATACGAGGATAAAACATATTATTCAGGAGAGACGAGCCTTTTCCATGAAAAGTTAGAGGTTATTGTTCAAAAGGTGGATCGTCTCTCTCGGGTCGGACATATTAGGGAGGCACAATATCATTTATGCACTGCAAACCTGGTGTTAGTAAAAAAGAAGAAAGAAAAGTGACGAATGTGTGTTGGCTTCACAGATTTAAATCCAGCATGCCTTAAAGATCTATTCCTTGTCCCTAGAATAGATCAAGTGGTTGATTCTACTTTAGAGAATAAAATTCTCTCTTTTATGGATACCTTTCCAGGTTATAATGAGATTCAAATGGATCCAATATATGAAGAAAATACTACATTCATCACTGATCGAGGAATACATTGCTATAGATTCATGCCATTTGGGTTGAAGAATGCTGGAGTGACATATCAAAGGTTGGTGAATAAGTTTTTTTCTCATCAGATTAGAAGAAATATAGAGGTACACATTGATGATATGTTGGTTAAAATCTCGACAGATGGTGAACACCTCAAATATTTAGAGGAGATCTTTCTAAATTTGAGGGCTATTCGACTGAAGCTGAATCCTGAAAAAATATACTTTTGGTGTTTAATCAGGGAAAGTTTTAGGGTATATCATTAGTGAAAAAGGGAAGCGGATCCTGAACAACTGAAGGATTTGGTTTTGATGAAATTTCCTTGAACTATAAAGGAGGTGCAAGTCATGAGAGAATGGTTAGCTGCCCTTAATCGATTTATTTCAAAGTTGTCTAACAAATGTTATTTTCCAAGTATTACGAAGATCCAAAGATTTTTAATGGACACCAGATTGTGAAGCAGCTTTTTCAAAGATTAAAGAACTTTTGTAGTCATGAGAGATTTTTTCTAACCCTCGAATTGGAGAGAAACTATTATATTAGAAAATGCACCCTTAATTTCAAGCTCACATCACTGTCGTTCGAACCTCTTTAAACGTACTGGTTATATTCGAGGTGCTACTATTTTCTAAAATTACTATGTTTAATTTAAGGTATTAGAAATTCATTCCTGACATATATTGAAGTTCGAGGTAATAATGACTTATTAATGACATAAAAAAAAATCATGATAAGTTTAAACTTGGAAAATAAAAGAGGAAATAGGAAAGTATTTGCTAATTTAATTAGATTTTCAATCTTACAAAGACATGGGTTGCAATGCCAAATAGTTAGCATTAACAAAAATTAGTCATCAGCAACAAAAATGACTTCATAACACAAAGAAAAAAAGTAACGAAAATTAGTCATTCTCTTCGGATTTCTCTTCAGATGAATCTACCTCTTGCTCAATGACATCCTCAATTTCTCCTAATTTTTCTCTTTGAAAAAATAAGTTTGTACAGGATTGAAGGCTCACTATGACGATTTTCCGTGGGGATTATTTCCCAAAATCTTGACAATTTTTCTTTTTGGAATGCTGCGTGGAATTCACAGAGAAAAGTAACTGTTTTTTGCTCCGCCATATTTTTTATTGCAGCAAGGGTGTCCCATCCACACTGAGTCTCAGCACTTTCGACACCAGCTTGTTTTTCTGCTTACAATTTTGTCTTGAGTGAAGCCATTTCATCAGTCAACTTCTTCATTTCTTCTTCACTTCTTTTAAAAAATCTTGAAGAGAGGCATATCTTTTCTGCTCTTCTGATATCTCTATTGCATGTTTGATTTTATGTGCATCTATTTCAGCTTGATGAGAAGTATTTAGTTGGTTTCTTCTTTCATCATAAACAAATCTTAGATAATGTTTGAGGTGGATGGATCCTTTTATAAATTATGATCTGTCAGCCCGAAACACATTAAATTGTTCATAGATTTGTTTGCCAAAGATTTTTCTCTCATCATTTTCTCTGTGGCAGCTTCGTTTTTACACCGGACCATATGTTTAGCCATAATTTACAAATAGCTTTGAGCAAATTTTAATTATGTGCATAATGTTTTCGTTACTCTTTCAAGATTTGAAAGAGGTTACAGTGCAAGTAAAACTTCTTCTGATGGAACTTGAATAGGGATAAACCTCTAATTATTGTAAAGCATGAGATTAGTAAATGAGGAAGCCATTGAACGATCCGAATTCAGAATTTGAGGTAAAATATAAGCAGTAACCTGATGGCCAAGTTGTTGAAGTTGCTTTTGGATCTTTTGGACCATCGGATCCATATCATGGTAAATGTATTCAAGTTCTTTTGCACTGATGGGCTCTTCAGGAATTAAGGTGTTATCTCTTTGCAAGTGGCCAACTTAGGTAAAGATATTTTTTGCATCATTCTTGCGAGCTTTATATCTCCTCAGAATTCCTGCATGCAGTAGCAATTCATTTGAAAAATTAATATAAGTAGCAAAAAGTAGAAGAAAAGATAGCATAACTTACTATTGTTTCTCCAAATAAGATTGAGTTTTGAAGGGTTCTATTCAGATATTGCCTTCCCATTCTCCTATGACGCATATATAAAGACAAACTTTTGGTTCTAAACATTTTCAGCTTCAAGTAGATCGTCGATTATTTTGAAATCATCCACAAGTGTTATATAATAGAAGTAAATTATCAGACCTTTAGATAAACCATTCATGGAGACGAACTCATTGATGGAGAGAGGGGTTTGGCTTAGTCTAGAAGCCATAGTCACTGACAGGAGCGTGAACCATAAATTCAGTGTCGCTTGTGTAGGACAAAGATCCAGAAGTTTGAATTTTTCTACTATTATCAGATTGAATGGGAATCGAAGACCCCAATTGATAATCTTAGGATAGACCACCAATTCATTTGCTTCACAATCAAGTGAAGTCTCCCCATCTTTTGGTAATCAAAGCACTATGTTGTCTGGAATTATCTATTGATTCTTTAGAAGTCCGGCTTGAGCTTCATTATAATAAATATAGGACACATTGTTTAGTGCCATGATTTATTCAGGGAGGAATGGATTTAAATTCACACTGATTGAGACAACAATATCCTGGGAAAGTTCAACTAGAGCTTTCTTTTCCTTTCATTTATTCTCCGGTGCACCCTTCTTCGAAGCATCGTCTTTAATATCAGATCCAACACCACTTTCTTTAGGCTCAACATTTGAAATAGTTTCCTATGAGTCAGTTTTTTCTTCAGAAGCTTCGTCTATTTGTTGAGGAAGATTCGGGTTCGATGCTAAATTTTCTTCTTGAGTACTCGAGAGAGTTTGTTGTGACTCCAAGTTGGTCTCAACAATCTCCCTCGGGAAATATGGTGGTGTATAGTTATTTGTGGTGTTTTAGGCATTGTTTTTTGAAGTATTATAAACTTCGAGGTTTCACATAGCTATGCAGATTTTTTAAAGGTTTTAGGAGAGATGGGTTTTTGGCTGAATTCGAGGAGCCGTTTTGCTTAAATTTCGAGGTGCACCAGATCTGGTGGATGATGAAGCTTTTTTTGATTTTTTGTGAATATATGTTCTTTGTGTCACTTTGTAATTATTTCGAGGAGGAACAGATGAGTGGCCATAAAATATTGGAGAAGAATTCTAAGATGGTGGTAATGAATTCCGATGAGATTTTGGTAAAGGATTGTTAAGATCTCGGTTGGATGACTTCTGAAATACATGATAATTTTCGTTAGGGTTGATATTACCGTATACGGTAGTTTGAGTTGAGAAATTTATAGAATGGTCTATCACTCCAGTAACTTTATATTCAGTAGCCCTTTCACTAATGCACAGGTAATCGTTAAAGCCAAAAATGGGGTGTTTAGTAATTGGGGATTTTTCCATAAACTAATATGAAGAAGAATCTTCAAATTACTTCATAAATCGAGAGAGATGATTTTTCCGGCGAAGGTAGCCAAAAAATTGGTTTTTGAGATGAAGATAGCTAGAAATTGGGTTCTCAAGTGAAGATAGCTGGGATTCTTTCAGAAGAAAGTAACTTTCTCTCACAAAAATATATTTGTGAAACACAAATAATGAGTGAGGGAGTAATTTATAAAAGAAATATGAAATAGAAAATGGTTAGAGCAGTTGGAGAGGTGATGATTGATGAGTCTGGATAACTTCAGCATTGTCCACTAAGATATCTTGACAAGGATAATTTGGACATAAACTGCCCACTGAACCATCCGGACAGGACAAAAATATTAAATAACTAAACACCTTTTGACTAATCTAGGTGCTAATGAACTTATTAAGTAAATGAGTCCTCAAACTTGACTCGGTTTCATAACTTGACCCGAAAGCCCATGGGTCCATAATTAAGGGTATAAATACTCCAACTACTTTCATTAATGGAGGGTAATGAACATTTTATACAACCAGGAAGCTTAAATCTCTCATTACAAAACACCCAAACATTTAATAGTCTTAAAATATTCCAAAATACTTGACAAAATTACCCTCAGCGTAAAATAAACCACACCAAATTGGCGACCATAATAGGAGAAAGAAGGTTCCTGAACCTAGCATTCAAAACCAGCAAGAAAAACCAGTTCGGATGAATCTGGATGAGCAAGCAATTCCACCACCTTGGGTGGAGGTTGTGGGAGAAAATAATGAGTACACAACCGAAGAGCGAGACAAACTGAACGCTGAAAGAGAAGCATTGATGGCCACTAGAAAGACAGAGATGCGTTTAAAGAAATAGTCAAAAGCGTCAGCCATTCACCATACTGACAACCCAAGGGAGAACGACGCATCAGCAAAGACTCTTTGAGCACAAAAAAGACCCATGTCAGCTCCAAGAAATCTCACCGGTCCAAGCTGGTGGAGAACTCAGAATCTCAGTCCTCAAGTAGCTTCTCGAATGAGCATGCACTTGAGGAGTCTTTATCATCAAGTAGTGATGAGGGGAGGTTTAGAAAGAAACAAAAGCTGGTGAAAAATATTCAAGAAAGAGAGACATGCATGGGAGACTAAAGAAACATCTGGGAAAAAGGTTGACTCACGGCCACAACCATAGTCAGAGGCATGTGGACCATCTATTGATGGATCCTTTTGCTTTCCATGATGATCCAGGTATTTTTGCAACACGTAATGAAGACAAATTTTTTAGTTGAAGTCGTAATTGGAGGCAATCGCCATTGTCATCTAAGATACTGTCCGGAAACCTTCCTAAGAGGTTTGACAATACTAAAATGGAGAAGTATGATGGGAGCAAAGATCCAGACAACCATCTGGAACAGTTTAAAATTTTTATGATGAATTTTGATGATGATGACAAACTTCTTTGTAAAGCCTTCTCACAATATTTTACGGGAAGTGCTTTGAAATGGTACAACAGCTTGCCACAAGGTTGTATCACAAATTTTGATACGTCTTGGATGGCCTTTCGAAGGCAGTTTGTCGGGAGTAAAGAGGTAAAGGGAAATGAAGAGACTATTATCCATTGTTCCCAAGAGCCAAATGAGTCGCTAAAAGACTATATAAGCCAGTTTGTTAATACCAAGAATGTGTTGGCCGATTGCTTTGAGCAAGTAGCAATAGCCTCTTTGAGACAAGGGTTAAACCCGGGGAATCTGGCTAATTCGGTAACCAAGAAGAAGGCCATGACTTGGGGCGGTTTGCTGAATCAGGTGGGGAAGCAAATCAACGTTTATGAAACAAAGAAGACTAGGGTACACAGGCAAGTGAGGTCTGCCCCAGCTGCTCCAAACCAGAACCAGTTTGGATACAAGGCCAAAGAAACCGGACAGGGGCCCAATACGGCCAAACAAACTCAATCCCACCCAAATCCAGCTCAGAACCAACAATACAGAAATAAACGAGAACCTTGGGTCCAACTGGAGTGGTTTTTAGAATTAAATAGAATATGGCAACCATTTTTGACAAAACAAAAGATGAAGTGCATTTCAGGAAGCCGACAGCGCTTCAATCTCCTAGGGAAATTTGTAATACTTGCTTTTGCCAATATCATCATGATATTGGCCACAACACCGAAGAATTCATCTCTTTGAAACAAGAAGTACATAATATTATTGAAAGGGGGAAGTTGAGAGCTTATGTCAAGAGAAGAAGTGGAAACAGGCCTGACAATTCTCACCGGACTGGCCCAACGAACAATGGAGGGACATCCGCTCTGGAAGGGGAAATGGTAATCCTTGAAAGATTTGATGTCGAATCAGATTATTTAGATCCAGATCTAACCCGAAATAAAGTGGGAGTTATAACAGAAGAAACTAAGACAGTGTCCGGACTCATAAGCTTTTTTTAGTCACTCATTATATTTGGAGGGGACACTATGACTTCGCCAATTCCTTCTTCAAGGAAGAGGCATGTTCACACTCTATCTACTCAGTTGGAGGGAGACATGTCTTCTTATCAATCCAAAATTCCTTTTCCATTCATTGTTTTTTATGAAGATGATCTAAGAAATATAGTTGGGCCTCATGAGGATGCAATGGTGATAGGAGCTTCAATTGGGGGTAACGACATCAGGTGAATCCTGATTGACACTGGCAGCTCAACCAATATTCTTTATTTAAGTTCTTATAAACAGATGAAGAATCTGGTAGTGATTGAGTGTTCGAACAGATCCATTGTGCGCTTCACAGGGAGCTCTGCGGATGTAATCGGAGAATTTGAGGAGGAGGTATTGTTGGGCAAATTCCCTTTCAAGAAAATGGTTAGGGTACTATTCGTTGTGGTAGATTACCCCACATGTTACAATGAAATATTTGGGAGGTTCTGGCTCTCAAGAAAGCATGCTCTGGCTTCAAGAGTCCATCAATGTTTAAAGTATGCGGTTTAAGGACAAGTGGGAGTTGTTCGGAGTAGCCAAAAGACAGCAAGAGAATGTTATGCAACTGCACTTGCTCCTAGAACTCTAGGGGCAGTTCGTATTAAAGAAGATTAGCAGTTGTTGGGGCCTCTGGGGGTGAGGGTGAAATTCATGACCCCAGAGAGACCCCTGGTGTTTTGATACCAATCGAAGAGGTTGAAACCCACTCTCTGGCTGAAGAAAAGAGTGTTAAAGTTGGCTCCAAGATGGCACCAGAGTTGAAAAAAACAGTGTTGTCCTTCTTGATAGATCAAAACCATGTTTTTTCTTGGTGTAATGCTGATGCTAACGGAGTACCTGCAAACGTTATATCACACAAGCTGTCTATCCGGAGAGATGTTGCACCTGTTGTGCCAAAAAGGAGAGCTTTTTCTAAAGAGAAAGTTGATGTAATAGTCGAAGAAGTTGATCGACTTACCAAGATGGGGCACATAAAAGAGTCTCAATATCCTTTATGGACAGCCAACCCGGTACTAGTAAAGAAAAAATGAGAAATGGCGTATGTGTATCGATTTCATTAACCTCAATAGAGCTTGCCCAAAAGATCTCTATCCAGTCCCCTAGATAGATCAGCTGGTGGATTTCACATCTGAAAACAAGCTATTATCATTCATGGATGCGTTCTTCGATTATAACCAGATAGGGGTGGATCTGAAGGACCAAGAGCACACTACCTTTGTTACTGATAGGGGTCTCCATTGTTACAAGTTGATGCCTTTTGGGTTGAAAAATGATGGGGCTACTTATCAGAGGTTGGTAAATAAAGCGTTTGCTGATCAGACTGGAAGAAATATGGAAGTATATATCGATGATATGATGGTTAAGAGCTTAAAAGAAGAGTTTCA
The DNA here is from genome assembly GCA_036936605.1 of Limnanthes douglasii subsp. nivea. NCBI lineage: Eukaryota > Viridiplantae > Streptophyta > Magnoliopsida > Brassicales > Limnanthaceae > Limnanthes > Limnanthes douglasii. Next base: position 190,216,470 of record JAUPFV010000005.1, read on the forward strand.
TGTATCTGATCTTCAAGAGATTTTCTCCAACTTAACAAAGGTGAATTTAAAACTCAATCCTGAAAAGTGTGTGTTTGGAGTGTAGTCCGGAAAGTTTTGGGTTATGTAATTAGTGAAAAAGGGATACAGCCTGATCCGGATCAGCTTGATGCTCTGTTAAAAATGGACCCTCCTCGAAATATTAAAGAAGTACAGAGGCTGACAGGACGGTTGGCTGCTTTGAATCCTTTCATTTCAAGATCTTCAGACAAATGTGCTCCATTATTCCAAACCTTGAAAGGTGCTAAAGACTTCAGCTGGTCTCCACAGTGCAGCCAGGCTTTCGATGAGATAAAAAAGCATTTGTCTTCCCCCGAAACCCGTTTAAGTCTATTGACGGAGAGACACTATTTGTATACTTGGCTGTATCAGAATGTGCAATAAGTGCAGTGCTAGTAAGAGAGGGGGATAATTATCCTCGTCCGGTATACTACATCAGCAAGAGTCTGATAGATGCTGAAAAGAGGTACCCAAAGCTTGAAAAGCTGGAATTAACCCTAGTAATTGCTGCCAGAAAAATGAGGCCATATTTTCAGTCTTATTCCATCATCGTCCGCACATCTTTTCCTTTGAAGAATGTGCTTCAGAAAGCAGACATGTCAAGTAGGATGACCAAATGGTTAGTAGATTTGGGTGATTATGACATTGATTTTCCGCCCGATCTGCAATTAAAGGTCAGTTTGTTGCTGATTTCTTGGTAGAATTTCATTTGAAGAGGAGTACTAAACAAGCTATAGAAGAGAAAACTAAAAAAAATGTGTTGTCTGGACAAATGGTGGATCAAGCCCAATGAGTTGTGGGGGTGGGATCTGTTTAACCTCTCTGTATGGTGATAAGTTATACCAGGCTATATGCTTTGCTTTTAGGGCTTCTAACAATGAGTATGAATATGAGGCAACTATAGCTGGTCTAAAGATAACTTTTTAGTGTGGGGCGAAAATAGTTAGATTAATGAGTGATTCTTGGCTTCTTTTCCACCATGCTCAAGGTTAGTCTGAAGCCAAGAAGGAGCAGTTGATCAAATACTTGTTCATTCTTAAAGAAGTAGCAGCCAACTTCAAAAATGTCAGTTATGAGAATATTCCTAGATCGGAAAACACGCTGGCAGACTCCTTAGCAACCTTAACATACTCTGAGTCCTACTCATAGATTCATGTACAAGAATTCTAATTCATACAACCAAATCAGAGCAAGGAAGAGGAGGAGAGCTTAAGCGTACAAGTGGTTCAACCCAAAGAGTGTAGATTTCCCCTTCTTCAATACATCTCTGATGGAATTTTGCCTCCGGAGAAGGCTATGGCCACCGAAATAAAACACAGGGCTCATGGTTTCTTGATCATAAGAGAAGTTCTTTATAAGAAGTCATTTAACAGACCTCTCTAAAGTTGTTTGGGGGCTGAGGAGTCCCAAATTGTTTTTATCTCAACTGCATGATGGAGAGGGATCATCACACTTTTGCTATAGAGCTCTAACCCGGAGGGTCATGTTGGCCGAATACTATTAACCTTCCATTATGATGGATGCTAAGGAATTGGTAAAGAAATATGACCCATGCGAAAGATATGGTAACAAAATTCATATCCCAGCTGTTCCTATGGAGTTAATTTCTGAGCCAGTGCCTTTTGCTCGTTGGGGACTAGATTCAATTGGGCCTCTACCAATGGCGTCCAGGTGGGTGCAGGACTATTATTGTAGCAATTGATTATTTCTCAAAATGGATAGAAGCAGCCCCCCTGTCAGGAACTACTTCAAAAGCTGTTATAAAATTTATTTCGTCTAACATTTGTTACAGATTTGGGGTTCCACAAAATATAACCCCAAATAATGGGCCAAAATTTGATAACAAGGATATGGAGAATTGTTGTGCCTCCAGGGGCATTCAGTATTTCATCTCTTCTCCTTTCCACCCACAAGCAAATGGTCAAGTTAAAGTGGAAAACGGAACCATTATGTCCGGTCTGAAAAAGAAGGGGCTGCAGAGAAGTGGCCAAGCTATTTGCAAGAAGTATTATGGGCATACCGAACTACTCCTGGTGCTGCGACACAAGAATTTCCTTTTGCCTTGGTGTATGGGATTGATGCAATTAGTCCTATAGAGAAATCTCTACCATCATACAGAGTCCATAGCTATTCTGAACAGGCCAATGAATTGGCAATTAGAAGTCAGTTGGACTTAATAGAAGATAGAAGAGTTAAGGCTCATCTTGGAACCACCCATTACCAAGGCTTGATGAGAAGTAGGTTTGCTTCCAAAATCAAGAGAAGGGATTTTCATCCATGGGATAAAGTATTAAGAAATATTTTCTTGCATACTAAGGAAAAGAAGTATGACAAGGTTGCTCCAAACTGGGAAGGCCCTTATGAGGTCTCATAAAAACTTAAGCCCGTGACATATAGGATTCAAGACAAAGATGGAAGAATCCTAAACCACCCGTGGAATATTGAACACCTCCGGTTATATGTGGAATGAAAGTTGTGTAAATATTTACTTGTTTAAAGTCCATGTAAATATTAGGGGCATACTCTTTCCTACCATGGTGGCGCGGAGAGGTTTTGATGAGGTGTCTCGTTTATTCAATAAAATACGATGCCTTCTTAAAATATTCGGAGTGATTTGATTACAATTCCTTTCAAGTATTCAATCTAATATTAAGGATACAATTACAAAAACGCCTTGGCCATCCAAGGACTTTAGTAGTTTGCAAGATTAAAAAAACAACACAAAAGATAGTTAAAAACCTCAGTGCTTATTCCCTTCGGATGTTCCTGCATCACCTCCTTTCGTGTGGATTTTTAGTTCGGCACTCGAACTCTCACGGGTTCCTTCTTCTTCATCAGTGGTTGCATCTATTCCACTGCTATAACTATGCTTATCACCATCTGCCATAGTATGAAATGGGAGGTCTTTTTACTCCACATATCCCCATAGTTGTCTAAGGTTTCTCTTCGGAAATTTTTCATGGAAACATAGTACCATATCAGACTTGACCTATGTATCTCTTGCTTCCAGGGAGTCTATTACTTTGTTGGTGTACGCATCAATCTTGGCCTAGATTTTCTGTTCCTGCTCTTTCACCAAGTCCTCCTTCTCATTGGTTACCTTAGACACACTTTTTCTAAAGAATTCTTTTGCCGGATAAGGTCTGAATGGTTCCATCTTTGATCTTCACGTCTTCCTTTAAGGTGGAGAAGTCTTTCTCCAAACCGGAGCACTTAGTTTGGAGCTTTGTGTTAGCTTTCTCCGAAGTGGTCAGCTTGGTTGACAGATCTTCTTTGTCCTTCTTCAACTCTTAAAGCTCCTTCTTCAGTGCCTCAATGCTCTGGTTAGCATTGAGTATGTTAGTTGACAGAGTCTCTTTGTTTGCGTTGAGGGTGTTGATCAGGGTGGATTCATTTTTCACTTGCCTTTCCAAGTTAAGTACCGGTTGAATATGACCCAAAAGAGAATGATCCACCACATTATTTTCCCCGGAGACAGTATAGGACTCGCCATTGTAAGTCACCATATTAGAAGAGCTTGAAGGACGGTAAGGGCTAGCGAAGTCATCTTTCTCAAAATCATTGAAATAAAGACCAATGTCTCGAAAGGCTCTGATGTCGAGCTCTCATCCGATACCCTCTCCCAGTAGCAAATATGTTGGAATTTTCTCTACCAAGTTAGGGTCGGAGGGGGCCGGTTGAGGAAGAAGCTTCGGAGGCAGGAGAGTTATTTCTCCCCCTAATTTGAATTTCTTCTTCTTGGCAGCACTTTCATCGCTACTGGATCCCCGTTTTCAATCCTTGTTCGGAGGGGTTGGTGGGTTTGATTTTTCTCATGTCTCCTTGACAGTTTCATCTTCAACTACTTGGAGAAATGAGGCATCAATGTTTCCTTGGTTCTCCCCTCCTTGGTTCCTTAGACCGGTCTCTATTGCACAAACACAAACTACCTTTGCTGTAACCTTCTTTTTCTTTCCCTTTCCCTTCATCTTGCTAGGATCTTTGGCTCTAGAGGGCAAGGCCAGTTTGCCATCTTTTTCCTCTGTTCGCTTAAGGATGAAAACTGGGGGAGGTGGTATGGTGAATTCTTCCCATGTGAGATCCCTCCGGCCTGTGGTATTCCACAAATGAGATCTCACCAAATTTCGAGAGGTTAAACAGTTGTGGAAAGCGTTCCCCCAATGTTCTGCAGCCCACGCATTCAGTTGGGACATGTAATCTGCCCCTCCTCCAGATATTCGGTATACTCTTTCGGTAGTACTAAAAAAGAAGTGATAAATGATTCAAAAGTGGAATAATTGTAAAGTGAAAGAGAGAAAACAAAAAACAAGATTGAATAACTTACTTGTACGCTTCCACCTACTAGTGAGCATGCTAGGGTTAATTTGGGCTTTGATCTTTCTCTCATTCTCCCATGACCCACTAATGAATAAGAACTGAGTTTTCCAGTTCTTTTCTGACTCTAACAGATCATTTACCACTTTGAAATATCTCGCATGTTGTGGTGGTAAAATGGGATGTGATGATTTTTACACAGGCTTGACACAGCAGCAAACTGCTCCATGATGAGAGGTATTTTGGACAGCCTCGATGCCATTATACAGGCATGAAGGGAGTACCAAGCGTTTGGACTCAATTGGCTGGGGAAAATCTTAATCATGTGAAAATACTTGATGATCTCTAGGTCTAAGGGGAATCTGAGCCCCTAGTTGAATAGCTCGGTGTAAATGCCCACTTCATTAAGTTTATAGTCCATTGGAGTCTCCGGAGTGACAGAAATCCTCACCTTTACTGACTCTGGGACCCCCCACTTTGTCTGGATCCAGCCCAGCTCGGCAGTATGTGTGTAAACGTAATTGATGTTCTGCATGGCCAACAAGTACTTCACGTTGACCTTCTGGAAGCAAGGTCCTACCTTGCCCTCCAGGCACTCCGGAAGATTCGGATGAGCCACTCCAACTTTCACTTTGTCTTTCCCTTTTCGGTCAGAGACAGCATCCCCAGTTTTCCCTGAGGCTTCTGTTTCAAAGGGGGCCTCTTCAATACTATCTTCCAACACTTATCTATCAGTGGGGAAGGTTTATCAGTTGTTGTGAATGGAAGGTTGTTCGCTTCTGACTCAATGGTCTGATTGGACGGTTGAGCGCCAGTTTTTTCCAGAGGCCTGGTGTCCAGTTGAGGCTCAGTTCCGGAAGAATTCGTTTGAGAAGCTACTTTGGTTGCCTCCGATCCGTAGGGCTTATCTCTGGGGGCTCTTATAGATATCTCTGATCCAGAGGCTTTATCTTTATATGCTGATTTAGGGGCGTCCGGTTTGGACAGCTTTGGTTGTAAAACAGTTGCATGGGCTTTCACCAAACGAGATGTCTGGCGTGGACTCAATTTCTCTGGGGATTTTTCATTATCATATCCCATGGCTATAAAAGGGAGGGTTTTCTAACCCTTGATACTGTTTTTCTTGGCTACTAGAAGGTTGGGACTCCTGAACAGAGGAGCCTGATGGGATTGGAGAAAGTTTGGGTTTAAACAGTCGTTTGGGTGTTGGATTTTTAGTAGAAGATGATCCTTGATCGACTTCTTGGGATTGTTTCTCAGGTTTTTTTCCTGGGGATACTCGAAGCCAAGCAGCAATGCGCCTCTCTCGTTCAACTTTCTTTGCCTTCTCTAATTCAGACAGATTCAACCAGCCTCCTTTTACCAGAGCGTTTCTAGTTGTGAACATAAAACTAACCAAGAACAATTTTGAAAGAAAGGGTGAAAGCTCTGTAAAAGATTTGTAAAGTGATGAAGATAATGAAACAGTAAAAAATGGTTTATATATTAGTAGAAAAAAGAAACTGATACCTAGGAGAAGACTAAGAGATTCGAGTAATGATTGAAGACGACGCTGACGTGAGAAATATTAAATGCAGAAGTTACTTTTTAGGTTTAGTGGGAGCGCCGATCTAGGTAAAAATGGCTGGTAGGTCAAAACAGAATGCGACACGTGTCTCACGATCCAAAAAAAAAACTGTTAGAATTCTGAGAAGAAATCAGTTCGGACAAACCTTGAACTAGACACATGAACGGGTTGGAAAACGTCGTTACAGACTAAGTAAGTTTTTTTAGTCTTACCCAAGATTTTTTGACAAAGCCTAAAAAAGAGGCTACTAATGAGTCCGGATAACTTCATCACTGCCCACTGAGATATCCGGACACGGACAATTCGGACATAAAGTGCCCACTAAACCATCTGGACATAACAAAAATATTAAATAACTAAACACCTTTTGACTAAGCTAGGTTCTAATCAACATATTAAGTAAATGGGTCCTTAAACTTGATCCGGTTTTATAACTTGACCCAAAATCCCATGGGTCCCTAATTAAAGGTATAAATACCCCAACTACTTTCATTAATGGAGGGTAATGAACATTTAATACAACCAGACAGCTTAAATCTCTCATTACAAAACACCCCAACATTTAATACTCTTAAAACATTCTAAAACACTTGACAAAATTACCCTCAGCGTAAAATAAACCACACGAATGATGACTATTGTATAGAAAAAGAGAATGTCAAATTGTTAGTTGTAAAGGGATAACGTGACACCTATTTGTTGTCAGACCTAAAGGCATGCCTAGTGGATCTTTGCATGCATCATAGAGTATTCCAAACGTTTCCAACGGTTGCGAAAAGGCCAGCTAAAGATTCCACATGTGAATATTCCAAACAAAAGCAAAGGGTTGAGTGAAATTTGAGTATAACTTATTCAAAGAAGACAAGTATGTGACCTTGCATTTCTAAATCGGTTAATAAATGGTTTACATTCAAGAAACAATTTGAGTGTGCATTTATTCAAGGTAAAAATATTGAAATAAATCATTTTGCTGAGGAGATGTAAAGATTTAATTCGAAGCAAAATCGATTTTGGGAGTTAACTATTTCCATCTATCGTACTTTCTGATGATTACTAGTTCTTATTCACTGTCCTTCATAAGAACTAGGGGGGCTATTGATAAGGATATTAAATATTGAGGGCATAAATGTAATAAATCTAAGGTTGTATGTGATAAGTTATACAGTTGAAAGATGATATTTAATCTATTTGTAGATATAAGGGGTTACAATGTAATTTACCCGTTTATGTATCTGCTTCAGTTATAGAAGTCTGACACTCCTATAAATAAGAGTGAGGCGATGAATAAAGCAGATGTTTTCATTAGTTAAACTTCTGATTCCTAAATCTACTTTCTCTCTGTACAATTCAATTATCTCTTTTAGTTTCTCTCACTTAAAACACGATTCTTACTCAAGAGATGACAATAACAAATAAACATTGAGGAGTTTGAGAACCTTGAAAAAAGAAATAATTACAAAACAAAGGTCATTGTCTATAATTGGCTAACAATACTGGAAGAACTTTGCATTATATCCTTCAACACCAGCTATGTTATTACCTTGCAATGTTTTAACCTAACTGTGATCTCTTATTCAGTGGGTAGTTCTAGTAATCTTTCATTGTATTGTGCAGTAAATAGTTATGCAATGATACTATATAGTTCTTCAAATTCACCATGCTTCGGAGGCTCACCTAAAAGCTTTTTAAATTTTTTTACAGCTGACTTACTAGTAATAGATTAGTCAAATCCATTGGCCTTCATCCATAATTCCGTGAATTTTCTTTTTTATTTTCTTTTTTTAACATAGTTATGGAAATATTTAGTGTTTCCATTACCATTCTTCATACAACTTACTCCATTTTTTAATTCCTAATAACATTTTTCCTTAACCAAAAGATTAAAGTGATTGGCTTGAGCTTTAGAATACTTAATTTTGTCTTCAATAATTTGGTGTTCCATAAATAAAATTTCAAGATATTTCACCTTCTCTTCCGATTAAACAATATCATTGAAAATCTTCCCAAAAGTATCCCAATTACAGCATTTTACTATGTATTTTAAGTCTTCTTAATTTGTTCCAAAACAATAGAATAGGAGGGCCAAACATATTCTCCTTCCAGCTTTGATCAACCACTCTTAAAAAAAACGGGCGTAAATTCCACATGTTTTGTAATTTGAAAGAAAAATTGGTTTTGTTTCTTTCGATTGATATTTTTATACGCAAAGAAGAATGCTCAGAGCTCGATCTAGTTCAATGTTTCACATTGTTGATTTAAAATACCCCAACCAATCAGAATTGTAAAGAACTCTGTCAAGCCTATTCTATTTCCAATAACTAGTCCTGGTATACTTAGAGCTCAAAAACCCAGTACTTTTCTAAATGACAATCATGTATAACAATATTAAACTCATACATGATTCTCAAGAACATAGTTGAACATGATCTTTGCTCTTGAGAACTAGTAATAACATTAAAATTATCCATTAAAATTGTAGCTTTAGAATGATCAACAATATTTCTTAAACGATACAAAATAGCTATCTTTTTATCTCTTGTATTCTTCCCACACACCATCGAAACCATGAAATCCTTAGCAAGAGATGGATGACAAACCTTAACGTGAATAAAATTTTCATGATTAAACATAATTTTAATATTAAAATATCCTTCCATTTAAGACATATTTTATTACTTATATTTATAACCTCTTTTGAAAACTAAACTTTATAGTAATCTCCGCTAACTGAATGCCCAAAATCAAAGGTTCTTGAATTTTTATAAAGTGTACTTTTTCTAGTTCTTCTTATACTTCTGATTGTTCATTTACTCCAGACTCCCCTCACATTCCAATTAAGGATTGTGAGTGTCATTTAGATAGTTTCAAAAAAGGCATCAAAGACCCTTTAGAGATCAATGTCTTGCTGGAAACTGAATGCTTAATCTGTTTAGAGATAGTCTTTTTTTTCCCTTTTACTAACCACTTCCTTGAATTCCTTCATTTGTTCAATATTCCCCAAGACAGGAGATGAATAAAAACTTCAAACTGAGTTTTCTAATTCATATGAAAATGAGAATAAAACTCATAATTCCAAGAAGTCTCAACCACCAATAACCTCATCTCCAATATCAACTGAGCATGAGTCTTTCTTCTTGTTAATAAGGGCCAGGTTATAAGTTTTGATTCAGCTTTATCCATACTGATTTGATCACTTTTATAACCTCTGAACTCCGAACTTATTTTGGTAAGTTTTGTGTTCATCATCTTCAAAGATGAAAGATTTAAACTTTGAAACCCAAACTTCAACCTGATTCTCAAGTTTTATATTTCGATTGTTATAAGGTTATTCACTATAGATGTATAAATATTTATTAGCAACCATTTCTTGCACGTTAAGTAATTGTGGCCTAAGTGGCGACACTAATTATAGTAGAATGTAGTATCACCATAACTAATAGTTTACGAGAAACCATCATTTTCTCCAAAACTGACCCATATTTTGGGTAATAAATTTTTGGACACGTCCATTTTAATCCAGGCTTTACAATGATTAAACCTTGCTATGTTTTTTTTGGAGGAACCCAGACTTTCAGGGGATGACCTAATGCTTTAGAAATAACAAGAATAATTTCATCATTATATATGAAACACAGATGTTATTGTAGATTCCATATTTTGGGGTAAAAAAATTCCACTTCAAAACTCTCATAGAGAAATGCCTTATAAACTAGACGTTCCTTTTCTATATCTTAGAATAATCCTACTTTTTATCGAATTCCATTATAGCATGCCTTGAATCTCGTAGAGACAAGTTAAATTCTCCAACAAATCAAAGAGAACTCATGAATTTCTTGATTGTATCCATCATGGTCTTTCATGAAAAAACTTCCCGATTAACGTAAACTTAGAAAAATATAAGAGTATTTCTTTATCAATTGGGGAGAATACAATAGCTATATGATCTTAATTGTTTTTATTAATAACATTAGAACTAGGTTAACATTTGTTGATAGAATGAGTCACAAAAACATAAAACCTGGCTAATGGGTTAATGTATCTCTTTTCTTGCAGGTTTGGATAACCAAAGGAATGTTGGAAGGATTGAAAGAAAGAATCAGGTAATGAAGAATTATTATTGAGAACATGAAAGATAAAGATGAAAATTCTGCGGTGAGAGTATCTTTTTAAATACCGTAACATTATTATCTTTCCAATATATCTATCTTTAAAGTAAGGTTTCTCCTGATTGAAACGTTAGAAGAAGATGATTGAGATCACGATAATGTTAAACCAAACATGGTCAAAAGGACATGGACGATAGCACGATGAAAGTTATTGTTGCGTCGGGCTAGAGGAGGTGGATGATGCAATTTTTCCTTTCTGTTTTTTTTCCAGATATCATTTTACTCTATACCGCATGTGGATGACAAATTGGTACTTCAACGATCTGTCAACTTCTAACAAATTGTTCACTATGTTTTTTGGATTGGCAAGCGAAGAATAGAAGAATGGTAGCTTCATAGACTTTGACAGTCCAGATATGCCTATGTATTTCTTCATGGATATCGGGACCCCAGCCAATCGAGAAGCCATAATGGTAGACATTAAAGTGTACCAAGCGTTAAGAGTCAACTAGGTCGGGAAAATCTGAAGGATCTCGAAGTATCTGACGATTTTAGGATCAAGAGGAAGTCGCAGACCCCAGTTGAAAAGCTCAGTGAAGAACATTATCTCGAGCTTGCACGAACAAGAGAGTCTCACCGGGCTTCAGAAAGCGAACGGTTGCACAGTCAGAAATCCTCCAGATCTTCTTCAAGTCGGCTTCATCGTCGGAGAATAGTACATGTACTTCTCGGTAAGAAGAGACATAATATGATCTCTGGGCATGATAATTTGGTAGCCATTCACAACATCGGCAACTTCAGGAGGTAAAGGTTCTTTTTCAGCCTCGCCAGCCGCAGGAGTATTTGATCTTCCGGACTCGTCGGTGCGTTTGGTTCGACAATTTTGTCTTCAAATCTCATTGATGCAGATGCTTTTGTTGAAGATTTGTGAATAGGTTTCTCGGCAATTTTTTCTTCGACCCTCGTGAAGGCTTGTGAGTAGTTTTTTCAGCAGTTTTGTCTTCGACCCTCGTCGACGCAGATACTTTGGAAGATTTAAGAGCTAGATTTTCGGCCCCAGTACTTTGGATTTTCTTGGGCAAAGATTTATCAGCAGAAGCCAACCCTTTGGAAAAAGGAGTCGCGAGAACAATGCTTGAGCTGCTATTAACTCGAGTATGACCAGGCGCTGGGACCTCGACATCACGTTTCGTTCTTTACGATGAAATTTTTACCGCATGTGCTGTTACAGTGTATACTCTTACCGCTTTGTCGTCATCCCGCAAGTTCCTGCCGTGTACGTTTGTAAACTCTACTTTTGGCACTAATATATAACTTCAGGACCACCTCTTTCATAGATTACTAGTCAATATTAACATAATTTCGCTCTGCCGGGTCAGATGAGGTTTGTTGCCTCTACTTGTGGGACTAACATACAACCTTAGGACAAAAACAGACCGAGACGTGCTGTCAGGGCCACCTGTTTCAAAGATTACTTATCAATGTTACTATAATTGTGCAATTGAATGTCAATCAAGTCCTATAGATAAGCTGTGTCAATTACAGAACATCATTGGTATAAAATCTCTATAACTATCTTTCACGTCCAAAAATCTTTGCAGATTGGATTCGAGATAATCTTGCCATTACTTAGGCTTCATAACAACACTATGGAAGGAAAATCGATTCTTTACTCGTCTGTGTCTGTGTCTGTCATCTTTAGCCTGCTCATTCTCATATATTTACTAAAGACAAGAACAAAAGGTAAGGCAAAATTACCACCAAGCCCACCCAATTCACTCCCTATCATCGGTCACCTCCACCTCTTCAAGCATCCCCTCCACCGCACCCTTGATTCTCTCTCTCAAAACCTCGGCCCAATCATCTCTCTCCGCCTCGGATCCCACCTTGTCTACGTCGTCTCCTCTTTCTCCATTGCAGAAGAATGTTTCACCAAGAACGATATTGTCCTCGCCAACCGTCCTCCCATATTAATGAACAAGTACGTAGCCTATAACTTCACTACACTGGTGAGTGCTCCGTATGGAGACTTCTGGCGCAACATTCGCAAGATTGCAGCACTGGAAATATTCTCAACACATCGTCTTACAGATTTCTTGTCCATGAGGAGACATGAGATCCATCAGCTAATAATCAAGCTGGCTCGTGAGTCAATTGTATCGAGAAATGGATGGGCTAAAGTGGAACTCAAGTCATTGTTTATGAACTTGACTTTGAATACCGTTCTGAGAATGATCGTAGGAAAGAGGTATTTTGGCGACGATGTAGGGGATAGAAAAAAGACAGAGTTTGTTAGAAAGCTTATTTCTGATGTTATTTCTTATGGTGGTGCTGGAAGTAAAGAAGATTATTTTCCAATTTTGAATCTGATTTCACACTACGAGAACAAACTAAAGAAGCTTGGGAAAAAATTTGATTGCTTCTTGCAAAGTTTGATTGATGAGCAACGTGCCAAGAACGAGAAGGAACCATACTTAATTGATCATTTGCTTTCTTTGCAAGAAACGAATCCCGAGGACTACTCGGATCAAATTATCAAAGCCATTTTAGAGGTAATTTTAATATCAAATAAGTGATCTAGCTACTTAATTAGATAATTAGTAACCCTACTTGGTTGTGTAGGCCTATAGTCTTATATCTCTCCATAAGAAAAGGAAAACCTCTTGAATTAGGATCACATAAAGCCATGAGAAATTACCTTTTAATATCTGATCTCGATGCTACTTTTGCGGCGATGTCAAAATTCATTAGCCTGACATTCCCAAAAAGAAGTCTATGTAAATAGAGGGTTGCATATGAGACTTATAAACTACAAATTAGGAGCATACAAATTATGTGAAATTATCTTCAATACAGGCCCTCCATGTAAGAGACTAAACCTACTTAGCAGTCCACTGGCGACACGAGGCTTAAGCAATCCTATTCCCTTCATATATATGTTAGGAGCTGTTAGGCCCATGGGATCTAACATGGTAGCAGGCCTCCATATCGTATCGTTTGGCCCAAACCTCAAGTGTAGTGGGATGGCCGAGTCGCTCCAACCTCTGGAGTGGAGGGTGGATATTAAAAGCCTAATTTGTAGTGTACAAGACAACTCTGTTCTCTAGATAGCTTAGAAGAATAAGACCATGGGTTCTAAGATGGTATCTGAATCTGGCTCTTCAGGGTTGATTGTTTGCCTCGAGCATCACATGTAAAAGGATTTCCGAGTGAGTCAAGCCTCTCTAGAGTGGCCTGCAGATATTGGGGAAAGTCCATGTGGTCTGAATGATCCTAATTTGTAGTGTATAAGAAGTGTGGACAACCTTTTTTTCTTGAGAACTCTCACCCATAAATTAAAATGTTTATGTTACTTGTTATATTTCATACAGGATCTGATACTAGGTGGAACTGATACTTCATCCGTTACACTGGAGTGGGCGCTAACCAATCTACTCAACAATCCAAGCATACTAGAAAAGGCTCGAATGGAAGTAGACAGTGAAATTGGTGAAGATAGGCTAATTGATGAACCTGATCTTTCAAAGCTTTATTATCTTCAAAATATAATCACTGAGACATTTCGTTTGACTCCAACAGCTCCTCTTCTATTGCCACACATATCGTCAGATGATTGTGTTTTAACCGGGTACGACATGCCACGTAATACAACTTTACTTGTGAATGTATGGTCTATTCACAGAGATCCGAGTGAATGGGATGAACCTACAATTTTTAAGCCTGAAAGATTTGAGAAAAAAGGAAAGGCTGAAAAGCTTATCCCATTTGGGTTAGGGAGGAGGAAATGTCCTGGAGAAAGTATGGCTCGCCGTACGGTGGGCTTGACATTAGGCTTGTTGATCCAATGTTTTGAATGGGAGAAAGTCGATGATATGGAGATTGACATGAGAGAAGGAAAAGGACCCACCATGTCAAAAGTAGTACCGCTGGTGGCAATGTGTAAATGTCGTCCTTTGGTACAAAAGCTTCTATCTGAATCCCTATAATGCCTTTTTTAATCAATTACTTGGTGTGTTTAGTTGTGGCACAGAAGCTTATATCTGAACCCCTATAATCCCTTCTTTAGTCAACTACTTGCTGTGCTTTGTTCTATCTTTTCGCTTATGTTTGTAGCTAAAGAATCGTGTCGAACTAATATAATAAATTTATGTCTTACTTCTCTCAATTCATTGGCACTCCTTTATCAACATAATCCGTCTGAACCGAATTGCGTTGACAGAATAACCGATACAGTTATATGGATAGATAAAAGAGAAAAAAATGACTTTAAAATATGAAAATATGAACGAGAGAGCTGAACCATAAGAAGTTGAAATAATATCATGAATCTAAACAAGAAAGTTTATCCAACCTAGGGTTTAGATTTTGGCCTGCCGCGGAAAGTTGTACTAATTTAAGCCTAAAGTCTCGGTCAAGTCGTACATTATATTATTGTGATTACAAGTGAATTTCAAACCACTTGGGAATATCTCCATCTAATGGTGCGGTGAGCGTGGACAATTTCTAACAATATCGTTTTGTAGGTGATAAACACAAGATTGAAGGACACATTGTTTCATATTTTGAGTGGAGATATTTGGATGTCACGATGTAATAAACCAAAAACACAAAGTTAATTTTCATGAAGTTGGGTCTTGATAAATTCAATGGAGAGAATGATTTTAACTTTTAGAGAATTAATATGAGAGCTTTCCTACTACCGAAAACGTTTTATGCTACCATGATGTAAGAGTCGAATAAGAGGTTGATTTTAGAAGTGTTTTCTAAGGCTCATAGTAATATGATCTTGAGTTTGGGGAACAAGGTGCTTTAAGAGGTGTCTGAATTGCATATATCATTAAAAAATATAAAATTATCTCGAAGCCATTTAAATAAAGAAGTTCATAACCAACATAATGTATATCAAGAAACAATTATATAAGCTCATAATGGATGGTAGTAAGACGGTTCGAAGACACTTGGATTATTTCAATATAATCAATCTTGATTTGAATGCACTTAGAGTCAAGGTAAAAAGATAATGATCAAGTAATAATTCTCTTGATTTCTTTGATGAAGGTGTATGAGCACTCACCATGTTTGGTGACAAAGATTCCCTTACGATTACCAAAGCTAAATGTGTTATTAACTTAGACTATATTATGAGGAAGACCCTTTTGAACGGGAAATTGAAGGTCTCAGACGAGGTATGAGAGGAAGGCCAGAAATGAGAGATTCAATCTAGAAGATATAAAGTTCTCGATCCAAATTTATAAGATTTGTGAGTGGTTCTACGCTGAAATATGTATGCAATTTATCTATGATCAACGTAGATTCCGCCCATTACATGCCCCCTACCTCGATAGTCATGTGCAACTAAGCGCATATGCTTTCACACCTTATTTTACAGGTTCGCACCACTTCTCTTTTAGGTAAATATTTATGATGGCTCTTTGCCTTCTCATAGAGTAGGCGAATTAAACATGCATTGATGTCTTCACTCGAATTTGTCTTGATGCTTACTACGTGGTTGAAACTTTCTTCTAGGCACGATTCGTCCAAATTTTTCGTTGCATCGTTTCAATTATTTCTCTTGGGGTAGTCCGTATTAAAGGGGATTCTATTGTTCAACGATTAATAAATTCTTGCCCTGGCCAACCTGTGCAGTGGTGGTTATTTAGCCAAGTTATGCTGGTCTTGCCCGTATGACCCAACTTTGTTTCCTACCATGTATTTCATGCGTTGATGGTAAGACGATGGTTTTGCATTGAATTTAAGAAACCATATCGGCCCAAGATGAGTTTGTAAGGAGGTGTGGAATAAAGTAGTATGAATTTTTCCATCTTTGTGCTATGTTATGGGAGACCATAGGGTGGTATGTTGGAATTACCCTTGAAGATATGTTGGCATTTATAATTGATCCATCTCATAGCATCTTGATAGCTGGTTGGGATATATGGTTGTGCTCGTTCCCCGAAACGAAAATAAAATGGTGAGGTAAAAAATCACATAAACTTCTAACATTTTGGAAAAAAATTTGATAAATGAGAATCAATAGTAAAAAAATAGAACACTTGTATTACTTTTGTGTAATGGATTACAAATGATATATTTTTATGTTTCTACTATTCTCTTTAACTTTTGCTCGTCTTTGCAAATGAGATACTGTATTCATATATAATGGTACTGATATGGAGGAGTATTTGGTTGTTACCTCCTCATTGGTGCAGCCTTTTCTAGATCTTATGTTGCGTTATCAGATGGAGCTACATGCTTGGAGGCTGTTTTATCGTACAATATCAAACACAGTTTCTGTATGTTTTCAGCCATAGTTATCGTACTCTTCAGCGATGCTTCGAGGATGAAAGGCTTACTGAAGACTAGAACTAAGTCGTTAGTCGTTCCTTTTGAAGTGCATCAAGGAATTTTCTATCCTGGTCGTAAAACGCAGGTCGTCAGACGAGATTTGGCCATGTCGGACAAGGTCCTGGACGCGTAAGCATAAGTAATAATGCGAACTTGGCTAGGTCTCTAGTCGTTTAAGCTTAAATGACCAGGTAAAACTTGGCCAACTTGGGAAAATCTTTAGTAGATTAAGGCTTAAATGACCATGTGAGATCAATTTGGCCAAGTTTATGGTTGCTTAACACTTAAGAGACTAGGCCATACATAGCCAAATTGAGTAGGTTTTGGCGCGCTATGGTCGTTCGTATGTGCGTGACTAGGTTGGTCTGGTCCTAGCGGTGTTGCACGATGAATTGTTTTGTAGTTGTCTTTTCGACCAAATATATTATGGTTGTGCGATGTTGCACGACCATATTTTTAGTCTTTCATTTGGTTATTTTATTTTAGATTTATTCGTGAGGCACACTTAGCATAGCTCGATGCACACTTGTGTTCAAATAAGAACTTAGACATGAGACTAGGTTGGGATGGGTTTGGCCATTCGGCCTAGTCATGTTTATTCTTGTTTAAATGACTCATACACATCGTAAGTTTTAAATCCTTACTTAGCTTTATTCGTGGCCCGCTTAAATAATATTTCATGCAGTATCACCTAACAATTGTTTAGAAATTTTTATTTAATATATTCGCTCATGTTGATTTGCTACCAAATGAGCCTTGAACTTTGGCTTCTCAACTCCAAGTATGCATTATTTTCCCTTATAAATCTACTTACAACCAACTAGTTTTTTGTTTTTATGGTTTATGAACTCAGGTCCTAGTTTTTTTTCTATTCATTATGCTTATTATTAACTATTTCCTTATATCGACTAGGTTCAAAATTATTAATTTCATCAATCACACTTAAATCATAAGACATGATATCAATAAAACCATATATGTCAATTGTCATGATTTGTCTTTTTCCCTATCTTTGATCAGTTGGTAATTCTAAAGTTATTCTTGCTGTCCCGAAACATCTGGCTTATAGTCATCAACCTCTACAGGTTCGGCTTAATGTTCTTGAACTTCAGTCCTTATTGGGGCTTGTAACTTCATAAAACATGAGTACCTTGAGTTGGTACAACTAATGTAGGCTCACTAACAACTTAAAATAAGTACATCTAATTTTCTCTAAATATTACATTCTTGCTTGTAAAACATCTTGAGCCATCCGCTCGGGGTGACGTATTTTATAGCCTTTTACCTCTTCAAGGTATCCCAAAAACATACATATTCTAGCTCTTAGATCCAATTTACCTTTAATGGTGTAAACATAAGAAACACAACCAAATACGTTCAAAATATCATCATTTGGTGCAATTTTATTCAACATCTCTTATGTAGTTTAAATCCAATTAAAGTAGATGTGCATACGTTCATAAAGCAGGCTACAGTAGTGATTGCCTCAACCCATAATTTCTTGAACAAGTTTTCTATTTGCTCTGAAAGCCTATTTGCGTTTTGGGTTGTGTCTTCCTGTCAACTTTCTAACAATGCGTTTTTGCTAACAAAACTTGTTAAAATAATTATTGAATAACTTATGAAAACAAAGAATTTTATTGCAAAATTCTTGATAACAAATATAGTATACTCTAGTTATGACATGCTAGCCTAAGGAAATCAATTTTGTTAAGTCTTTTGAATTTTGAACATTTTTTGGAAACATTCGATGATTTGTCTGCAATTCAATATTCATGTATAAAACGATATTTGCAAACAAGAAAATTTTATATCAAGAATGCTTATCAATTGAATGTTTTTCTTGATTTTCATAGATGGTTTTTAGAACAAGTTTTAATCTAATTTTATAAAATTTTGAAGGATGTTGAAAATACAGGAATTGAACCATCGATATGAAGTTGTTTAACTCGAAGAAAAAAATGTTACCATGTCACCATGAACTTCCAATACTTGAAGGGTGATGAGGTAAGCTTATACAAAATACTAACGAAAGGAAAAGTGGCAGGTAATACGAGGCCATCAGAAGACGAGGTGGACACTTACAAGATGAGGATGATGAGCGATACCAGGTGAAAGTCATAAAGAAGTTATAAGACGATTTCTATGAAGGTAAATTTTAGGCAACTAAATAAATATGTGAATACATACAACACGAAGGTAATAAGAGATATTAGACGAAGACCGTGAACAATGCAATATGGGGCAATTAAAGGATGAAACATATACATACAAGATAAGGGTGTCGGGTGATACCAAATGAGGATCAAGAAGAAGGAACAAAACAAGTGTATAAAGAATTAAAAAAATTATGATAAAATGACACGCATTTCCATATTATAAGTTACTAAGAAACATATGTGCACATTTATTACAAAATATCCTCAACGTGTAAGGCCCGATAATAAGTTCAAATGTGTAATGAATAGAGAATAAATATAGAGAGAAAAGTTCGTTTGTAAATAGTATATATATGATTAGAAATCCAAGTGTGAAGTTTGATCACAATTTACTAAAAAAACATCTCATTATACACATAATCATACTTCTTTCTTGATTTTATTTCATCATCTTGCTATAAATTTTAAACGTCAATTCCTTATTAAACGAGACAATTGGTGGGTTCCTTTGACTATTATAGTCGAACATTGGAAAAGAATATCCATCTTAGTTTGTTTAAAGCTTACGTGACAAATTAGGCGAATGTTAGGTTCTTCAACTACGTTTGGGTGTGAGCCGTAAAAGATGGTTAAAAAATATGATTTGTATTACCAAATGGGGTCAGAGTTGGATCGGGGATGTGGTAGAGACAAAAAGTCTTAAATGGATAATGTTACAAAAAATAATTATTTTTAACTATCGTACAACAGTGGGCCAAATCTCATACGAAAACTGTTAACACTCCCGAATTCGTTAAATCAGTTGGAATATTTGGGACCATCGTTAGAACTAAGGTTGAAAAAAATGTACACTAACTCCTCCGGAAAACAACCTACAACGTAAGGATCGCTAGTTCTAATTTCTCCGTAAAACAACCTACAACGTAAGGATCACAAGTCGTATAAAACGTTTTAGCATGACCTATATTATCCCAGCCGTTAGTTAATATGAATTTCTTAGAGCTCATCAGTTTTTAAATGCCAAAATTATTATTTACATTGCACATACCAACGTATATAGCTTGTTATATTACTAATGTGATCGATGTTCAATCTTGAGGACGTTAAGGATTTAGATATGTAAACATGGATGAACTACAGTTAGAAAAAACTTACCTTAGAAATTCAAATTGGCAGATAATTGTATTTACACGTTAATGGTAGCGGTAGCGCCGCTAAATATGATAATAAATTAACACGTTGAGCACACTATTGAGTGATTATTTGACCAGAATTTAGTAAGATATTTATTGTAACGATTTTCAATGTATATTTTATTGTCTTGCCCCTTGATAAAGGTGTGTTACACATCTACCGATGAAAAGGACATCTATTATGGATAGGTAACTAAAAAAAGGTTGGAGTTTAATACATTATAAGGGATTATTTTATTTACGCACATCTTTATATCAATTATTAAATATTTATTTTATTATTTTGTCTCGCATTTTTATTTATCTTTGATTTATCATTGATTTTATTAGCTCAAAATGTGTGACCTTGACCAACTATATGAACTAGATGGCATTATTATAATAAAGACTATTTAATTAATTTGTCGTTATTGGTGTTCTCCAAAGATGTACAAAACCTATTTTTTTATTTTTGCAAAAACAAACACTACAACTTGATTTTTAAATAGAAATACTTACTTACTACGTTGTGACGACTTATCTATTAGGGTTTCATGTCCTTATCATCTATTTATACAACAGGTCTCTTATTTAGAATTAACTTTTAAATCTCTTTTGAGCTGCTGAATAATCACCTACATGTTCATGTATTTTCTTGAGATTGTAAAGCTGTATAGTCTAACACATATAAAAATTAGATTTTAACTACAGTTTATTAAACTAAGACTATTTAAGAAACCCCATTATATTCACATGAGAAATGAAAAAAAAATCCAAATTCAATATATAAATGTGTTGCAAAATTTAGCCTACCTTTAGCCTTTGATAATTTTTTGTTGTTGTCTAATGCGCGGATGTATCTCTTTTCTCAAACTGTTGTATATGAAAAATATTTGGCTGGAGTACTATTTACCTGATGCAAGCCACAATATGTGTTCTTCACCTATAAAGTTGAACTTTTATTTATGTTAGCATTGTATACATTCAGGTTTGAAAAATATATTGTATACAACGTTTGCAAAACGTACTGTTAATGAGTTCGGATAAATCCACCACTGCTTAATGAGATTTCTGGACAGGGCTAATTCGGACATAAAATGCCCACTGAACCATTCGAACAGGACAAAAGTATTAAACAACTAAACACTTTTTGACTAAGTTAGGTGTTAATCAACTTATTAAGTAAATGGGTCCTTAAACATTATCCGGTTTCATAACTTTCATTAATATGGGTAATGATTATTTAATTCAACGAGGCAGCTTAAATCTCTCACTACAAAAAACCCAAACATTTAATACTTTAAAAAACTTTCCAAAACACTTGACAAAATTACCCTAAGCGTAAAATAAACCATACCAAATTGGCGACCACAGTGGGGGCGAAGGGTGCCTGAATCTAGCATTCAAAACCAGCAAGAAAAACCAGTTCGAATGAATTTGGACGAGCAAGAAATTCCACCACGTTTGCTGGAAGTTGTGGGAGAAAACAATGAGTGCACAACCGAAGAGCGAGACAAGTTGAAAGCTGTAATAGAAGCATTGAGGACCACGGTAAAGGCAGAGATGGGTTTAAAAGAAAAGTCGAAAGCGTCAGCCATTCACCATACTGACAACCCAAGGGAGAACCACCCATCAGCAAAGACTCATTTGAGCACGAAAAAGACCTATGTCAGCTCCAAGAAGTCTCATCGGTCTAAGCCGGTGGAGAGCTCAGAATATGAAACCTCGAGTAGCTCCTCGAATGAGGATGAGCTTGAGGAGTCTTTGTCATCAAGTAGTGATGAGGGGAGGTTCAGATAGAAACAAAATCTGGTGAAAAAATATTCAAGAAAGAGAGATAGACATGGGATGCTAAAGAGGCATCTGGAAAAGGATTATCTCACAGCCACAACCATAGTCACAGACATGTGGATCAGTTGCTGATGGATCCTTTTGCTTTCCACGATGAGCCAGGTATTTTTGCAACACCTAATGAAGACCCGGTTTTTTGTCGAAGTCGTAATTGGAGGCAATCCCCAGTGTCATCCAAGATACTGTCCGGAAACCTTCCTAAGAGGTTTGACTGTACTAAAATGGAGAAGTATTATGGGAGCAAAGATCCGGACAACCATCTTGAACTGTTTAAAAATTTCATGATGAATTTTGATGAGGATGACAAACTTCTATGTAGATATTTCTCCCAATCTTTTACGGGAAGTGCTTTAAAATGGTACAACAGCTTGCCACAAGGCTGTATCAGAACTTTTGATACGTTTTGGGTTAGCATTTCGAAGGCAAATTGTGGGGAGTAAGGAGGTAAAGGAAAATGAAGATACTATTATCCATTGTGCCCATGAGCCAAATGAATCACTAAAAGACTATATAAGATGGTTTGTTAACACTAAAAATGGTCTAGCTGATTGCTTTGGCAGGTAACAATAGCTTCCTAGAGACAAAGGTTAAACCTTGAGAATCTGGATGGTTCTGTAACCAGGAAGAAGGCCATGACTTGAGGTGGTTTGCTGAATCAGATGGGAAAGAAAATTAACATAGATTAAACAAAGAAGACTAGGGTGCATACGCAGGTGAGGTCTACCCCAACCGCTCCAAACCAGAATCAGTCCGGATACAAGGCCAAAGAAACCGGACAGGGGCCTAATAAGGCCATGCAAACTCAGTCCCACCCTAATCCTGCTCAGAGCCAGCAGTCCAGAAATAAACAAGGACCTTGGGTCCAACTGGAGTGGTTTGTAGAATTGAAAGAAAATATGGCAACCATTTATGACAAGACAAAAGATGAAGTACATTTCAGGAAGTCGGCAGCGCTTCAATCTCCTAGGAAAAGTCGTAATGCTTTATTTTTCCAATATGATCATGATATTGGCCACACCACTGAAGACTACATTGCTTTGAAACAAGAAGTGCAGAATCTTATTAAAAGGGGGAAGCTATGAGCTTACATCAAGAGAAGAAGTGGGAACATTCCGGACAATGCTCACCGGACTGGCCCAACGAATATTGCATGGACATCAGCTTCGGAAGGGGATATGGTAATCCTTGAAAGATTTGATGTCGAATCAGAATATTTAGATCCTGATCCAACCCAGAATAAAGTTGGAGTTATAACACCCGTGGAATATTGAACACCTCCGGTTATATCTGGAATGAAAATTGTGTAAATATTTACTTGTTTAAAAGTCCATGTAAATATTATGGGGCATACTTTTTCCTACTCTGGTGGCGCGGGGAGGTTTTAATGAGATGTCTGGTTTTTTTAATAAAATAAGATGCCTTCTTAAAATATTCGGAGTGATTTGACTACAATTCCTTTCAAGTCTTCAATCTAGTACGAAGGATCTTTAACAGATCGAATTTAATCTAGTTGAATGATGGCTATTAAATACATGTCATCGGAGATTTTAAACACTCTCATCTTAAATATTTGTATAACAAAGAATGGATCTTTAAACATTAGCAATTAAAATTGAAAGCAAGTATGAAACAAAGCAAAAATTGGGAAGGATAAGCGAGTCCGGGTAAAAACTGGACAATGATATTAAAACACATAATATGCCTTGGCCATCCAATGACTTTAAGTTTTAGGCTTATCTGGACTCAAAGCGGATACAGTTACAAAACTTCCTTGGCCATCCAAGGACTTTAATAGTTCACAAAATAGAGAAAACAAAAAATATAGTCAAAAACCTCAGGGCTTATTCCCTTCGGATGTTCCTGCATCATCTCATTTCTTGGGGCTTTTGAGTTCGGAACTCGAACTCTGACCGGTTCCTTTTTCTTCATCAGTGGTGGAATGTATTCCACTGCTATAACCATGTCTGTCACCTTCTACCATAGTGTGAAATGGGAGGTCTTCGTACTCCACATATCTCCATAAATCTCGAAGGGTTCTCTTCGGAAATTTCTGGTGGAAAAGTAGTATCATGTCAGATTGGACCTCTGCATCTCTTACTTCCATGGAGTCTATAACTTTGTTAGTGTATGCATCAATCTTGGCCTGGATTGTGTGTTCTTTCTCTTTCACCAAGTCATCTTTCTCCTTGGTCACCTTAGACATAACCTCTTCAAGGGAAGTCTTTTCGTCGGGCAGGGTCTGAATAATGCTATCCGTGGTCTTCACCTCTTCCTTTAAGGTGGAAAGATCTTTCTCCAAACCTGAGCACTTGGTTTGGAGCTCTGTTCTAGCTCTATCCGAAGTGGTCAACCTGGTTGACAGATCTTCCTTGTCATTCTTCAACTCTTCAAGCTCCTTCTTCAGTGCCTCAATGCTCTAGTTGGCATTGAGAAGGTTAGTTGACATGATCTCTTTGTTGGTGTTGAGGGTGTTGATGAGGGAGAACTGATTCTTCACTTGCCTTTCCAAGTTAAGTACTGGTTGAATATGACCTAGAAGAGAGTGAGCTACCACATCGTTCTCCCTGATTGTAAGTCACCATATTAGAAGAGCTTGGAGGACGGTAAGGGCCAGCAAAGTCACCTTTCTCAAAATCATTGAAATAAAGATCAATGTTTTGTAAGGCGTTGATGTCTACTCCATTAATATCTCCTCTGGTACCTTCCCGGATTGTAGGTCGGTGGGAATCTGATCTGCTAAGGTGGGATTAGTGGGATCTGTTGGAGGTAGAGGCTCTGAAGAGCGAAGGATTACTTCTTCCCCTAAGGTGACCTTTTTCTTCTTAGCAGTCCTCTCATCGCTGCTTGCTCCCCTCTTTCTGTCCTTTTTAGAAGGCCTTGGTGGATTTTGCGGTTCACCTGCCTCTTTAATAGTCTTATCCTCAACCACCTTGAGCAAGGTAGCATCAATCCCTCCTGGGTTCCCCGGACTGGTCTCTTCTGCAACAACCTGAACTGCATTTGCTGCAGCCTGCTTCTTCTTTCCTTTTCCTTTCATCTTGTAGGGGTTTTGGCTCTAGATGGCAAGGCCAGTTTGCCATCCTTCTCGTCTGTTCGCTTAAGGATGACAGTTGGGAGAGGCGGAGTGGTCAATTATTTTCAGGTGAGATCCTTTCGGCCTTTGGTATTCCACAAGTGAGATCTCACCAGATTTCCATAAGTAAAACAATTGTGGAAAACATTCCCCAACGTTCCGCGGCCCATTCATTCAACTTGGCACATGTAGTCTGCCCCTCCCCCAGATAATCAGTGTACTCCTTCGGTAAAACTGACATGGAAGAAATGAGTAGTTCAGAATTGGAATATTTGTAAAAGAAAGAGAAAATGAAAAACAAAATGGAAGACAAAATGAGTAGTTCAATGGTCTGTTCGGATGGTTGAGTGTCGGTCTCTTCTAGAGAACTAGTGTCCGGTTGGGGCTTAATTCTAGAGGGTTTTGTTTGGGAAGCAACTTTGTATGCCTCTGATCCGGAGGGCTTATCCCGAGGAGCTCTTATGGAAACCTCTGATCCAGAGGTTTTGTCTTTGGTTGCAGATTTAGAGGCCCCTAGTTTGGAGGACTTTGATTGCGAACCAGTGGCCTGGGCTTTCACCAAGCGAGCTGTCCAGCGTGGATTTGTTTTCTCTGTATATTTTT
This sequence comes from Limnanthes douglasii subsp. nivea, assembly GCA_036936605.1. NCBI lineage: Eukaryota > Viridiplantae > Streptophyta > Magnoliopsida > Brassicales > Limnanthaceae > Limnanthes > Limnanthes douglasii. The sequence continues at coordinate 190,241,699 of JAUPFV010000005.1, forward strand.
TGATATTAGACCCCATGGCTATGAATGAGGAGGGTTTTCTAACACTTGATACTGCTTTTTCTTGGGCAGTGGAAGGTTCGGACTCCTAGACAGAGGAGCCTAATGGGATAGGCGAGAGCATTGGCTGGAATAAATATTTGGGCTTTTGATTTCTGGTAGAAGATGATCCTTGGTTAGTTTCTTGAGATAGGTTATCAGACTTATTTCCTGGGGAGACTGGGAGACCAACAACAATGTGTCTTTCTCGTTCAATTTTCTTTGCCTTCTCTAATTCAGATAGGTTTAACCAGCTGACTTTTACAACAGCGTTCCTAGCTGTGAACATAAAACTACCCAAGAACGATTTTGAAAGAAAAGATGAAAGCTCTGTAAAAGTTTGAAGAGTGATGAAGATAGTGAAACAGTAAAAGAAAATGGGTTATATATTAGGAAGAAAAAAGAAACTGATACCTAGGAGAAAACGAAGAGATTCGACAATAATTTAAGACGGCGCTGACGTAGGAAATATTAAATGGAGAGTTTACTTTTTAGGTTTAGTGGGAGCGCCAATCTAGGTAAAACGGGGCTGGTAGGTCGAGTCGGATTGCGACACGTGTCCTATGAACCAAAGAAAAACTCTTAGAATTCTGAGAAGAAATCAGTCCGGATAAACCTTGAACCAAACACACAAATGGGCCGGAAAATATCATTACAGACTTAGTGAATTTTTTATTCTTCGCAAAGATTTTTGACAAAAGCTTAAACAAGGGGCTATTGATGAGTCCGGATAAATCCACCACTGGTTATTGAGATTTCCAAACAGGGGTAATTTGGACATAAAGTGCCCACTGAACCATCCAGACAGGACAAAAGTATTAAACAACTAAACATTTTTTGACTAAGCTAGGTGCTCATCAACTTATAAAGTAAATGGGTCCTTAAACATGACCCGGTTTCATGACTTGACCCGAAAGCCCATAGGTCCATAATTAAGGGTATAAATACCTAAACTACTTTCATTAATGAGGGTAATGAATATTTAATACAACCAGGCAGCTTAAATCTCTTACTACAAAACACCCAAACATTTAATACTTTAAAAAACTTTCCAAAATACTTGACAAAAATTACCCTTAGCGTAAATTAAACCACACCGACTGTAATTTTAAAAATTTGAGAAACCTATTAGACTATATATATTTGCGTAGCACTATGTATGTCGTGTGCAAATCCATATTTTTATTGCATTTGCAAAATCCAAGTATCTTCTCTGCAAAAGCATTCTTTAAATGTAAATATACGATTTCTACAAATTATGCCGAATTAGTTGAATTTAAAAAATATTAATATAATATGAACTAGAGGTCTTTTTTTTATATTACCACGTCTCTTCCTACTCTTTATCTTTTTCCTCTCTCTTGAACATAAAAAATATCTCCAAACATCAAACTATCTCTTTTATCATTCCTTCTCCTAACCTTTTTCTGCTTACGAGGTCAATATCATCACCTAGGTTTGTTTGTATTAAATTTACAGATTTTTCATCTTTATTTATGCCATTTCTCATAATACCCTAATTTTTACAATACTCATTTTTCAATGATAGTCTATTGATACAATACTCATTTCAATCGATCTTGTTTTACGAAACATTTTAATTTTAGTTTTTAAACCAGTCTGCATGAAATTTGCTTGATTTTACAGCTACTAATTCATGTGTGCAGGTTCCTCAGTAAGACATTCATTAAGATATTGCAAACTTTATACTTTCCAATTTAGTATTGCTTAATATTTTAAAAAGGCTTATGCTTCGAAGTTTTAAATAAATACATGTTTGCACATAATACAACATTAATGGTTTCAAATATAATACAAAACTATTAGTATCAATCATAATAAACATTGTTGGCTTGTCTCGTAATACAACATTATTGTATTCACACACGTAACACGAAACTCATTGTTTTACATAAAGTACAATATATTTTTACATGAACTATAGGAAGATGTACCAAATTTTACAAAATCTGTCCAATTTGTCAAATAATTTGGTGATAAATCTACCATATAAGTTATGGTACACTTTTGATCCATATTGTACACTTTCGAGACCATAATATTCTCCAATATAATAAACAAATACCATATATTGTTTTTAAAAAATGAAATGTTTTTAGGTAAGACACGAATTTTGCATGTAAATATATATATGTTTTGCAACTTAAACTGTACGGGATTCAGAAATACAAATGTATAGGCTTTGCAAACCAATACTTCACACGGATATATTTAAACTAATATTTAATTACTAGTATTAATTTTGAGATGTAGTCAAATCAAAAATATTAACAAAATGATTACAAGTTGTCCAAGACTTAGATGTACTCCTAATTTTATATCTTTGTAAAACACTCATTTTAACTACAACTAGGGAGATTATGGTTGCTTCAATAATTTTTATTATGTTAAATTTTCTCATAAATTAATTGAATATACAATTGCAGATAAACTAATAAACTCAATGAGAAAATGTTTCATGATCGAACCCGAGAAGATAATTGCTTGTGTACCAATACTTGTATTTAGTATAATACAAACGGAAAGAAAATAAATTTTAGTTTATTCCAAGTAATGGGTAAAAAACTGTTTATTTAATGTATATTTATTTTTTCTTAAACAAACATTTTATGAAATACGAAAAACATACATCACATACTATACCAAGATTCTTCAAGTGGTTCTTTACACAAAAAGAATTAGATGGTTCAAGTGTTTATTTAAATTTTATTTTAGTAGCTAACATATTATGTATAAATTATTTAAGAATAAATTTCATAACTCATTTACATACAATTTATATAACATGTTTCAACTACGGTTGTGCAACATTTTTAATCGCACGTTACGCAACAAATTTAAGCATAGATTTCACAAGACATTTTTTCAAGTTCAGTTAAATTAATTTTCATAAGTTTTGTTATTAATACACGTTTTGCTAGAGATCTAAAGCTCAATGATTTTAAAAGAGTGGCATTTATAAGTGAAGAAAGATATATGAAGATAACACTCATACAACATAACAACAAGAAGTTCAAGCAAAATACCAAGGAAAAAAATAAAAAGGTTGACTAAAATATAATATGGTAGGTCCACAAGGATAATAAGAAGAAGAATGGTCAGAATATGACATGACAACATTTGAAAAATAAATAAAAGATGTGAAAGTTGACTGGACAGTACAAATGAAACAAAAAATAAATTATTATCGATGATGTAAATAATTTACTTAAGGCTAATAAATTGAGTATCGTTGAGGATACAATTATGCGGTCTTATGTAAAAAAACTATTTTCTCACTTTCTCAAAATGTTGGAGGTAGAAAATAAAAAAAAACCGACTATAATTCCATATAATTTAATTCTTAATCTAATTGGTCCACTTGCACTGTGTATTATTATTGATTTTATATGATGTTTAGGTTATTTTGAAAGTGCATATATTCAATGTTTTACTAGGTTTGCGAATATCTATATTTAGTGTTGTTCCAATCGCTTCACAATTGTATAAGTTAGTGTTTCTCTAGAACACTATAAATTTTCAAATTCTTTCAAGTTAAACTATATAGTGAATCATGCGATTATAGGTTAAATTGTTATATAAAAAACGATTTAGACTTTTCTTAGTAACAATTTTTTTTCTCCTATTTTAGGTGTCGATTTACAAGATATAACACACAAATATAGAATGAATGATTGTACTTTAGTTGTAATGATTTGGACAATAGGATTAGCAACAACTAAAACTCTCTAACGCCATCTGAAACTGACCTAACAAGGAATAAAGTTAGGACATAATATGGACTTCCCAATATAACACTTTTGTATATTTTTGGATTTTGAGAGGATAATAATTAACAATGTTTTTGGAAACTTGACTTTACAGTACAACAATGTTATCAAAAATAAACTCACGGTAACAAAACTAACAATGAATAAACGAAACTGAATTAACATCCAACAATAAAATAATGATCTGCTGATTGTCGGATTTTTATATGTTATTATACAAGGTAAGATTTCATAAACCATAAGAACACTAAGAAATTTTGATTTCAATTTATTAAACTTAAAATTTTGTAAAAAATAAATTTAATCTTTCGCAGTAGCAAGTAAATTTTATATTTCATAAGTAATAAGTTAGTTAATGTTTCTCGAGTAAAAACGGTTCATACTCCGCAAGTACAAATAGTTCATATATTGAAAATCAAATTATATACAACTTAAGTAATAATCAATCAGGTCAATTATCTTTTTCATCTCTAAATTCATAGGTCTAGTCTAACGATAAAATGATTCATCTTCTACTATCATTTGGAGAATTAATTCGAAATGAATATCATTAATAGTATCCTAAAAACTATTATCATAACTAGTGATTCTAGTTAAGCTCACCTTCCTTGTAGATAGTCTCTTATTGAAAAAATAAAAGGTTGATCGACCCAGCCACTACCATAATGCTTATACATTTTGTAAAATAAAGCATTCAAATAAACCAACACAAATCATACGCCATGGTTTGTTTAACCTCGGTACTTGCCACTGTCAAATAATTATATTTGAGTTGATTAAAAAGTCATGAAATAATTATCTTATATCTATGTCAAGTTTTAGTCTTAGTGGTATATTTAAAACCGAGATAAGATAGTAGGGTGGCTGAAGAGATAGTATCCATCAGTAAATGAAGGACAAGTAGAAAAACGTTAAGCCATGTGTTTCGTCATGCAATATGTCTATATCACAAGTTATATATTATTCAAATATTGATATTCGTGAGATAATGGAAAAATAAGATTTCAAAAACGATATGTCATAAATATAATCAAACAAATACCATATTTCTGTTATAAGTGATGATATTTTGTAAATAATACCAAACTACATGTTTTACAAATCATAGGTTTTGCTAATAATTATATTGTAAATAATATTATATCCATAGTTCCAAAATCAAATATTATAGTTGATGATGGATAAACTTTCATAGTCAAACCCGAGCTAAAAATAGGTCATCGATCATAAAACATTTGAACCCGAGCTAACAATAGGCTCAAATCATAACACATCAGAACCTCAATTAGTTTAGGGTTCAAATATTAACTTAGTCGTACCTTATTCAATAAATGGCTCAACTAATTATGTTTTGTCAAATATATTTATACTTAGTTAGTTATAACAATTAAGATACAACTTAATTGTTTGTTAGCTATAACGATTAATCTAGATTTATTTTCTAAAACATTATATATTTATTTCTTAAGTCAGCTGTGTAATAACTCTCCCCATATCAAGAAAATGAGATTCGATCTTAAATAGAGCCTTGATAATAAGATCATACCATATTTGAGATAATATCTTTGAGATATAATATTTGATACTCAATAAAAACACATAGGCTGCTTGATTGATTGCGCATCTAAACAACATTATTCATTCAATACATCTCTTTCTTCAAATAGTTTATCTTCTCAAACTAACTCTACAATTCTTACACGTTTTAACACATAAAGTCATTTGTGGGAACCGAAAGGTACCCATGATATTTTTTTAAAGTATAAAAACCCATATAATATAAAGCTCTTTAAACAAAATGTTATACGTAATTCTTTCATTAGGAATCTTCGATCTCATTGACATATCTCACAATGTCTAGCTCCAGAACGTTTTTCATCATGCGTTATCGTCATAATCGTTGCTGTAACAACCAACAGTGCCATATTCTTTCTTCAATGGTGTTTCCAACACAAATGAGGAAAATTTTAAAAACCTATCATCGAATCTAAAACCCATTCAATGGTGTTTTCAATCTATTTGGGGTGATTCAGACCTCTAGGTGATGATTTCATACACCTTACAATAAATTTGTAGTCCCACACTTCAATTTCGAGCCATCTGTGGTGATTTCGAAACTTAATATAAGTTTCCAAGAAAAGAACGTTATTCTAATGAGTATATTTGCATAAAAAAGATAAATCATCATTTGGTAAGGTTATATTTTCCTTCAACAAGTAATTTTTTTAACAATGGATCTTAATTTACAAATGTTTTTTAAAATTTAATCTTTTATATTTGCATACTAAAATTAAAATGGGTATTTGACTTTCGAGGCAAGTATCAATTAGTACTATGTTCCGAATCGAGCACCAATGTGCATTAGGTTTACGAGTTGATCCCTAATCTGCATTAGGCTTTCGATCTCAGAGCCAAGCTTATGCAAATTGGCTTTCAAATTAGAGAACCATATTCATGCCCCCACCCCGGGCTTCTAAGTGGATCCCCAAACTTATGTAAAGTTACTTAAACATCTACTATATAAAATCAGGCTTTATCTATATAATATCTAACTACCATTCCCTTTTCCATTTAATTTGGTTGTATACCTTACCATATTAGACTTTTCTCTATTTCATGTAAAATATCTTAGCATTTAAAGAGTGTTAGATCTGAAAATAATTACACGTGTGCAAGTAAGTACAAGTATTGTGTTACATTATAAACGAGTCAGAACGTTATTTTTTCTTTAATACCTATAGAGTGCCCACGTATTAAACATGATTTTCTGAGTACAATAACTGTATCGTATGACGAGAACGTCTAAACACACGGTTTCTTATGCTCAAATCTCTTAAGTGTTAACAGTAACATAATTAAAATCTTCAAAACAACAATATTTTAATTTCGTTTAGACTGTGAAAATAATAACAAGATAGCTTATCAATCAAAATATTTTAAGTTATTTGGTACAAATTATTTATATGAGATATATATCCATCACTCATCGTTTTTATATTTACTAATAGTATTACTTCCATCTCTACATATCAATACTAAGCGGGCTATAAATCATATAAATTATTATCTAGAACTTAAAGGAATCGATTCCCTCATGATTATGCTTATGAGAGCCAAAAACTTAAATACCTTTATTATTTCCTGATCATGCATAAGGACTCGGAAAACTGTAATGCCTTTATTCCTTCCCAATCATACTTAAGGGCTCGACAAGTTGCAAGGCCTCACTTCTCCTTCAATATTGTCTAATAAGCCTCAGAGACTTCTAAAATGTTATGTTCACCATGACGTACTAAGGGGGCTAGTAACATAGGTAAAAATAATAATAATTCGTTTTGATTTACATGCAGAAAAATCATATCAATTACTCTAACAGCCTGTTACCTACTATGTATTGTTTTTCTTTCGATCAGACGTAGTTTTTTTCCTCGAGGGAAGTTTTAGCTGGCAAAAGGTTTTTAATAAGGTAAACTAGGTCAGACACAAATTGAGATATCAGCAGCAAAGAGAGTTCACTTAGATGTAACTAGGCCTGAAAGAGAGAGAAAACAACATGACATGATCATTAAATCAAAGCAACAACTATCCACACTAATTTGTCATCTAAAAAAAATCTAATTCAAGAAAAAAACAATTTTGACCCAAAACCTTGGGAGCTCGACCATTTGAAATTCAAGTCATACTCATTTAGTTGTAATCGCAACCTACATACTCGAGGTTGACAAACTCATATCATGTAAGACGACTATACAACTACACCGAGGTTATTTTTAATCATTCGACACTTTGTTGGAAAAACTAGATGAGCTACTAATGAGGGATAGAAATGTCACAACCAAATCTGAGTTAACAATAAGCTTTGATCATAACACAACAGAACTCGAGCTACTAATGAACTCATGTTTTAACTTAGCCATAACGTATTCTATAAAAGGGCTTAAATAATTATGTTTAGTGAAATATATTCATGTTTAGGCACTTATAAAAATTAAGATAACATTTAAGATAGATTAATTTCTTTGTGAGTTATATAAATAATCTATATCTATTTATAAGGTAATGATGTATTTATTTTTAAAGTTAATCAGGCAATAACTAGTATAAATATGTATTCGCTTATGGAGTCATCATTAATATAGATCAAACCTAATATCATATTATATTTGATACAATATCTCTAAGATATCATATTTAATACTTAATAAAATCACATAGAATGCACGATTGATTGTGGATATCGACTAAATGGTATATTTAATACATTTCTTTCTCTAAACTATGCACTTTTTTTGATTAACTATCTCACTCTCATACTATCATTTTTGTACATAAACTAGCTTAAAATATTAGCAATCTTTTTTTTGGAATCCATTACAGTAGCCCAAAAAAATCTAGACACATTAGTAGCCATAGTGTAAAAAAATAGCAACTATAAAATATAACAAGAAAATATACAATATAAATTTCTAGCAACACTTGTCTGAAATATTGCAATGCTCAAGAAACGTGACATATAGTTCATCGTAATTTCCATGAAGTACTCGATGAAAAATAAAATTTTAGGTGCATGATTCTCAATTGTTGTATGCTTGCATTTGTACAACTCAAGATCTACGACGGAAGACTTTACAACTTATATGCAACTTATTTTGTTGATGTAATAAGCAAAATCCATAGTGCATCATAATGCCTCATGAGAGACAAAAGACCTCATATGCTACTCATTGCATTTGTAAATAGCTAAATTCGGCTTATGTTTGGGTTTTGGGAGCTTATCGCTCATAACAAGTATCAGCATGGCTTTTACGCATCCGAACTGTCAAACTACTCATTTCGGATAATATTCATTGCATATAATTTAACCCGATTATATTTACGTTGGTGTCATGCTAATTTGTTTTTATAAACAAGCATCATGGATTGAAAAATATGGCTTGAGAAGAAATTGAAAAACTATTAAACCTAATCAGGAGATAAGTCTATATTTTGCAACTTCGTATTTTAACATTTTACAAGTAACTCAAACTATGTTACGCTAACAAAAATAATCATATTCTTCTAGGTTTTATAATTTCAAAAATATATTTATTCTAAATGCAGAAATAAATTTCTACACATTTTTGCAACTTAAATGTTCAACCGCTTTTAACAACTTAATTGTTCACCCTCACTTACAAAAAAATAAAAGAACAAGGAGCACCTAAATAAGGATAAATATACACCAATATGAAAACGTTACGATTTCATACTATTAATATTTTCGAGGAGGAGCACATAAATATGGTTCATCCGCATGTTGGTTTTGGCAGTAATTATAGTAAATTTGAACAAGTACAACAAATACATTATGTCACATAGGTCACGTCCTCATCGATGATCTCAAGATTGATTTCATGATATGTAGGACTACTAAACGCATGCAAGTATAATTAGAATTTATGACAACGTCTTTGCATTTTCCAATCTCCTTGGATAATTTTTCATAAACTAAACCTAAGAAGTTACTCGTCAGATGATGAAGCTGCACTTTAGTGATATTATCAGATATATTTAAAACTGATAAAAAAACCATCGATATTTTAGACCATTTATATGGAAAAATGATTTTAAAACACCTTCAACAATAATTGATGAGGCCATTACCATGAGGCAAGATATGAAATTGAGATGACGGCCCCATGGTTAAGAAATGTTACCATCAGGATCGAAGGACAAAGATCTAAGAAGGGCGAAGGGTGTACCTTCGATTTGGTAAAGAGATATCAAGTCTGATCGCAATAAGAAATGAGAGACCACTCATCGAAAAACGGCTTGTTACTGAGGGGTTCGGCGCGTTACTGATTCCAACTATAACTAATGCGATCCACGTTTCCATTCCGTTACCACTCATCAGCATATCAGTCATAAAAATGTTTAATGAGCATTAAAAATGGTTCATGTTCAATAAAAGTGGTCCACGTTCAAATAACGCAATTATATGATTAGTAGGTGAGAAAATATTTAATAAAAAACCGCATAAATAAAATCGTTTGTAATAAAAAATGTTTTTTTTCCGCATTAATAAAATTATTTATTTGATATATATTTGTGAATACTTTTTTTTACAAATTTTACACAATTAATTAAATAAACATGCGATACATATAAAACATTAAAAAAATTGTAATAAAAAAAAACATTTTCAAATGCCAATAAATCAATGAGAATAGTAGTAGTAAATACCCACTCAACTACCTAATTACCAACTAGTATCCAAAAATAGGATAGTGCCAATTGGTACGTCAACTTAAAAATTAGACAAAAATATGCTTGAACTATATATACTTGGTTTTCCTTTAAACCAATGTTTTTTACCGTTCTGAGTCCCGCTAAACCCTAAAATACATCCTTCTTTATTTTTTCCTCCATAAACCGTTCATATACCCACACAGAGACGCAAACCTTTAGCCTCCAGCCACCGTACTTTCTGTGGTTCTTCACCAAACATTATAAAGGTACCTCTCAATCTAGTTTATGTTATAATTCGGATGTTGAGGTGCACTAACATAGCATGTTATGCTGTTTTTTACAAGCAAGTATAACCAAAGCCATCAGCCGAAGGGGAGCATCAATTGGAGGACGTTGCCTGGTTATTGATACTCTTTAGTTGCTCAACCCTATTCTACTTAGTCTCTAGAGATGTAATGAGTAGGAAATTGTTGTATTTTGTCAAAGACCTCGGCAGAATAAATGACTATAAATGGTCTGGATCAATATTGTTGAAGTTTATCGAGTCGATCAGGATTTGTATTGCAGATGGAAAACCTGATAGAGTTATCGCCTGCATCTCACTTCTATTCATAAGATTGTTTTTTCTTAATCAAAGTTAACATAGATCGCGTGATGATAATAATTTTCGTGATGCGGCCATTCATCATGGTACACACAATAATTGGGCTAGATCTCGCAAAGCCAAACATGATCCTAAGGTTCTTCAAATTGTGAGGATTGGAGTCCAAACCATCGACCTTGGAGATGATGAGGTATGAAATATATATGTATATACAAAAACTCTTAGAATATAGTTCCATAGAACTCTTAGAATCTAGTTGCAAACAACTCTCTGAATTATTTTCCAAACAACTCTCTGAATTGTTTTCCAAACAACTCTTTGTATCGATTTACAAACAATTCACATTATTTCTAAAACACAACTCCCACACATTTTGCTAACATTGACCTCCCATGTTGTGGTACCAAAAAAAATTCACAATATTTGTATATGGTATTAAACAACTTGCGTGGAGGTATTAACCTAGATATTCATCTCCTTGTAGGTTGTGGAGGCTTCCCTATGTTTGACACAGGCTGAAAGAGCAGCATTCGAAGGAGAAATTGGAGATCCACATGTTGCATCGGATTTACCAGAAGAAAGACCGAGGAAAATAAAGAAAAGCATAGCGCCAAAAAAAGGAACAGGGTGACACACACATGACAAGACTCTAATAAGGACATCTCAACTAGAGACCAACCACAAACAGTCCCCAAAACAACGATTCCATCAACAACAAACCAGACATCCCAACCGGAGACTGAGGTCGTAGAATATGAAAGTATGGGTGAAACTATTGGTATTTTTGTATTGAAACGTAGGCAGGATACTCCAAGGAAGATTGGAGATAAAGAAATAACAAAGAGATCAAAGACATATACCCATAAAAAAAAAGTACGAGCGGAAGTTTGAAAGAAATGAGAAAAAATTAAGTATATGTTTAATTTGTCTAATCTACACTGAACAAATTATAATGCGTCTGGTATTCTTGTCGCAGATTGAAAAGTTATGGTCAAAGCTAGCGGCACTTGAAGAACAACAACTTCGCAATGTTGTCTCATTGACTTTTTGTTCCACTTGAAGCCCTGCCAAGGAGAAGGAACCGGGGCGACCAACACTACCAACATAAGCGGGGTCCACTGAAATGCAGACTCTTGTACCATCTGAAATACAGAAAAAGGACCCGAATCATGACAGTCAACAGAAGGTTGAAAAGTTTGATGAAGTACTACCGGAAGAGAAGGACAATGATGGAAACCATTCACCTTTACCGGTACCATCTGTTGTACCTGAAAAGGATGATACAACTCACTGTTTTGTGGAACTGGTGGTTTTAAAAAAGGCAGCAGACGTGCCATCTAAACAAATTAAAGGAAGAGTTACTATTCACCCCAGAGAGAGACAAACTAGAGAGACAGACACACAAGTCTCCTCCTGCAGATGAGGCAACGACAGGTCTGAGTCCTCCAAAGGAGACGGAAACATATGAGTCTCTTCCTAAGGAGGCACAGAAGAATGACCCACAGGTTTTACCTCATATGCAAGAGGAAGACGATTGCAAAGAATATAGAATGAAGGAGGTAGAAGCTTATGAGAAGAAAGTGGCAGCCGAAGAATATGGACTGACGGATGCAGAAGGTCGTGAAGATGTAAGTGGATCCGAAGTACATTAAGATACAACTATGTGAATAGATGCTGTAATATATTTTATTTTAATTGATATTATGTAGGGGTAGCAAAAATCTTGGGTTGTTAATCTTTGTTACGTTGTTTTTTGAAAAAACTAACAGGGCTAGTATTTTTTAAAATAACTAGCATGTATGTTTTAAGAAAATTTGCAAAATCTTTTTTCTAAACAACTCTCATGATACGTTTTCCAAACAACTCTTGTGGTATGTTTTCCAAACAACTCCCGTTGTATCTGTTACAAACAACTCGCATCTGCTGAGTGATGTTCAATTTGAAAGAACTCGAGTTATTTCTGTTACAAACAACTCGCATCTTTATTTGATTTTGTATTTCAAACAACTCTTGTGGAATGCATTTCAAACAACTCTTGTTAGTCTCATACCAACAAAATCGCAAAATATGCATTTTCAAACAAAACTCATGTTTAAAAACATACAATTCGCGTGATGCGTATATAGTTTTGAAGAACTAGCATTGTAGGATTGTAAATAACTCTCAGTTCTTTTGTTAGTGCAAAGAACTCTCATGTTTGATATGAAATAGCATGTCAACCAACAAAAAACCAAAAAGAACAGCAACATCAAAGAGAACAACAACAACAACACCTAGTCTTGATAAAGAGTGAAATGCTAACACAAATCAAAGAAGCAGAACCGGTACCACAGGAAGATTCAGAGTCTTCCCAACCCTATAAGAAGTCAGAACTACTTAGCCAGTAAGAACCACTGGTAGAATTCTAATAGCGAGACACAGAGGTAGCTGAAGACCAAAAATTGGCCTACGCAAAGTCAAAACCACTAAGTCAAGCAGCAATTATTAAACCAGTACTGAATCAACCGGAAAACAAAGAAGGACAAGTTTCATAATCTTCTGATACGCACAATATGTTCAGCAAATTTTTTTGTATGGTTATTATTCGAAAGCCGATTTTAGACAAAGCTGATAATGTTGAGTTCGAACTTATGATACAACAGAGTTTGGAAAATATGTCGGAGGATGCGATTAATAGAATTTGTCAAGCTGGTAGTCTTGAGAAGGTTGGAGAGGAGTCAACAGCATTGGTCGTCGCAGATGTTTCAAGCAATTCGCGTTTTGTTTAATTCGCTGTTTAATACACCATTTGATCCTATTTTCAAATAATTCACTTTATTAGATTTTCTAAACAATACATTTTTTCTGTCAGTTTGTAGATTATTGACGCTTGGATTCTAAAGAAAGGTTTCCCTGGTGCCAAATACAGCGTCATACAAATTTCTAGCATTACTACGGTAAGTTTAGCTACAAAAAAACTCTAACGCACTCGTTGCAATGTACTTTTCCATGAATTCAGTACACAATGTCCGTGCGAGAGGATCTGATACATATAGTTGACTGAGTATTTAAAAATATGAGGCACAACACGAACATTATGCTCATTTGAGTCTGCAGCATTAATAATGATATAATGAACCATTTGACGTTGTTTGTTATTGATATACACGAAAGGATGGCAACAAACTACAACCCGCTCCTGTCTCTTAATAAACATGCAATAACTACACAACAATGATAAATGTTCTGCTCGTAAGATTTTTCCCTGTTTTTAGAATCGTATGGTATTTGCATATTTGTCAAAAACTTTTCAAACAACTCTTATAATGCAATTGCTAACAAATTGCAAAACTATAGTAAAAAATAACTCTGTTTGTTTGTAGTAAAAAACTCTCTTTGTTTGTAGTAAACAACTCGCACCTGTTGTTAATAAACAACTCTTTCCTAATTTTTAGTAAACAACTCGCACTTGCTTTTAGTAAACAAATCACATATGTTAATAGTACACAAATTACACCTCGATGTTTATTAGTAAACAACTCGCATCCGTATTTATTAAATAACTTGTTGTTTTTTAATATCTGATGCCTGATACAAACTCTTATAAACAGTTCACATATTGTGTCAAAAAAGGATACTTACAAGACGGGATATAAAGTGAAAAATTCCAGAGGGATTTCACAACAAAAACAAGGGACCCTCGACTTCGATATTTTCATTTTTTAATACGCCAAAGATATTATCGAAAAAGGTTGTATGCCGAATACTTACCGAAACGATATCGTAAAAGATATCAGCTGGAATGTTTTATTATTTCTAAATGATAAAAACACTAACCAACACTAGTAGTCATCGTTTTTATATGGAAAACTGTGTACCTATCTTTTGGATATCAACACTAACATGCAGTGGTATATATATCCCGGTTGAGATTTTTTTGGTGTACATATTGATTGGAATGCTTTGGTGTATATATAGATTAATGTGGGTAATTTAGCACAACACTCAGGTTCGTCGTATAAAATAAATCGCAAACAGTTATGTATTTTAGCTTCAAGCAATTCGCGCTTGTAAAAGTTAACATGTCTCACCATTTAGCACAACATAATAATTCACAACGTGTACAAAAATTTAGTATTAAACAATTTACGTTTGTGTAGTAGTTACCCACTCTCACTATTGAACTTGACATAACAATTTGCAATATTTACGTGAATTTATACTTAACAACTCGATATAGATTAAGTACAATTACATAAAAGCGTTTGGAATTTTAATAAACAAATCAAAAATCTCAATGAATATGAAACACCTTAAGTGTCTGTCTTCGTAACCGATATGTGCATTGAGCACGCAAAAGGTCATCTAATCACGTCAGCCAATTTATTTCTGATTTGACAGAAGAGGCTTTAATCATTACCACAATCACCATGACAACTTCAATAGGACTGTCTCACTACCTATAAATATTAGTAACCAGAGAGTAATTAGAAAATGAAGTCTTGAAATAAAAAATTAACACATCTTCAACTCCAATTATCATGTCTAGTTAGGTTCCTTAGGCGACTCATAGTCTTCCATCACAACCTACAGAAGATCCTGGGTAATCTCTCCAGTGGCACCCCCCAACAGCTCAGCCTCTGTATTGGACTTTGATTTCTACTACTTTTGCTGACTCTGGGTCAGTTCAGTTGGTTGAATTGGTGGCTGACTCTCAACCAACAGAGGTTCCATAACAGAAAATAAAAAGGGAAGAGATAGACGAAGATGAGGAAGATGTTGGTACATTGGAGGAGGCCCATCCGATGGAGGTAGGCGGTGAGGAGGACTGCAAGAAGATGTTGACGATGAACGTGAAGATGAGTATGAATATAAAGGCTCCTCTAGTGATGATTAATTGTTATTGCATTTTTTCATGCAAACTGATCAACCCTAAAGATTGTAGTATTTTTTGGAATGGTTGAGTGAATAAAGGTTGTTATGGCCTTCTAATCTCTTTTTGTATAAACTTTTTATTAGTGTAAAAAGTTTATGATGGTTAAGAGCAGTACTTCATTATTCATAACAACTCGCGCTTTATAATTACAAATAACTCTCTGAATCTTATCCTAAACAACTCTATGAATCTCATTGCAAACAAAACGATGAACCTAATTTTAAACAACTCGTTATATCTTATTAAAATCAACTTTCTGAATCCAATTGGAAACAACTCCCATTTCCTCAATGATAAGTACACGATGCGTAATATGAATAGTAAACAACTCGCAAACGATATTTTTAATATACAAACAACACTCGTTATCTCAGTATATAAACAACTCGCATTTTCACATTGTAATATAAACAACTCTCAAATATTTCGAGTAAACATCTCGCATTGATAAAAACAAAAAACTCACAAATATGGAAACTTAATATACCAAACAGATCGATCTTTAAACTGGAACCTCACAGGTCCTCCTATCGTGACCTGCTTTCGAGCAACGGCCACACCTCAACTAATTGGTTATCGCTTCTCCTTGCGACAGTGTCTTTTTTTTCTTAGGCCTTCCGGGGCATCTTTTCACCTTGAGAGGCATAATTTCCAGCTCCGACGAATTGTTATACCTTAATCCTTCCTTGAAGTTGGTTATCATTGGTATGATGAAAGAGTAGCTTGATCTGT
This sequence comes from Limnanthes douglasii subsp. nivea, assembly GCA_036936605.1. Lineage (NCBI taxonomy): Eukaryota > Viridiplantae > Streptophyta > Magnoliopsida > Brassicales > Limnanthaceae > Limnanthes > Limnanthes douglasii. The sequence goes on from JAUPFV010000005.1 coordinate 190,258,005, forward strand.
AATTGTTAACCGTGAACAACGGCTCTATTATTGTAAGAAGATCTTGTTGGGTAGACTGTATTACTGCTAAAGCGTGAAGACATGGAAAACACTATTGATGCCATAAACAACAAGACTTTAACCATTACAGGGTCTAAAAAAACTTCAAACAGGGTTGCAGAAGACTTACAGACTACCCACGTTCGACATTTTTCAACATTCTGCTTTAGTGTTTTTCATACTCGGGGTAAAAATTAGTAATCCATCTTAACCCCTCTTGATATTGTCGTGGAACTTGAGTCATAAGAAAGGATTTAATCCTGTCTATGACTTCAACAATGAATAGGCTGTAATTTTTTTTATATGTGCGTTAAAAGATTCGGTCGATGTAAAAGCAATTGCCCCATGTCGTTTCCCTTTAGCAAATGCTTGAGCGTACTTATCCGGAGGTAAATTTTCAAGAATTATTTTGATTCTCTCACCACCTTCACATAAAAAATCGGTTAGTATATCCTTAAAAATATCTTGAGTGAGAGTATAAGCAAGACGATGGAAGAAACGTAGCATCCGAGACTTATAGTGCCTGTTAGTATGATCCAGACCAGTTCTAAAATTCTGAACAAGATGGAAATAACAGTATGCATATAACAGTTTGGATACAAGACACAAACATCATTAATGATACTGAAATGATGGTCTAAATTAAATATGATTTGGCAGTCCAACAAATGAGGTGTCAAGCACTCCAAAAACCACAACCAATTATCAGAATCCTCAGTACTCACAATCCCAAATGCAACACTATATAGTCATGAAATACAAGACAAGCATGGTAAAATGGTTTAAAAAAACTACAAATTCAATTGGGCGATACAGTTATAACCAAACCGAAACAACTCGCAATATATATTATAAAGCAACTCGCAATATATGTTACAAAGCAACTTGCGTTACGCTATATTACAATGGACAGAACTCGCATCCGGAAAAGTTAGAACTTTAATATTCGTACAGAATATAACTCAAACAAGTCGCATGTGTGTATTACAATAAACAACTTGCACTTGTTAGTGCAAAGAACTCTCATATTCATCATATGCAGACTATTAGTCGAACAACTCGCATAAATATATTATATGGAAATAACTCGCACTGAGTTAACAAACAATTCGCAATTTGTATTTTATAATTTTTAAACAATTCTCGCAACCCATCAAATTATTTGAAAAGCATGAAACTAACTGTTATTTTCGTCCTTTCCTACGCTAGAAAGCAAGACACCTTTAAATATTCCGCTTGAGAAGGTCCCATCGACATACAACATCGGACGGCATGAATGGAAACCTTGAAGATGTTTCCAGCTGATAATTCCAACTGGAAGTCGGTAGTAATATTACGACTCTTCAATCGTTTAAAGTATACCCCCTTAGTAAACTAAAAGAAGTTGAACTATCTCTGAAAACTCCCCTTCATGCCTTCTCTAAAGCATTCCATGATAGACGATAGGAGATATCTAAACTGTAGTCTTGTTTGACAGACGGTTGTATGGTTTTGGTTGTTAACGAATGTCATGTCCGAATAGAGTCATGAATTTCCTCCGCAATCAATTCTGATGTCAAATGCATATGCCTCTTATGTTATTTGGAGTAAACGAGACTGCAAGTATGGTGCACAAACATACCTCTTAATCATCAGTAAGTCGGTGCCGAAATCAATTGATATATAAAGTCTCCGTTTGCATTCGCTTGTGAATTTATTTTCACAATAAGAAATGATATTGTTTGCTATATTATGCATGTATTTGAAAGAAAAATCAAGCTCTAAAGAATATTGCGACACTTTTTTCAAACGTTTGACCAACACCTGTGATAGCATCAACTCAACCATTAGTCGCAAGTCCTTTTTTTCTCTGATGAGAATTAACTAAACCATTACTACTTTCATCGCTAGTTATTTGAGTATGAGAGAGTTCTCCCAAACTAATGTTATGTTGTTTACGCTTTTTACCAGAACCCATATCACCAGAACCTTTATCAAGGACTTGTTGTTTTATGACAAAAATATTTTAATACTCCAAATTAAGATATATTTCTAAACCAATAAAATCTTTCTCATTATTATAGAAACAATTCGTGTGATCCCCGTAAGAGTAGCTAATAATGTTGTTACCTCTGACCACCTCCTCCCATCTTCTCTTCAAGTACTCTTGAATATTTTGAAAGTTTTCAAACTCCGTGAAAGGCACAATTGCAGTTTGATGACCATGTTTTAAGATACAAACACGTGGTTTAGACATACCTTACCCTGCATTGAACAATTATAAATCAGCCACGTGGCATAAAAATACCAATAGGTAAGTTAGTAATAAAAAACAACTCGCAATACCACAAATGAACAACTCTCAATACACTAATTGAAGAACTCCCAATTCTCTCAATAAAATGTACACCAATCGCATTGTCAATATTATACAAAGAACACGCAATAGTATATACTACTCCGATTTTTATTTTAATTACCCATACGCAATATCAGATGTTATCAATGCAAATCTCATTTTTTTCAATAAATTGTACACAAATCGCATTGTCAATATTATACAAAAACACGCAATAGTATATACAAGTCTCAGTTCTGTTTTAATTAGTCATACAACTCGCAATATCAAATGTTATCCATGCAACTCCCAATGTCTCAATTTAAAGTACACGACTCGCATTGTTAATATTATACAAAGAATAGGCAATATTATATACAGCTCTCATTCTTATTTTAATTATTCATACAACTCGCAATATCAAATATTATCAATGCAACTCCCAGTTTCTCAATATAATGTACACAACTCGCATTGTTAATATTATACAAAGAACACGCAATAGTATACACAATTCTCAGGTTCCAATTTAATTAGCCATACAATTCGCAATATCAAATGTTATCAATGCACCTCTAAATTTCTCAATATAATGTACATAGCTCGCATTGTTAATATTATACAAAGAACACGCGATAGTATACATAATTCTCAAGTTCCAATTTAATTAGTCATACAACTCGCAATATCAAATGTTATCAAAGCAACTCCTAATTTCTCAATATAATGTACACAACTCGCATTGTTAATATTATACAAAGAACACACAATAGTATACGCAACTCTTAGGTTCCAATTTAATCAGTAAAACAACTCGCAATGGAAAAAACAAACAACTCGCATTCTTAGAGAGCAAGCAACGTGCATCTTCTACAGCTAAAAAACCCAAACATTTCACAACCTCATCCAAACAACTCGCATCTTCTACACATAAAAATATCAAACAATTCCCATCATTTCCCAAACAACTCGCATTCTCTATCAGCCATGCCTGGACAACTATAATTCCTATCTATATATTGTTTCACGCTAAAAAAAATCCAATACACAATAAAATAGTATATAACTAATTAACCAACGATTAAGGCTTTGGATTTCCATAATCAACATTCGCTCGAAAAAAAAACGAAAAAATAGAGAAAATAGTCGAGTGGGTTATACTAGCTCACAAACCAGTAAAAAAAAGATATACCTCAACCTAGAAAATCAAGAAATAATCTCGCACTCAGTAGTTAGAAACCAGTAGCTACCAGAAACACGTAGGATGAAACAACGAGAGGAAGAAAAACACCATGAACGTACGATCAACTTCTGTACGTACAAAACAGTACTTAGATGCATTTTATATCGAGATTACATAAATATACTGACCTTAAACTCGTCGATCACCTGGAAATTATGGAATCTTTGTGGTTCATGGTGGTTTTTGTTGGCCGTAGTGTTAGGTGGTTAGAAAATGGTTTCAATTTTTCAAACCTTTAAAAACTAGAAAATAGGAAAAAAACAAAATTTTCTCTTTATATAGTTGACAGAGGGTAGCGTGGGTATCTACAAAATGTTGGGTATTAAGTATGAGTTATATAGTTGAGATGAATATTAAATAGTAATAAAAAAGAAATTGGATATTACTATGTAAGTATAATAATTGAATATGTACTTTAGATGGAATTTTCCTAAATTAAATAAAAATACACATGAATCTAACCGACTTTACTCGTGATTTTCGTTGGTACCGCAATTTTTCCAAGTTGTCAAGATAACTTCTTGTCTAGTTCTGAATAAGAGATAACTCAGCCAAGATATATACATACAGAACATGTTCAATAACTCATAACGCAAGCTTTTATAGCTAAAACAAAAACACTAGAAAAAAAAATGGAAGCAACAACACTTCTTTACTCATCTCTCTGTCTACTCTCTTTTATGCTTATTCTCAAATTCATACTAATGGGAAACACGAAAAAGAAGCTGCATCTACCACCAAGCCCACCAAATTCTCTCCCCATAATCGGCCACCTCCACCTCCTCAACCACCCAATCCACCGCACTTTTCACTCACTCTCTCAAAAACTCGGTCCCATAATCTCGCTCCGGCTCGGGTCCCGTCTCGTCTATGTCGTCTCCTCCCCCTCCATTGCTCAAGAATGCTTCACAAAACATGATGTTGTACTTGCAAACCGGCCTTACTTGAAAGTAGGCAAGCATATAGCTTATAACTTCACCACCATGGTTGGCGCACCATATGGGGACCATTGGCGTAACCTTCGCCGGATTGGATCACTTGAGATATTCTCTACTCATCGGCTCAATAGTTTTTCATCAATCAGGAGAGATGAGAATGAACGACTAATAACCAAACTGGCGAATAATGGACCAGGTAAGGTGGAAATAAGACCTTTGTTGATGAACTTGACAATAAATAATGTGATGCGAATGATAGCGGGGAAACGGTACTATGGCGATGATTTGATTGAAAAAGAAGAAGCCAAGAGGGTTAGGGAACTAATAGATGAAGTCCTGAAGAAAGGAGGAGTTGGTAACAAGGCGGATTATTTTCCGATTTTGAATTGGTTATCGGGATTCGAGAAATCAGTGAGGGAGATTGGTCGTAGAATGGATTTGTTTCTGCAAAGTTTGATCGACGAGCAACGAACAAAACACGTGAAGGGGAATTTCTTGATTGGCCACTTGCTTTCTTTGCAAGAATCACAGCCTGAGTACTACACAGATCAAATAATCAAAGGCTTCGCACTGGTAAGTTCCTGTATGGTCTAGGATTGCTATAGGTTATGTTTGATTTTTGTTCGAGTCATTGCTGTTCAGAGGATATATGAAGCAAGTAAGTACGTGAAGTATGTTGGTAAACATATATAATGCCTACCCAATAGGCTAAAAACCATGGTTATTCACCAGTCAGTTGTCTCACAACATTCGTTGGTGGTACTTTGGTTTCAGAACTTTTGTTGGTTTTATTTTGTACGAGTCGTTTTTTTATAAAACGTCACCAATTCCAATAACTAATTATGGTTTTTAATCCTACAAAATATGAATAAATCAAGAATAAGATTTGGCTAATGATAGTGGAGGTTAGCTAACATAAAAAGTGTGCAGGTTATGTTACTTGCAGGAACTGATACATCCGCAGTTACATTAGAATGGGCGCTCACAAACTTACTTAATAATCCAAGTACACTAAGGAAAGCAAGAATGGAGATAGACACTGAAGTCGGTCAAGATAAATTAATCGAGGAAAACGATCTTCCGAAACTTCCTTATATTCAAAACATCATACTAGAAACTTTTCGTGTAACGCCTACAGCTCCGCTTTTAGTACCACATTTAGCGTCAGGGGACTGCGTTATAGCAGGATATGACATGCCACGTGATAC